>JAODJW010000106.1:20604983-20621333 GCA_026777045.1 Hyperopisus bebe | reverse complement strand
TAGTAATAATAATTCATATATATCTTTATATATACTACTACATATTATATATACGATTAACAGTGCAAATATGTATGCATTTTATGTGGATTTGCGCCGATATAAGAAATTACTGTGCATTTTAACCTCTATACCACAAATGAAGTACGAATTAGCATATAAAGGGTAAAATGCACGATAATTTGTCTTATCGACGCAAATGCACATAAAATACAAACGCATTCATGCTGTTACAATAATTGATTGCCGCACGTATCGCCTTTAAAAGTGAATGTGTACTTGCATACCAGTTATGTCAATCCTTGTACATAATAATTATTATATAACAGAAGCCTAAAAGAACTGGATAATCAGATGGATGTTGTTCCGTTCTGGTGTTCCGTTTACTTACAGTAATATGCCTAATTGGTTTACTGGTATGGTCACAGATCTGGAAAGGCCTCATTAAGCTTACCTCCATATTAGTACTCTGCCTCTGCATAAATGCATGTGTAAGTTTGTTGTATGACAGGAGAGGAGGTTAGCGCCTTCCTTGACGGGGACGCCAGGGGTCCTGCCGGCCTTGGGATCTCGCATCAATTCTTTGGGCAGTGTGTGGGTCTGTAGTTTAGGGGCCTGTGGCTGTCTGTAGTATCGCTGTGAGGTCTGTGAGTGCGGCCCCTAACCCCTACTGGTGCTCAGAGCCCAAGCTTCGCCCTCTCCTGTGTGCGTCTCTGTGTATCCTGGAAGGGCAGGATGGAATATGTGAAAATCACAACCAAATTCCTATATACATAGGAATATACATGCTTGTACAAATGGCAAATAACATGCATGTTATCCATTACTGTAATTGAAAACACTGATCTCTCACTTAATGAAAAATCTAAAATTGAACATTTGAGGACAGATAGTTTCTGTATTTTTCCATGATTTGTGTTCTTGCATTCTGCTCAGTTTTCTGGTTGTAGAGAAGTTTCTGGGATACGTTTACCTCTCTTTCTGTCTGGGATCTGTGTGCGTTTCCTTCCCAGAAGATGGCGGATCATACATTTCACGGGTAGGAGCGTGCAGAGATGAGGTGACAGACTCTCTGACTGAGGTGTTTGCGTGCTGCTCCTTCAGTCATTCTGTTCAGTAGCGATTGTTCACCACACTCTGCTGTTTTTCTTTATTCTGCGGGCACGTCTCCGTTGGCATCTTTTACACATCTTACCTTCCTGCCGGGTCGTGTTGCGTGTGACTCGCTCGGCGACAGGCCTGTGTAGAGGCAGGTCAGGGTGTTTCCTAGGTGACACAGTTTCTCTGTGCTCTTCTGCTCCCAGACCATCTATGAGAACAGGATGTACAGCCTACAGGTGGAGTGTGGCCCTAGGTACCCAGAGACTCCTCCCTTCGTCAGATTCGTGACAAAGATCAACTTGAACGGCGTGCATACCTCGAACGGTGTGGTGAGTGTCCTCCGAGCAGTGCCGAGGTCCCCCCCGCCATCCCGCTGCGATGCCCCCCCCCCCATAATCTCCGTAATGCAGAGTTTTTGCAAAGTGCTGATTCACAATCTGCTGGCTTTTTGGCTGCTAATGGAAGGATGCTTTTAGGGCTTGTACTTTAATCCTTTTCCCCTCCAAATTCTTATGTCAGACACAATGTTCATTACCCCATGGAACTAATCCTGTGTTTTCTAAAATATATACTGGTGCTCCTGTCCTGTCCTGTGTCTCCCTGTCCGTCTGTCATCTGTCTGCCTACCTGTGCTGTCCTGTGTGTTTCTGTCCATCTGTCATCCATCTGCCTAACTGTGCTGTCCTGTCCTATCCTGTCCTGTCCTGTGTGTCTCTGTCCGTCTGTCATCCATCTGCCGAACTGTGCTGTGCTGTCCTATCCTGTGCTGTCTTGCCAGATTTGTGCACAGGGTAGTGTTACATTTTCTGGTTAATTGAAAGAACAAAATACAGTGACAGAATTTCCTTAGTGACAGGAAATGTTTCAGATTCCATACAGCCACAAAGGCACATAATACTTTTTACTCAAATACTTAAAGGGACAGTTCACCCCAAAACTGAAAAAAAGATATGTTTCACAAGCAGCAACTGTTTTCTTCTACTGAACTCTGCACATCAATCATATTATTGCATATAGTTCTGTAGAAGAAAACAGTTCCTAAATTAAACTGCTTACAGCAAAGTCTGTGTATTATCTACAGTAACCGGGGTCATGATTTCTAGTAAGAGACATTGCTGTTGAATTTTTTAAACGTATTCTCCTGGCACTTTAATCACCACAGAAAGAATGCCATTCACTCCCATTATATTCAAGAGAAGACCAACGTTTCTATGGCCGATACCTACAAAATTAGGCAACTCCCAGCAGAACAACCTAGATGGATAGATAACACTAAAACATATACTTTTTTCAGTTTTAGGGTGAACTACCCCTTTAAGGAACATAAAAAATATCAAGGCAGTGCATGTAAATGCTTACCTTTGAAAACTGTGTGAAAGCATCATTAGATTATGGTATTTTGTGAATTTTGTTTTCCCAGTTTACAGCATGGTTTAATTTTAAATGCCTGTTGGTGCACGGCAGATGATGTGTGGTTTATTTATCACGGCTCACCCTGTCTGCAGTCAGACGGCCCTCCCCCACGTTGGGTCTGCTTGTGCTGTGTTGTGTTTGTGGGGAGGGGCGTGTGAGGGACACTGAGGGTGCTGGGACAGGTCATGTGATCGGCTGCCCGGAAACCTGACTGTGCAGTTGTCCCAGTTCGCATTCGGGGCAGTGTCACATTTAAGGGTTTGTCGATGGGCGGGTCAGTGGCGGGGGTGTGGTAGCTCTGCAGGTGGCTTTGGTTTCCTGCATGGGGGGTCGCTGATGGTGCTCTGGCCTGCCCCCAGGTGGACACGCGGGCGGTGTCGGCCCTGGCCAAATGGCAGAACTCGTACAGCATCCGCGTCGTGCTGCAGGAGCTGCGACGACTCATGATGTGCAAGGAAAACATGAAGCTGCCGCAGCCCCCCGAGGGACAGATCTACAGCAACTAGACCCCCCTTCACTGCTCCGCTGCTTTTCTCTCTGTCCCCCTCCATCCATCCCTCCAGCATTCACTCCATCCAGCCCCGCGACCTCAGCGGCACGCACCGGCAGCAATGCCCCCCCGCACAGCTGCAGGCCTCTTACCTCGGAGACTGTAGGAGTCCCCTTCCCCCCGCCACACTCCTCCCCCATCTCTGGAGCTCCCTCTGGACCTCAGAGACCATGAAGACGACGGCTGCGGCCCAGACCTGACCATTCGAATACTGTACATCTTACTAATCTTTTTTTATTATTATTATTTGTTATAAATGCAGATTGTACAATAACATAAATAATCTTATTGAGTGCACTGCTGAGTGTGAAGTAGTGTTCTTTCTAGCCTGGGGAAGAATGTTCACTGATGGGATTGGGGAGTTTCCCATTCTGGTTCTTGGGCACCCAGAGACAGTATATATTCTTGCTTCCTACCAGGAGCTGGGAGTTTGGGCCCCTGAGGACCGGATTGGGAAACACTGGTCTACTCCTTAGTTCTTAATCCAGTCCTTGGTCCAGATTGGGTGATGAGTGCCAGATGATGGCTAGGATGAAAATGAACAGCAATTCAAAACAAGTTGTCAGTCCATGCTGGAGCAGCTCTGTGGTTGGAGTTGTGTGTGTTGATGCTTCATCTGTCCCAGTTAGAGCATCTGTTAACGGGGTTGTTCCATGTTTTCAGGCGACAGCTGTGATTGTGCCTCTTGCTTTCTTCAGTGTTGATCAAATGTTGGCGTTTTGTACCTTGAAGCTATTTTGCATCTGATATTTGAGACATACCACTGGGGAAAAAAAATTATTTTGGGACGACGTATTTAATAATTGCTATTTTTGCTTGCATTGTAGGGTGTGCACCCAATTATACGTTGGGGGTCATTTTATTTATTACGAGTGTACATGTCTCATGTGACGTATGACCTGTCCTGTAGGCCGGTGGAGTGTTCCACTGCTTGGTGGTGGAACCCTGTCCGGTTCTGAAGGGCAGTGGGCAGTTCTGGTGCTGTGCGGTGGTACTGAATTCCATCTGGTCTGGAGCAGATCTGAGCTTGTGAGTCACGTTCATCACTCTTTTGTGGCATTTAGGATAATGGTTGTCACGGTGAGTTTGTTTTGCTTTTTTCTTTCTTCTTTAAAAGCAGAGAGATAACAGCAGGATTTATTAACCCCCCCCCCCCCCCCCGACCTGTGACTCTGTCAGGATGCCCCAGGTGAATCTTACCTGGAAGTGGAGTTAAGGGAGTAGCTGAACTATATCTTGGTGTTTCTGAAACCAGTCCAGCCCTTGTGTGGTGCTCTGCAAGAGTAGCGCTGCATTTTTTTGTATTTTAACGTGTCACATCTCACCTTGACTCCTTCAGGCTGTTGACTAGGCTGTTGGCCCAGATGGGAAGTAAACTGTCATGGTTTTTAATCCACACAGCTTGCGGTCTGAGTTCCTTTCTATTTGTCGACCTCAGTCATACAGTCCCTCGTGATGTTGTGTGAGGAACATTTGTCATGGCTGCTGCTGAAGGGGTCTGACCAACCCCCCCTCCCATTTTGGTGAGTTGGTAGCACCCAAGGGAGGGCACAGTTTGGAAACTACGCGTGTCATGCGGGCCTCCTGCCTGCTATCGATAACTGCCCCGTGACGGCAGATTGAACCTTCACCCAGTAACGCGGCGTGCTCCTGAGTGAGCGCCGCATTGTATCGCCTGCAGCTGCTGCTCTTGTGAAACCGGCAATGATGCTCAAAACATGACTGATCAGCTGACTCAGCCCTTTCCTGTCTCTGCCCTGCCTTTCCTTCGGTTAACCATAACCGTCGCGTCTGCTTCTCCTTTCTGTGTTTCCTATAGATCAGGGTTCTTCAAATCTGGACCTCGATTCCGAATCCAGGCCTTGTTTTCAGTTCTCCCAGGTAGTTAGTTTAATAATTACTGATTCTGATTGGTCAAAGGCTTTGCACCTGGCTCACAGGTAAAGGAAGGCTGGAAAACCAGCAGGGCTTGGACCTCGAGGACCGTGATTTGAATAATAGGGCTATAGACTTTTAAGGTGCTTATTAGCTTGTAGTCGACCCGCTATCATGGCTGTCAACATTGAGGGCATCTTTTATTCTATCAGAAAGCCCCTCCGGATGAGCTGAGGGCCAGCAGGTCTGTCTCTGGGGGAGGTGAACCTTTCCAGGTAGGTCTGGGCCGCTCTATACCCACGCGTCTGAATCCGTCGCTGTAAACCGCGATTGCGGCCGCACCCAGACCAATCAGGGTTACTGTTTGATAAATGAGTCACAGTATCATTTTGTACTCAGGCTGTAGGATACAATCTGTGCCGTTAGCCTTGAGCAAAAGTGGCTTGCCGACGTTCCTGCTCTTCGTGACGGATATTGACGCTTGTCATTTCTATCCCCCAACCTTGTGCAAGAACACACTCATTCCACTGTCCTGATCTCAATTGCCGTCACGCCGCGACTGATGTGATCTGATCATGTGTTTTCACAAAGGGGCCGTATTAAACTAGCTATTGACCTTGAAGGGCCACGCACACATTCCTCTGCCTCATTGAAGAATGGGGGGAGGGGAGGATAAGACTCACCCCCCTCCTGGCTTGAATGTGTGATACGGCTGAAGTTCAGGCCGTCCCTCGGCGGGGAGGTTCTCACCGCCAGGGTGGACTCTGGACCACCCATGTGAGAGCTGCCCTCCCTGCAGAGAGTACGGGGCAGTCTACTCATTGGCAGGTCCTGAGCACAAGTGACAAAACGGAGGGTCTCTCTCGCTCATGGACTGCCGGGGCTGACACACGTCGGTGAGTACGGGAGCGGTCATCACGGGCGGGAGGGAGGGCAGCTCTCTGCTCCAGCCACGTGACGGTTCGCATCAGCAGGTTTGGAAACGTCATACCTACATGTGGTAGACTGCAGTCATTTCAGCTCATTCCGACACCAAAAACAGCTGATCATTGTGAAAGTCGCGGTACAGAACATTACACTGCTGGGTCCTGCTCCTCTGGGCTCTTGCATGCAGCTGAGCTCCCAGCTAAATATATCTGACTGAGCTGATGACTGCATTCAGACCACAGCCTGCCGTTGTTATTTATGAGAGTGTGCCAGCAAGTTTATGACTAGCAATGGTTGTGTGTTCACTGTGCTCAATGAGTTGTTAAACTGATTTATGGCAAATTCTCCCAGAACACCTTAAACCACAGACAGGGGAGGAATCTACAAAAGCTGAGCCAAGTTAATTAATTGGAGAGAATAAATAGACTATAAAACCTCTGTAAATTGCATTTTTCTTGGGTAGTATTAAAATGCAGAATAATTGTTCAGATTACCCTGATTCTTCGGTTAAATACATAATATTTTCCCCACATGATTACTTGCACAAATAGTGTTTAAATAATTCTTTAGAGTCAGCACTACCTACAGAAATGTAAACCATGCCTAAATATCCACGGGCAACAACGATGTCATTATGACATTTAAAATGATAAACTTTCAGGGTTGTGCATTTGCAGTCACGGTTTGGTATCTCTGCTGTACGATGAGTTTGACAAAAGACCCAGTAGGGTTTGCAGGCATCCTGTCAGACACAATCGTTTTATCGTATCGCTGGCTATGGACGCTTAGTGGCTGGACCCGGGGTCACCCGGACCTACCTAAGCGTGTGTGGTACGTATGAAATGCCTGGTAGCTACACAGCTGCCTTTGAATCAGAGGTGGTTTAATTCAGACCTGAAGCAGGCTGTGGAAAAGCAGCTCCAACGCAACAGAGGTATCAAAACTTATTTATTTGTCTTCATAATAAATCCCTGGAACAATATTCCACATACCTGGGCTTTTGGTCAACAGAGAGGTGCCAGAACAATGCAAGTAATCCTGCTGCTCATCTAGCTTTGCTTTCAATTTAACTCCGTAAGACCCAGCCTGGAGAAACATTTTCTCAAATGCAGTTTAGCACTATATGCTATGAATGGTAAACTTCCTGTTTAATGCTGAATTGAAAACCAGTAGTAATTAAGATG
Source organism: Hyperopisus bebe (assembly GCA_026777045.1). Taxonomy (NCBI): domain Eukaryota; kingdom Metazoa; phylum Chordata; class Actinopteri; order Osteoglossiformes; family Mormyridae; genus Hyperopisus; species Hyperopisus bebe. The sequence goes on along the minus strand of JAODJW010000106.1, from coordinate 20,614,283 downwards.
GGATGCAAACTCAGCTGGCCTACATGCTTTTTGTTATGGATCCACCTGGGTCTGTAAACCGATAGTATCAATCCTCTGAAAAGGTAGAAAGGATGGGCATTTCAGACAGAATTACTAGCTGAATATCCCGAGTTGTTGTTCAACAAATTATCAATTATGTGATTAACCCTGCCCTGCCCCACCCCAACCACACACACACAAAATCATGTATACTGCATAAATATCAAAATATATCTTTTCATAAAAAATGAGATATTACTCATCACTGTAAAATGGTAACGTAAAATATTAAAAGTAGCTTGAATAAATTAAACTGAACAGGTTGCTCAAGTACAGTAACATACAGAAACATTTAATGTTCTGATGCCTTAGGCACTTTATGCGAACGGCAATTTATTTTTAACACAATTCTAACCATTCTTCTCTTGCTTAAAAAGCACTCTGGAAAATTGAAATGAAAAAAGGGCTCAATGATACTGGGGACAATTAACAGAGATATCTGAAATTTTTGTGATAAATATGGCCTTTTTGGTGGAAAAGCAAGCCAGTAGTTCAGTCACATTCTGGTGAATTCTAACAAATTATGAGACATGAATTACCAAACACATTGGTGGTGATGCCATGAGGTCTTCCAACAGACACAAAGCAGTACAGACAAATCACTTGCGTTTGCTCAATATTGTTTCTATGGGATCCCAAATACAGCATCTTTTGGTAACCAGTACTTGTTCATATTTTTCTACTCCTCACTTGTTTTTGTTAAATTTCTCACAAATGTGCCGCACTGCCCATGAATGAGCAAGGATGAAAAGGATTACGACTGGCTCAGAGAGCAGATCAAAACTGCAAAGCTGTTTTGTTTCCTATGACCGATTAAAAATGTTTTAGCAAAATGTATTGTCTTAACCCAGCTGACTACCGCAGTCCTTGTGATGTAACACCTGCACGTGCATAGCAAGCAAGATCGATATTAACATTGCACCTCTTGAAATTAAACCTCTCGTTGCTGCAAAACATTAAAAGTAGTCCTGACACTGAGATTAAGTTAACCTGAAGAGGTAGCATAAATCTGGTAGCATGCAAAAAGAGAGCTGAGAGAGAGCAAAAACGAACTGTCTGAGGGTCCCCGAAAACCAGGGTGTAAAACACTATATGTTTACTATAATCTTGGTTAATATATAACATTTGGATACCCCTTTGGTTAATGGATCTGTGCTAATTTATTCTGAATATTAGCCTGAATGGGGACATCCTCTATTTCCAACTGCGAGAGCAGTTAGCATTGTCTGAATAAAATACCGGCCACCGGTGGACTATTATTTGTCTTCATTACACATGTCTACCTCTGCTGTTCTTTTAGGAAACGGTGACGGATGACTTTTAGGGAAGCTGTTTGCATGAGATATTAGTGAGGGTTCAGCAGCTTAACCGCTCAACCATGGCCCTGCTGGTCCACCTGCTTGCCTGCACCTTTGGACTGGGTTCCTGGGTTGCCATCAACGGCCTGTGGGTGGAGCTACCGCTCATCGTCAACAGGCTGCCTGAGGCCTGGGACCTGCCCTCCTACCTGACTGTCATCATCCAGCTGGCCAACGTGGGCCCCCTGCTGGTCACCCTCATGCACAAGTTCTGCCCCGGGAAGCTGAAGGAGCGACTTGTCATCTACGTTATTTTGGTCGTCGGAGTGGCGGCCTGCTTCCTGCTTCCTGCCTTCTGGACGAAAACCACGGTGATGCTCGGCTCGCCACACAGTACTGCCTTCCTCGTCATCACCTTCTTCCTGTCCCTGGTGGACTGCACCTCCTCGGTCACCTTCCTGCCTTTCATGATGCAGCTGCCGGCCAAGTACATCACCACATACTTCATTGGCGAAGGCCTCAGCGGCTTCGTGCCAGGGCTGGTGGCCCTCGCGCAGGGCGTGGGCATCGCCAAGTGCGTCAACGTCACCCTGTCCCCCAACAACACAACCTCGAACACAAGCACCATCCAGACCCAGTACCTCCCTCCCAACTTCTCCACGGAGATCTTCTTTTTCTTCCTCGCCGCCATGATGGTCCTCAGCTTGATCGCCTTTGTCCTCCTTAACCGGGTTCCAAGAACTTATGAACTTTCTAGAGAGAATCTTGCGGCTGAATCAGTGGTCTCCGTCTCCGATGGCCTGAACAGCCCTGAGGTGCTGACAGCCCCAAGCAATGGTGCTCCTGCTGAACCAGGCCAGTCCTGGCTCTTGCTCCTGAAGCCAGCATACTCTAGGCACCAGTTTGCCTTCATTTACTTCCTGGTGATCTGGGTGAATGGGCTGACCAATGGCGTGCTGCCGTCAGTGCAGACATACTCCTGCATGCCCTATGGGAATGTGGCCTATCACCTCTCTGCAGCCCTTGCAGCTATGGCCAACCCTGTAGCTTGTGTCATTGCCATGTTTCTCCCTAAAAGGTAAGATGTTTTTCATCCATACCTGCTTGTCCTATGCAGGCTAATGGGGGTCTGGAGCTTATCCCAGAAGCTATGAACACAAGGTAAGGAATAATCCAGGATGGGGTGCCAACCCATCAGAGGCTACACTCACACACCATTTGGCAACGCAAATTCACCTTTTTTGTTCTTGGACTGTGAGGGAAAATCAGTGAAAACCCCACAATGACATGGGGAGCATGGAAAGGCATAGAGCAGAGTTAAAGACCTGAATCCTGGTCTCCAGGGGTGTGAGGCAAAGCACTACCCACTGCACCGCTATGTCCCCAAGAATTCTCACGTTAAAAAATATGGGATGGATGCATGCATGCATGCATGGATGATTAATTGATTGATGGATGGATGGATGGATTGATTGCCAGCCTCATGTCCTGGGATAAGCTCCAGGGTAACCACATTATGCAGGATGGAGAAGTTATTCACATAGTGCATGCAATAGGTTTCAGGGCATCTTGGTGCCCTGACTATGCTGCTCCCTGTGCTGGACTCCAGGTCCCTAGTGTTCCTGGCCCTCCTGTGTCTACTGGGGACGGCCTTCGGTTCATACATCATGGCCATGGCCGCTCTCAGCCCCTGCCCCCTGCTCCAGGGCTCTGCAGCAGGAGAAGCCCTTATCGTGAGTACATCATCCACACTTCCCAGTGCAAATGCTGCTCTGGGTCATCTGGGGTGACGGACATCCCACCGCTTTCGAATATTCTGAGAGTCTCCCTCAAACTGACAGCAGCTCCATGACACTCTCTAATGATGCCCACGGAGATCTGTCGTTCCACTATTCGGCAGCAGTAAAATTTGCTGGCAAGAGTTTAACCAAATTTTAACTCAGAATAGTCTACAAATATTACCCGAGTCTAGAATTTCATTTTCCAATTAATTGCAATCGCTGGAGTTATACAACGCAAAGTAGTAGAATATGAAAGCAATAACTATTTTACCTTCTTTTAGACATATAGTCATAGGTCATTGTACAGTGCCTCGAAGACTATCCATTAAAACTGCAGGTTTGTAGCGCAATATATGGATGGAGTTCTGTACTTTGTACTTTGCTTACTTGAGATATTACCGATGCAGCTATGTCTATTAATTGTTTTGCCTAATCTGTCTGTTTCACTCGGCACCCCACAGGTGATATCCTGGGTCCTCTTCGTGGGGGCGCTGTCCTACGTGAAGGTGATGCTGGGGGTGATTCTGCGCGATCACAGCCACAGCGCCCTCGTTTGGTGCGGGGCGGCGGTACAGACCGGCTCACTGCTGGGGGCGCTCATCATGTTCCCGCTGGTCAATGTGTACCACGTGTTCCGCGCCGGGGATTTCTGCGGCACCGAGTGTCCCCCGTGAAGCCGATTTAAAAAAAAAACCCTGCAAGCATATTAGGGGGGAAGGTTGTTGAAGTACCCACGAACAACATTTATTGATATATTTTTTTTTTATCTCTTGAGTCCCGATCCTTTCATCGATAATGCAAGCAATGTTTATTGGACCATGTATCCGTAATTTTAGTTTTAAGCACCATCGCCACAGACAAACCATACCGAGAAGCCGAGAGTAAACACTGTGCCTGAGGGTGACTTTTTCAGCTAAAAATTAATTTTATAGTATACAATCTATTAATGTTTTAATTTTATGCACATTAACATTTAATATCTGACTGTAAAACACGGTCTTTTCATTCTGATGCAAAAGTTTTGTGGTCTGGTTTGTCTCACAACCCAAAGCTGTTTCCGCTGAGAATTTTTAACGAATTCATACGTCCTTCGTGTGGTTGTTATTTCGACAAGCCAACACTAGAGGGGGCGCCAGACCAAAGAAAACGCCTCCGTCTTCAGAACATCCGCACGTCGAGCTCCTGTAATGTGCCTTACTGCCTTCTCAGGTCACTGACCTTCAAAATGAATTTACTCGAGTAAAGCAAGAGGCGAGGCACTGAGCTTTTCCTGCTAGGGGTAATTGAACTCCAGTGTTTGTATGACCGCATTTGTTTTTTGGCTCCAGGATGAAGAATTTACTGGTCTAATCTTATTAATGTGCATGATAGAAAGATAATCTGAATAATGTCCGTTTTTATCTTAAATTTTCTGTCTGCCCATGCTAATATGTTAAATGCTAGTTATTTAATTCATTCGCTGGCAGTTAATGAATCAAATTCATTATGACCCAACTAGCTCCATGACCCAGTCAAACCGTGTTTTCCTGCTCTAACTAATCTTATCGCGGTTTGGGGCTCTGAAAGACACCGGGGTTGTACGCGACTTTGTTGAATTCTTTGTTGGCGTTGCTTGGCAAAGTCAGGAATGGTTTGCATCGCGCCGAACTTTGACTGCAGTTCCCGCAGGACTGCCGTGTGACCCTGACACGCCGCCTCGCAGTCCCTTTGTGTGGGAGCGTGGGTGTTTTTTTTCCCTCCACCTCCATGCCACCCCGCTACGTTTCCGCGTCGGCGGGTTGGGGGCGCCTCGGCGTAACCAGCAGGGGCTGCACGCATATGGCCGCGCCTCCTGGCGGAACCGGACGGTGCCAGGGTTCCATGGGAAAGGGACTGTCCCCTCTCCAGTCCACAGCTGTCGCTTGCCTGCTCCCCTTCGCCTCGAACAGGGCAGGGGCTGGCTGGGGTGGGGTGGGGTTGTGGGGAGGTGAGGGCACTAGGTCAGTCAAATACAAAGGACGTGTCATGGCCCTAGGTTTGTGTTTGGAAACACTAATTAATCACAGGCAGAAGGAGGTTCTATCAGCTGCTGGATCAGGACGTGGTCACCAGAGAGAGCGCCCCCTGGATCTCACCCTGCCTCCTGGATGTCCTCCTGGTTCTGAGGTCATTTGAGGAGCGTAGGATAGATGGAACCGCCCCAGCTGCTACTGAGAATGCAAAAGGCCATCGAGGGAGGGGCCACAATCTTCATAACCCCCTTACATGCAGGCTGCGGGGCTTTAGTCAGTTCAGGCGGGGGAGCACCTGTTACCCTGCAGCACTTCTCCAAATAAAACTGTCCGGCAGCTTCTTAAATATGACTGGAAAGCTCTGGGCCGCTTCGGTGCCCGCAGCCAGTTTTTACACCTGGGGCAGATCGGAATGAGCTCCGTGGGGAACAGCAAGGACACCTCACAAAATTCCGGCTTGGCGCTCCGTGTCCTGCTGCTCCATAGGCACACAGTCCTGCCTTTCTCTTCCTCCGGCCTCCTGTTTCCAAACGAGCGGGATTCATAACCGAGCAAATGGGATCCAAATGTGAGATCCAACATAAAAGAATTTACTGGGGAGTGAATAGCGGTGGAGATTAATGATTGTAATCAGTATCATTTGACAGCAGGCTTTCTCCTTGGCCATGAAAATATAAACTGTGTTCTTTTGTTGTTTATTTTTAACGTCTTATATTGTATCTAAGTTTGTTTATGTCCTGCGATGGTCTTTGATAGCTACCCCATTGTTGTCATACAAAGTGTGCATGTTGCTATAATTTTATCTGTGCCAGGAAGTGACAAGAGATGAACAGAGAGGATGCAAAAGAAATAAGTCCAGAAGTCTCCAGATATCACCCCGAGTATGGGAACGAAAGGGGGGAGGAGATACCCGAATACCCGAACAAAACGACGGCTGGAATAATTAGCTCCATTCCGTAATTGGAGCACACCGGTCCGCATTGAAATGCAAAGCGCCGGTTTGAGAGCTCGCCTCTCCTCCAATTTGTCAGATGGCCACTGCTCCTCCAGCTGGCCAGGAGGGGCCGTCACCACCTGGACACTCCCCCCCACCCCCACCCCCCCTGCTCCTATGAGATCCTGCCACCGCCACTCCGGTGCAGAGCTGGCCTGCAGTGCTGGGGAGAGGCCCATCTGCTCGGAGAAAGGGGGGACGGGGTAGGGGGAGGGCACCTCCGGGACACGGGCCCCTCCCGGCTGGGGCCCCGCTTGGCCAAATGAGCAGTCTGGGGTGGCTGCTGTCAATCGAAACAAGATTAGCCTCATTTAACTGCCGTCCTGTGATAGGGAAGGCGCCCAGTCGTCACTCCTTCCAGGGTGTCCAGAGTCTCACTCGTCTCTACTCAATAATGCAGCCATTCGGACGTATGCAGTACATCGTTTTAGTCTATAATAAAATGATTTACAGTTTCTGAGTTGTGTTTTCCTTTTCTTAATCATGTCTATGATGTCAGCTTATCTAACGAAGGTAATCTGTTTTACCTGTATCCAGGACTGGAGATTAGTAATTTAAATGAATGGCGAGTACAAAAACTGAACACTAGCTTGCTGGAAAAAAACTTGCACCTTGGACTTTTGCTGAACGAGCAATTCCTGTTGGCTATTAATAAAAATTCTCGAGTTCCACCCCTGCTTGTATCGTTTTTTTTTGTGCTTAGGCCAACATGTAGATAGTAAGTAGGGCATTTGCCAACTTGAACCAAAGAACGGCGTGCAGAAAAATGTACACAGAAGGTAACTGAAGATAGAGAAACGGACGTAGACGTCCATCTGGTGCACTGATGGGTGTCAAGGCTGAAATGTAGAGGTCTGGTTCTGGCAGTATTGGCGGTCCACAGTGATGTACAAGGTGCGAGATGTGTTCACTTTCAGGTTTAAGTCACTAAGGTGTCCCGGTCCCCTAGCCTGGTGGCACTGGGGGGGGGGTGGGGTTCCATGGCAGTAACACGTGCCACCCCCGGCTCGCCATCCGCCAGGCGCCTCTGATAACCGTTGCACCATGTGAAGTCCGGCTCTGCTTTGAAATCGCTGTGGGTCAACACATACGAGCTTTAATGAACTGCTGCCAAGCCTCCACCCCCCTTCCCCCCCAGGGAGAAATCAGTGCACGTATGTGGATGTTTCCTGCCTCTCATTGTCACAGGGGTCAGTGAGGTCAGCAAACACCCCCCCCCCCACCATCCACTGGGAACTCTTCGTTATGCTGCTTTACAGTACCACATATGGGAAGGCCAATTATATGGGGGGGGGGGAGCAAGCGTGCTATGGCCACGCACGCTAATTACTACAGTTGCACCGCGGTTTGGTCCATACGTGCTTGTCGGGCCCAGCAGTTGGGGTGGTAGGGGTCTGATGGGGGTGGCCCTGACGGCAGGGGCCTGGATCATGGGGTGTGAGGCCCCCACTCAGGGCTGCCGGCTGGGGTCTCGGGTTCTGATGGAAATATATTCCTCAGTAATTAAGATCCCCTTCGTCACTAGACCTGGATGAGCTTTTTGTTTCCCCATGAACAGCTGCAAGGCTCTCGAAGCTATGATGCCTTTGTTATCTTGTCAGTGAGTCTTTTTTCTGGGGGAGGGGGGCACTCATTCCGTAGGCATAAGAAGAATGGGATGTGAGGTGTTCAAATTAACGACATCACAACCCTCTCTGCCCTGCCCGACCCCAACCGGTCCTTGAGTTGACCACAGTCGCTGCCCTCCTGTTGAACACCCCTCAGTGACACTGAGAAACCAGGACCTCCCGGGGCGTCCAACTAGAAGCCGGTAGCGCCGTGAGATGGAGAGATGCGAGTGGCTGGGGAGCGAAGGCAAGTGTAAAGGAACGGCTCACGGCGATCGCTAGGATTTGGCTGCGATTTCCAGCAGGTTCTGTGCTCTGTCTCCCTGACTGTGAAGTCTGGAGTAATTAGTCCCAGGAGCGGGAGACAGGCGGATAGCGGCAGCGGTAAAGAAACGAACTTTTGGGGCGTGTCAGTGACTCATGGGCCCAGCAGGAAGTCATGTGGGCATCCAAGCAGGTGCAGGTGAACCAAGGGGAACAGGGCGATTTCTATGGGATAGCTGCAAGCTTTTGCTCCCTGATAAAAACACCGTCCCCCCCCCCCCCCCCAATGCAACTGATGAGCAGTATATTTGTGCTGCCTTCAGAGGAATCCTTTCTCTTTTCATCTGGGCACCATCCTGCCCAGTAGTTGGCACAGTTTGATTGGGTTTGAACATGTAGCTTCTTCCTGCTTTCCTCCCGGAGCCCAAAACAGGCAGAGGGGTGATCTGGTACCCCTAAATCACCCATGGCGTGGGACTGGTTACACCCTGCGACGCATTAGCATCGTGTGCAGTGTGTCCCCTGCCTTTGCTCTCTCTGCTTCCTGGGACAGGCTACAGGCCTTATGTGGTTATGAACACATATGCTTTTAAGGTCTTGGTAACTGATAGTCATCTGTGTGCAGAAGGTGATGCATTGGTTGCTTGCAGATCACATGAGTTGTTCTCATAGCTGCATGGTTGCTAGACCAACCGAGGTCAGAGGTCAGCCAGAAGGGCTGCCAAAGCCAAGTGACCCTTTGGTTGGGACTTTATTATTCCACAGTTTAAGGACCTTCACAGGTGCAGGCATTTGTACAGCAGGGCCAATGAGGTCACGAAGCCCTGGGCTCCTTAATACTGCCTCCTACTGGCCAGGAGCCAGGCAGCATTTCACACAGATGCACACGTCCGCCTTTGGGTACCACAGTGAGCGAGGCTGGTACGTCATGGCATTAGCAAGAAACCAGAGACTGGGAGGGACCGGATGCTAGTGAAGTTAGCGACAGGGCAGTGCTAATCCTCCCCAACACTCTGTTGGTGCATGGGATTGGCGGTGAAACCAGTAGATTGGCCCCAGCCCCAGCACATCCTAATCTCCGAACCCTCCAACCTGGAGCGCACGGTCGCTGCATGGTCAGGTGTAACTGAACTTCGAGGAACAGCTACACCCGTACCATAGTGTGCCTACAAATACACAACGCTGCTCTAAGCTCCGCTTCTCTGAGCTGGTCTCCCCACTCGGCCAGGCAGGCACAGCTGCTGGAGGCAAGGTGGTGGAATTGGGGGTGGGGCGCTGGTGGGGGTGGGGGGGGGGGTTGTCCTG
>JAODJW010000106.1:20594078-20604357 GCA_026777045.1 Hyperopisus bebe | reverse complement strand
ATTCCTCAGGCCTCTTTTAGCATCTGATGAAATGGAAATGTGCCTTTTACTGTATTTTCCCCTCTGATTAGGGCATCAGCAGTGTTTGGACTGTACATAGTGCTTGGGACTGTACAGTGTTTCTGACTGTAGACAGTGTGAATGTACAGTGTCTGGTACTGTATACAATATATGGGACTGTACAGTGTTTCTAAGTGTACACAGTGGGATTGTACAGTGTTTAGACTGTATGCAGTGTTTGAGACAGTACACGCTGTTTTGGGCTATACAGTTTTGGACTGTACACAGTATTAGGGAATGTACACAGTCCTTGGGACTGTATGGTGTTTGTGACTGCACAGTGTTTGGGACTGTTATAGAGCACAGGTGTCAGACTCCAGTCCTGGAGGGCCGGAGCCCTGTACATTTTTGGGTTTCCCCTCGTTTAACACACCTGATTCAACTTCTTGTGCTAATTATCACATAGCTGTTGAGCTGAATCATTTGTGGTGGAACAGGGAAAGAACTAAGCTGCACAGGGCTGTGGCCTTCCAGGACTTCAGTTTGACACCCCTGGTATAGATTTTGGGATTGTATAGTGTCTTCAGTGGGTAAACGGCAGGGAGTGGGTGGTGACTCAGGCTCACCCAGAAAGTTCCTCATCCAGCCCTGCTCTGCTAGTCACATGCAAATGCTGACCTTTCATGCTCTTGTGCTACAAATGCAGTTCCCCTAGTGCTTTATGCCAAACATCACTCGCTGCCATGTTTGAGCCAGGGGGGTGAATGATCATTCACTGGCTGCTTGAGGGCCATTTTCCTGGATGGTGTGGAAGGCTAATTTGTCCATCCATCCATGCATCCATCCATCCTCCATCCAGGTCAGAATTATCGGGGTGAGGCCTGCATCCTATACCAGATTGCACAAGACACAACGACACAGGGATACACCCTGGATGGAATGCAGGTCCATGGTAGGGAACACACACACACACACACACACACACACACACAGTACAGGTACCTTAGAGTTGCGGCTGCAGGAATCCTGTGTGACTAGGGGACAGTGGAGGGGACAGGAGTTACTGAGAAATATGTTTATACATATGTGAATTATATTACACATAAACTTTCTAAATCAACTAACATAGAAGATTTCTTAGTCACAGAGACATATTTTTATAACACCTGCTCTGAAATACTTAAGGCACATTGGCCTTTATAGAAACACAGGTCATGTTTTCATAGCCTATCCATGGGTACAGTAAACCCCTACTAATGATTCAAGATTCAAGATTCTTTACTGACCACATGCAACAGGTGCATTAGAACGCTGTCATTCAGCCTCATTCAGTCATTCAGCCTCACTCGGTTACTAAACACAGCACAAAACAATGCAGATGGTGCAAAACAATACAATGCAAAATAATACAGGACATACAAAATAATGCAGATGGTCCAAGACGCAGAAACGATACAATATGTTGATAGTGCTAATACAGTGACCTCATGAATCAAGGACACGCCCATAATTGGGGCGTGTGCAGACATGTCCAGGCCAATCAGGCAAGTCGCAGCCAGATCTGGCTCAGCCTCTGGCCTCTCAGCATGCCCACATGTTTCAGTGTGCCTGCGATGTTTGTGTGTCTGTGCGTGTCTGTGCGCGTCTGTGCGTGTCTGTGCTTGTGTCCCTGACGGGACTGTGAGCTGGTCAGGCCCCACATCCCCACGCCAGCGCCGCCGGTTCACGTTTCCTCCGGTCCAGTAACTGGCGTCTTAATTGGCAGGTAATTAAAACGCTGCTTAAATTTGCCCAGACCTTAATTAGCACAAACAAGCGGTATTAGGGCGGCCGCTGGAGGATCGTTACTGGGCCCCACTTCTGATGGGGGGAGGGGGGGGTGACATAAATAATCCTGCTTTATTATCACAGAGGACAAACCCCGAGGACCATGTCTGTGGAGAGGGTGGCTAGGGGGCGCCTAGTGGAGCGGCTTTGCGCTAACGGCTACGTGTTTATCTTTCCTGACAGAATCATAGCCACTTCAGGACATGTTACTGCACAGTCCTGAATCCCAAGGCAGATCTGCGGGGTCTGTTTGACACGAGACCCCAAATCTGCAAGCCGCTGGCGTCATTTGCCAGCTAGCCGGTGGCGCTACGCTTCCCCAGAGGGTTACAAATTAGCCTGCCAATTGCATGGTGTAGATCCCTGCACAGGCCTGAAGTGTCTGCCGGAACCTGGCCCGGGCTGTGACACTGAGGCCCGACCAAGCCCAAGCATAAATATTAGTGGAATTTCTCAGCCTAAGCCCAACTTAAAACTGATGGCAGCTTTTACGGTGTGATGTTGCGTTGGCATACACACAATGACCAAATGAAGTTGCTGTCTTACACGCAAATGTGACGTTTAAAAAAACATAACTAGGCAGTTAACCTTATCAGACAGAATTGCTTCCACAAATCAACATTTCCCCCAACTGTTCGTGACTGTCAAAAGCTCACCCTATGCAATTTTATTCTTTATTTCCATGACAGGCATTGGCTAGCTATCAGCATACGCTGACACTTGTGTGGAGTATTTGCACCTCCTATGTTGTATGCATTAGCACAACAAATAAATGTCATGATGCTACAGTGAGCCCAATACTGACCCAAACCCATCCACTGCATGAAAAAGTGGATGGAGCTCAAATCTGCCATTGTGCCCTGGGGCTTGCAGACCTGATGTGCAGGTGAGAGGGCATGGGGTCTGCAGTGGGGCCCCCACATCTGGGATTTGTATTTTCTCTGCTGAGTCCAGTAACTTAGGCGATTGGGGCAGGAGAGTATGGCTATTCACGATTCACAGATCCCACAATTTATTGGTGGGGGGGGGGGGAGTTGTAATGGCTGTGTCAATGAAGAAAGTGCCCATTTGGATGCAGGCCGAGGGGATGGCGTGTCCGGGGTGGGGGTGGGGGGGCATGTTTAGGGGGGCACGGCTGACCTTCAGAACTTCAACCTCTTTCTCAGTCTCACATGTGCTCCTGACCACTTTTTTGGTCTTTTTTTAAAGCACGACACCAAAAATTCATTTGGTGCTGAGTTTCGTACCGTACGTGTGTCGCTCTGCGAGCCAGGGGACGCCTTAACGGACGGAGCGTGTTAATGGAATTGTACCGTCAGACCGAATTTACTGCTTGCTGCTGCCATTATGGAACATTACAATGAGGAGCGAAATGGCGGCATTTTACGCACTATGCTGTCGTGATGTATTATGAAGATGTATTACTATTCTGTGACAGTAATTTACGATTTGATATCGATAACCTTGTGATTTAAATATTATTGACAGTGCATTGTGGGAATTTGAGGTCCCCTCTGATGATCCATGGGTGAAATTTTAAAGCTTCTGCTAATCATCTGCTGCAACTTGTACTTGGACACTCTGACATGGTTATTACTTAAACTCAGAGACTTAAACTCAGTTGTCTGTGGTGAAAGTTCTATTGAAGTATGTTAATGAAATGAAATGAATTAAATCATCCTTTATTTGCCATTTGCGCAAGTACAGATACATTGGAATGCTACTTTTCGCATATCCCATCTTGAGACACACAATTGGGTGCAAAGCTTGGGGCTTGAGCACATGGTCAGCCTTGCCTGTTACAGGGCAATGTGTGGATTAGTTGATTTGGATGCTATACCTTTGGTCAGAAGGTTGCTGGTTCAAATCCCTGCATAAACAAAGTGGTTTTACCATTGGGTCCCTGAACAAGGCCCTTAACTGCTAATTTCTCCAGGGAATGGCTGATCCTGCTTTCTCAAAATATATCATTGCTTTGGGTAAAAGTGTCTGATAATAAATTGAATGCAAATTTAATATGAGAAGTGACTGGTTCTGCATCAAAAGAAACAGGTTTTGTGTGTTAAAGATGGGGTAGCTGGAGGATGCAGTGCCTCATTGGGACCTGTCGCATTTTGTCTGCGTGTTTATTTACTGCGTTGCTGCCCCCACAGGACCCCTGGTCGCCTCCTTCTGGCAGGCATGCCGAGTCCCCAGGCATCCCGCGGACAGCCCTTGGTTTTATTTCGCCGTTTACACTAATTGACTTGAGCGAGTGACAGGGAGGTCCTCTGGTGCACACGGTTTGGGGAAAAATGTCATATGCTAAAGTCGACCTTCTCGCCGGCGCCCTCCAGAGCTAGCTAATCATAATAACACGCGGGCCTCTCTGAGAGGGCTGCTGGCACAGTGAGGCTCTTGTGCATTAAACCTCACAGAGATCAGTACAATTTGGGAGTGCGTTGGTGGGTTGGGGGGGGGGGGGCTGAAAGGGCTGAAGCGGGGGGGGTTTGGAGGTACTCAGAAGAGGCGTGCCGTCGGGGAAGCTGCCAACCCCAGCCCCTCCCCCCAAGACAGTCCTGCCCGGCAAATGAAGGCAGGCGAATGGCAGTGGAGAGCTCCTCGTTGTCTTAACTGGATGAATAATTCATCCCCCCTGGCCCCAGCATCTGGGCTACTGCGAGTGCATCAACGGCACGGCTCCGCATGGCCCAGTGGGGGAGGGGCCGCCGCGTCCAGGGCCTGACTCAGCACGCCTGGCTCTGTACCCCGGCTCTCCGGCAGTGCCCTTGGCTCCCGCTCTGGAGTCCTTCCACCTGACCGGCCTCTCGCACCTCACCTGGCTGCGCTCCCCACCCCGTGCTTTCCGGAAGGGGGGTGGGGGCACTCCTGCCGCACGCTGGCATGCCGTCCGTTCTGCCTGCGGGGGTTGGCAGGCAGTGCTGAGACTCCCGTGTCACGCCACGGTGCCGGGGTGCTTCCTCAAGCCAATGCGAAGTGACCCAAATCATCTTAATGAGGGGGACGTGGGAAGCCTTGCGCCCAGACTCGGCAGTGCCCTTTCCCCGGGCTGGACCGCTCTCTCCCAGCGCCTCTCTATCTCCCCCACACGCCCACTGTGATAGGGAGGGGTCATCAGTGCCAGGCCAGACACTCCCAATTCTCCAAAAATGCCCCACATGCTCATTCGTCCTGCCCATTCCCCCTGCCGGCCCCCACCTTCAGCTTCTTAAAGGCACAGGAGCATATTTTTTTTTAAACACCGTAGTGATAGACTGCAGCACACTTGTTAAGTGCTTTAGGGCAATGTGATAACACCTTCAAAATGGTACCACAATGGCAATCAGCGGTGATTCTGGGATTATTATAAGGTGGGGGCATACATGGGGCCATAATTCATATAGAGGGGCCAACCAATAATATGGTTTGAATCTGTGAGTGACACGGCAGAGGGCACTCTGGGGGCCAATCAGCTTTCAGCTGAGGCAAGTGTGACTATGGCCCTGCCTCTGTATACACCCCGGGCAATGTAATAATGATACTGAATAATAATTTTTCTCGTTGATAACAACAACAACAACAACAACAACAACAACAACAACAACAACAACAATAATAATAATAATAATAATAATAGAGAAGTACTCTGTCCTACTGTCTTTTGGTGAATAGAGCCTGTTGTAACCTCAGTGGACCTACTACGCATGCAACATTTCGACAGTGTTGGTGAGGTGGGACCAGTTTCTTTATTACGTCATATGACCTGTAGAGCTCCTCCCCCCGCCCCATCCAAATTTAGTACTCATGGGCCTCTGGCTCCACTGTGTCCCCAACCACTGTGATGAGAGGAACTCAAAAAAATAGCCCAAAGAGCCGTGGAACGTAAGGTTTTTGTTAATAGCCAACTGTTGTAGCCCGGATAGATTTTCAGTAGCCTGCAATGTAGTTTTCAAGCATAGGGAGCAGCTAAAGTTCTTACACTAAATAAATTACCATATAAAAAAGTGATTTTCACTATGTGTGAAATATATTTCATTATTTACATATACAGGGTACATAGCTAATCCCTATTGGTCATCCAGCTATCCAAAAGACTTTCTGATTTTTGCATCCTCATGTTTTTTAAAATCTACATTTCAATGCTTCAGTGAAGAGGGATGTGTTAAGAGAAAAAAACAATGCATTAATTCTAGTTAGTTTTTCACTTTGTTTACAATCTAGCTTGCCAATGCCTTTGCTAATCCTTTGGTCTGGAAAATGGAGAATCTATCACCAAGAACTGATTGATCAGGCTCATTAGGTTGTTTGGCTAAATGGGACGAGTGTGAAACTGAGACTGTCTGCCCAGATGATTTTCAGACAGGCAGTGGTGTACATACCTGTGTCGAAGGGATGAACACAAACGTAACGTGTTTCTTTTTTGTAGTAGTCCAACATGCAATATTATAACTAGCCAGCAGGCTAGTGTTCAGTTTTTTTGTCCTCACCCTTCATCTATGCAAGTCTGGGCACTTCATTTCTAGCCCAGTACCCGAAGTCGAAAAGGTGGGAAAAGGTCTGCTGTGGTGATCACGCGATACGAATAGGACGGACGTGATCGTCTGACGCGAGCCTCCGCTCTACAGCGTCCCATCAGCGTATTATCACCATCAATGAGATCAGGAGGGGAAGGCGAGCTGGCTCTCGGGCAGGGAGAAGAGCTGCCGATTCAGCATAACGGCTTGCCGTCAGTAGCTGTGATTACCGTGAATGCTGATAAGTACCGCTACGGGCATGGCTCCAACGCCGGCCCTATCGATTGCGTCCCAATCAGCCGTGTGTTTTTGTTTTTTTCTTATAGGAGAGTAATAATCAGGCCTCTTTTTAAATTTTATTTATCTTCCCTCATCCCAGGTGATTCCGCACGACAAATTCCTGGTGATTTTACGCCGCCACAATCATTATCTATGCGGGAAGCAGAGCTGTGGCCTCGGAAGAAAAAAAAGAAAGTTGATGAAAATTACAGGACACGAAATTATGATAAATGTATGCGAATGCCCTAGAGCTCCTCCTCGCTCCCCACCCAACCCCACCCACTCCAGCAGGGGGCATTTGAGGACGCCGATGATGGACGGCCCAGCGTTCTGGTCCCTTGACCTCTCCAGGCCCAATTTCAACTCCTACCACAGCCCACAGGCAGGGGCAATTCTAGGATTTTTTAAGCTGGGGGGGGGAGTAAAGGGGCTGACCTTATCATTAGCCAATGATATGTTTTGAATCAGTAAGTGACAGAGGAAGAGGGATGCTGGCGACCAATCAGCTTTCAGCTGGGGTCCCTGTGGCCCCGCCCTTGTATACACTCCTTCATAAGTGCTGGTGTTCCTCAGTTCCGCCCACTTACTGCTACAGTACAAGCACCACAAAACCAACCATAGTAACCCGCAATTGATTACCGTAGCTGTGTTATACAGCTAGTGCTCACATGGGAGACACCTCTAGGTGAGCCAAAGACATCCTCTGAATCTCATCCCTGGGGTCATTTATCACCTGGCTCAGGGTTTAAAGTAGGATAAGAAAAAAAACATACGTTACTGTGGCAGATGTGGAATTTGGAAGGTGGACCGTGTCAGAGCGCAGGAAACCCGTGACAGTGCAGCGGGACTCTGTGCTCTCGATTCAGTCTTCCACCGGACCTCCTCTCTGGTGAGAATAATTTTTCAGGTCAAACGCAGAACTATTTTTAATTCCAGCGGATGAGTGGGGAGAGCGAGCGAGCGACATTCAGCGGCACGCTCTGACTGGGCACGCCTCCGGGGAGCGCCGTGGAGCCACTTCCTGCGAGGAGCTGCAGAGGACGGCTGGTGTCTCCTCGGCAATGGAGATCTGAAAATGTCATAACAAACGTTATCATCCGCCAGCAGCTCTGCCCCCCCCCCCCCCATGTCGATTTTCCTGTGTTTTGCAATGGGGGGAGCAAAATTCTCAGGGGAGGGTAATAAGTTCCGTGTCTTACAGCATGGACAGCCCACGGTCAGGGTACGGTGTCCTTTCACAAGATGAGGGTCACCTTTAACTGGTACATTATCCAGGTCTGTAAACTGAGATTTTTCCTCATACTACAGTAACTGGGGGGGGGGAATATTCTCCCAGATAGGGAAGCGTTCGAGGGAAGGTCATTTGTGAATATACGATCGGGTCGAGTAAGGTGATAGCAGAAGCCACCATGGTTGTCTTGACTTGCTGACTAAACAACACTGGGTCTGATGAGGTGTCAGGTGATCCCCAAGAGGGATGACATCATGGCTGCTTTTGGAGCACCATGATTGGTGCTTCTGTCATGCTGGCACTCAGCCTCAGATGATTATTTCTGTGCGTTACACCTTATTCAAGTAGCACCAAGGTTATCAATGGGGTCTCGTGCTTCAGGGTTCGAGATAAAGTCCCACCCCTTACTCTGTTTGAATGTTGGCTCTGCATGGTCTCCCTGTCTTCCTTAGCCCTTATTCTGGGGGTGGTGTGTGGCTGAGTGGCTTAGGATACTGTGTCTGTGATTAGCAGGTCGTCACTTCAGATCAGCATAATGTCACCAGTAGGCCCTTGGGCAAGCGCCAGGTCTGATCTGACCCTCCTTTGTCAAATGTACAATACTTTGGATAAATAAATGCAAAAAATCTCCTCCCATGGGCCAAAAACATCTTGGGTAAGCATGGTTTCCCTAAATAGTGTGTGTGTGTGTGTGTGTGTGTATGTGTGTGTGTGTGTGTGTGTGTGTGTGTGTGTGTATTATGTTTATATTACATTGTGGGGACCAAATGTTTCCCACCATGTAAGAAAAACCTGTTAGTTTGAAAGATCTGTGAATTGAATCAAAAAACTAAAGATACCATGAATCTCATATTTTATTTGGTTGCTTATGGGTTAAGGGTAAGGCTGGGTAGGGGTTTAGGTTGCCATGTTGTGATTAGAGTTTTCCCCTTAGAAATGAATGGAGAGTCCTCATAAAGATATAACTACAAAGGTGTTGTGTTCTTTCTGGGAGAGGTCTCAGGCTAACTGAAATCCTGTACTGCATACACAGCTGGAGGTACGGTGATCTCAAGAATTAGGGTGGGTGTTTTTCCTAAAATGACACTATGAGGCAGATCAATGGGGTCAGGAGTCAATGGCCCTCTCCGAGAAATCAAACAGGAGTCGCCATGGACCCTTGGGGTCAACAGGACCCGAACCAGAATCCAAACAAGTGACTGAGGAGGGGCATATGTCCACCGTTTGCTGGCAATGCAGCCTGGGGGTCTGCTCCAGGAATCTGTGGGGGGGGGGCTGATTAGAAGTCTCAATTTTCATCCCATTTGTTTGTTTTTTTTGTCTTCGGGGCTGTAAACGGCAGAGCCTGCTGAGGATTAACCTTTGAAGATGACCTATGACTGCCAGTTTGCCGCTTCTTTAAAAGTGGGACATTGAAATGTGGAAACGCATAATAAATAGCATGTGACAAGGGGCACGAACTTAGGACTTCAGCTGAGGACTCTGGGTCTGCCTGAAGCCAGGCCTGGTGTTTTCCGAAGCAGTATGATTTCAGAATCTTTTATTGTTTTCTCACTATTTATTTGAAAGGTGGACAAAACAGAAGTGTCCTATCTCACTGTTCATCGCTCCTTTGGAGGAAAACCTTGTATAAAATGCCGTATCCTTTTAGCCTTAATGTCCACTTAATTGCTGCTTTGATGTCTCACAAACAGCAGGCAAAACGTGTTATTCGTCACCCGATCATGTAGGGAGAGGGTATTTGGGTAGCTTAATTGCTGCTCGGAATTGCAATAAATGAAGAAATGAATCTCTTCACAGCTACAACGGCCTACGACAGTGTTGAAAATTTAGTTCCTTTTCTGCGTATACCCGACCTCAACAGCCCTTTGGTTGGATCCCCCCCCCCATGCCTAGTCACCGTGAAGGAAACGTGCTACGGAGCGAGCGTGCTGTGAGAACAGGGCCAGAAGAAGAGGAAGCCACCCTCTCCAATCCGGCTGGGGTAATTGGTCCCTTATTCATATTTAACAATGTAAGGTTCTTCAGAAGGTCATGCATGAACTCCCCGTATCGGGGACGATGGCCGAGAGCGGCAACCTTAATGTGGGGCCCGGGGACCTGGGCGGGGGAATGAAAATTAAGGCCAGCCATGCGGCAGTGGATGGGGTAGACTTGATGCCGGCCTAAAATGGCACCAGTCTGGCTGTGTGGGTCAGCTGGGTTCCTGCAGACAGTGTGTCCTTTGGTGCTGGTGTACAGTCTGTGGGGTTTTATTATGAAACTTGTTCATTTAAAAAAATAGGACAGAATAAGAGGTGAATGTGTCTGTGTGTGTTTCAGGGTTCAGGGATCGTATGACTATATTACAGCTGGCAGTAACACACTCACGCTCATCTATCTATCTATCTATCTATCTATCTATCTATCTATCTATCTATCTATCATCTATCTATCTATCTATCTATCT
>JAODJW010000106.1:20566559-20584290 GCA_026777045.1 Hyperopisus bebe | reverse complement strand
GGGGGGGGTTGGCTTCTGCGTTATGGAACCTCTCTTCCCCCATATGTGACCAACAGCAGCTGTTTGGTGGGGGTGGGGGTTAGGGCATTGATTAGGAATATACTGTGTCCCATTTCCCAGCAGCTCTCCGGTATCAGAGGAGGCCTCTCAGTCCGCCTTCGCCGCTTTTAACAGGCAGGATGTGGAAAGCAAGCCCCCCCAAGCCCCCCCACCTGTAATCCCACACCACCGGAGGGCACCTCACCGGGATCCGGCCGGGGGGCTTTAACACTTCACCAGGAGGTGGCCCTCATCCTCTGGGACATGTCTGCACACGGTGCTGCTGTTTCGGGGCAGACGTCTTGAGGGGTGACACTAGCTCCGCCCTACAGTCTCTAATCGAACATCAGACGCAAAGTGGGGCGGTTCGTCACTGTCTTACTGGCGGTTGGTCCTCTGTGGTACAGCTCCCCCCCGCCCCGGTTTAACAACAAGCCGTCTCCTTCTCACCGGGTCCTGGGCTCCGACGTCGGCGAGGGGGGAGGGCGCCCTCCCTGTCGGCGGGTAGACGATCGGGCAAGGCTGTCAAGCGCGACGCTGCCAGCTGTGCGGGTCGGGTGCCAGCGCTGGCGGCCGGGGGGAGGGGGGCACCTCTGCCGAAGCTGCCATCATGTCAGACATGGAATGGCAGTACAGACTGCACCTCAAACCCAGACCGGGGGTGATGTAGTCAGCCCTGACTGATTAAGTCTTTGAGAAAGTCATGGACATTCTACCTGTCTGTAAATTTGCCTCTTTGAGCATCTGTACAGTAAGTCTGTCTTATGGATTTTTTTGTCTGTCTGTCTATCTAGCTGGTGACTGTCTTCTGCTGGACTAGGCATGGCAGTGCCACACTGGTTCATCACGACCCCACATACGGTCATCACAGCAGCTACGTACCTCCTGCCACCTCACCCAGAGTTCACTGAAATACAAACTTTTCAGGGCACTTTTGTTTGGTAAACCAGAACTCAATCACCACACGTGCCCTTCAGACACCCTTTCAAGGTCACAACAGAGGCTTCCTTCTGTTAAATTGAAATAAATGCGTGTTTCATCCCAACCTCAGTAATTTGTCTGTCTGCGCCGTACAATTCACAAAAACAATCAATTTCACAAAATGTGCTTCATTTTCGTTCTCACCTCATGTGCTGAATTCACAAACGGTTTTATGGGTGAACAGTGAAAACACAGTTTTCTAAAGAGGATTAGAAAAATAATTTTAAAAAGATTTTGATAGAGAGAGTAATCTGGTATTAATTAGGTTCTTTTTTGGGAACAAAATCTGACACTCAGTTTTATCGTTTTTTTGGACCATGGACGATGCAGAACCAGGAAGGGAAGCTTCTTGCAAATGGCAGAAGGGTCCAAAGACAGATCAGCACAGTTTTAGGACAAACAGGACATAAAACAAAACGGCTCTTCAGTGAAGGACAGAAGATAAAAATAACTCTGCGAGAAAATGTTATTTATTTATTTGCTTTGCTCAAGGGTGCGGGGACTGTTTGTGAGAACACAAGCATTTTTGCAGAAATGGTGATTGAAATTCTTGGCTTTTTTTTTTTTTTTGAACTTTTTTCCAAGCACTGGCATGAAAGGAAGGGATTCTTGACAAAGAATTTATTAAATGAAAAATTTCCTGTGAAAATTTTGTGACACAATCCCTTCCATCTTAGCAATTAACAGCATCGATTGCGCCTCCTGATCCCTGATTGATTTTGCAACGTGGCTGACCTCTGTAGTGCAGCAGTTGCCATTTTTCATCCTATAAATGTCCACAGTGTTGCATTCCAATCGTCACACATTCTGACATCTGTCTAGATGCCTGGTGCAATCGGAACAGTACCTTCATCTTCTCTAAAGCAAGATGGATTCACTCGCCCCTCGGCCAAACGAATAAAGCAGCCTGCAGAGGGAATCTATCTCACTGCACAGGAATGAAACATAAATGCGGTAACTTGAGCCGACGTGGAAATGATGAGTTATCCTCACACGGATTTAAACACCTGTGGCAACTTACACACAGTACAAGTCAAAGTTCTGGACAGACCTACTGAAAATCATCTGTTTTTCAACAAGATCATGAGGACACCTCAAGGTCATGTAGCATAAATCTGGTGAAGGGAAGAGATGGAGTGTGACAGGTTACCTGCCCCCCACAGTCCCCTACCTTAAACCTTATAGATCTGGTTTAAGATGAGCTGGACTGAAAAGTAAGAGCAAGGTAGCCAACTTGTGCTAGAACTTGTGGAAACTCCTTCAGGAATATTGGAGAAGCATTCTGGGTGGCTACATTTGGAAGCTAGCTGAAAGAATGCCAAGAGTCTGAATTGCTGTCATCGAGGTCAAAAGTGGCTGTATTGAAGAGTTTAAGATTTGAGAAAATTTCCAGATGTTAAAAACACTTCTCTTGATTGTTGCAGTATTTGATATGTATACTATGTGGAACTTTAATGGCGTCCCATTTTAAATCCATAGGAGCTGGTCCCCCCTTTGCCTCTGTAACAGTGGCCACTCTTCTGGGAAGGCTTTCCATAAGATTTTGGAGTGTGTCTGTAGGAAATTTCGCCCACTCATCCAAAACAGCATTTGTGTGGTCAGGCATCAATGTTGTACCTGAGGGCCTGACTCTCAATCGCCGTTCTTGTTCATCCTAAAGATGATTGATTGGGTTGAGATCAGAGCTTTATGTAGGCCAGTCAAGTTCTTCCATGCCAAACTCACCCAGCCACCTTTTTTGTACACTAGGGAAAAATCATGCTGGAACAGAAAAGCGCCTTCCCCAAACTGTTCCTACAAAGTTGAAAATATAGAATTGCCCAAAATGTCTTGGTACACTGAAGCATTAAGAGATCCTTTCACTGAAAAACAACCCCACACCATTTTCCCTCCTCCACCAAATTTTACAGTTGGCACATTGCAGTCAGGCAGGTAACATTCTCTTGGCATCTGCCAAACCCAGACTCATGCATGAGACTGCCAGACATAGAAGCGTGATTTGTCACTCCACAGAAGACGTTTCCACTGCTCCAGAAGTGCTTTACACCACTCCATCCAATGCTTGGGGATATGAGACTTGCAGTAACTGCTTGGCCATTGAAGCCCATTCCATGAAGCTCCCTGCACACAGTTTTTCTGCTGGGGTTAATGCCAGAAGAAGTTTTGAACTCTGCAGTTATTGAGTCAACCAAGTGTTGGCTTTTACACACTATATGCCTCTGTTCTGTTACTATACATGGCCTGCCACTTAGTGGCTGACTTTTTGTTGCTCCTAAACCCATCCATCCATCCTTCAATCATCCATCCATCATTTGTCATCTATTATTCCCCATTTGTCCATCCCTGCATCCATCCTTCCACCCATCTTCAAACCACTACTCTTGGTGATGGCCACAGTAAGCTGACATACTAGCACCATAAGAACACCAGCTTCCTTTTCCACACTGGTGTTGTAGTTCCCACAGGCACCAGTGCTGTCCAGCATGGTTGTTCCGGGCTGGGTCAGTATAGGGCTGAGGAAAACAGGGCCAGCGTGTCAGATCAGCACAGCGATGCTGCATCAGGCTCATAGGCTGCGGCCGCTCTTTATGCTGGGCCACGCATGTCATCCAGCGTCAGCGGCAGGACAAACCGGAGCGATCGCAAGGCCCAGACTGGCACGAAGGTCGGTGTCCACCTCAGGGGACACTTACAGCAGTGCTATCCCCCCAGAAGGAAATTGGTGTGACACCTCCTGGTGTGAGCTCAGTGCTTCAGGTGCTAATCCTCCACAAGCCCCCCCAGCTAACAGCTCAATCATTCACATCTCGGAAGGCTGCCGGTGGGACGCCGAGTCGGAGCCAGGTCACGTCAGCGGGGGCCACATCTATGGCATACACATACGCACACGTGCGTGCAGATGCACAGACAAAGCACATTAATATTTCATGTGGCCAGGAAAGAGGACAGGCGGAGTGGGGGGGGGGGGGTGGGGGCATGTGACTGGCTGGGTCCCAAATCAATAGCAGGAAGTATTAATTATTTAATCTCTTCCTGACCAGGCCTGCGAAAGTGCAGACTCCGATATGCAACTGGTAGTGTTCAGTCCCTCACATCGATCCGAAACCCTCCCCCCAGGCCCTGTTTTGCTGTCCGACACACCCCTCACCGCACCATTTAATAACAATAATAATAATACCCCCCCACAGAAAGCATTCAGCAATATGCAGTAAAGTCAGCCATGAAGAATACACACCGTGTTATCTAATGCAGTCCCTCCTACACTCCTGCGGTTTGTTACAGAGGGTTAGCAGGCTACGCTACGACTTGACGATATATGATTCCAAATTTCTAATATAATTCATGAAAACAGTAAAGCCTCACCAGCTTGAACATGCACTGATAAATCGCCACTGAGAAACATTTATTAACCACTGCCACTTTAAACCTCATCACCTCCTACTTGTATGTCACTGCATATTGTATTGGTGAATAATAAAGATTCTGATTCTGATATGTAGCATATACAGATATCTGGCAGTGGTGTGTGGCTCAGTGGGTTAGAATACGGCACTGTCATCAGAAGGTTGCTGTTTCAAATCTCAGAGTGATTTCACCATTGAGCCTGTGAGTAAGGCCATTAATCCCCAACTGCTGCAGGGACTGTCTGACCCTGCTTTCGGAAATGTATGTCACTTTTGGGGGGGGGGGAAGCATCTGTTAAACAATTAAATTGTATTTCATGTAATTTTCCTCACTATTCCGTTATACGTTATTTACTTGTTGTTATATGTATGCAGAGAGATACACAAGCAATTCAATGTACTTCCAGTTGTACAAATGACAATAAAGCTTTTCAATGTGTTTCAAAACAAGCACAAGGCACAGACGGCGACTTGTCGTCTTTGTTCGTATGTTTTTTTGGGGGGACATATGGATAAGGAGATAAATAAATTTATGATTATGACACGAGACCCGGCACACTGCAAATCACAGCACATGTTGTACAGTCTGATGTAGGAGAATAATTACTGAGTGCAGACGGATACTGGCATCGCGGTGCCGTTTGCAGACGTGGCTGATGCAGTTGTAGGTGAGGAGGCGGGTTTGTGTCGGCCCATCTGCATCCACCATGTGGCATTACAGCAGAACCGTGCTGAAAGTTATGCTTGATGTGCATGATGCTCACGAGTCTCTCTGGCAGCTACTGCGCCTTTGTGCACGTTTGGCTTCTCAGTCTCCGCAGACACAGAAACGCCAAAAATCCTGCTTCGGTTCTGACCCGTTCCAGCCCCAGCAAGTCTAACTCAACATTTCTTTCTCTCCTACTTTTTTCCCATTTCGGAAGTGATCACCTTCAGCGTGCAGTGCGTGGTCCAGCAGGTTAGGCATCTGCACCTGTGGTCAGAAGGTCGTTGGTTTGAATCTTGACTCTTGAGCAAGATTCTTAGAGCCCTGAAACACTGTGAGAATGGCAGACAAATGGCTGAGCCTGTGCTTGGGCTGCAAGCTTCACTCTAGGCCAGGGATGTCAAACTCCAGTCATGAAGGGCTGGAGCCCTACACATGTTTGGGTTTCCCGTCATTTAACACACCTGATTCACCTCCTTGTGCTAATTACCACGTTGCTCTTGAGCTGAATCATGTGTGGTGGAACAGGGAAAGAACTAAGCTCCGCCCCCCAGGATTGGAGTTTGACACGTCTGATGTACTTGTGCCACACAGCGCACCTATGTCTGGCCACCATCTGCCTGACATAACCAAGTTACGTCTAAATGATGTAATACCCAAGTCGTTTGCTAACTGGCAAGACATCGTGTGAGGTCATATGTATTAGGCAACTTTAAAAACATTGTGGAAAGATTATGAACAGGTTGTAATCACTGCAGATCCAAAACGATCTTGCATAGATGTCTTGCTATTTAGCAAACGACTTGAGAATTGGATCGTTTAGATAGAAGATAGAAGCATCGTTAGGTCTTGGATGACGGGCACCGAAATCTCCACCACACACTGTGTGCCCTCTGATGGGTAATTCTAGGGCTCAGCCCTGCCTCACCTCAACATGAGCTACAGAGGGCCAAGGGTATCATTTATAAGGCTGCATGGTGCTCACCATATGAGGGCGCTGCGAGGAAAGGCAGGAAGTGGGGGGGGTGGGGGGGCGAATGGCCACCCAAATTCAGTTTAAAGGTTACTGGTCCCAGTGCCTGGGGGGTGTCTCGGCCTGTGAAGGAAAAGCAGAGCCTTGAGTGGAAAATGAACTTCATGTGGAAAAAGGCAATGGTGCCCCATGGCTCCATGGGGGTGGGGTAGAGGGGGACACTCTGAGCAGAACTCCCATCAGCGGGACATAGGCTACTCTGGCTCTCCCACCCCCGATAGGATGGGTGGGGCTCACTGTCACATCACATGGGAAAGTACGGTTTAAGAAAACATCTGTAACGAGCCAAGAGCAGCCTCGCCACTGCACTGCCGCCTCTAATAGCCATATAAAGCGTAGAAATTAAAAGTATATAAATTAAACCTCGGAATTAATCTCACACTAGTTAAAATACTTCTGAATCTGGGTCATCCCATTATAGCACTGATGTGATAAGATTATGTATTATTCTTCACTATGCTCATTTCTCTTTAATATTTGTTCATCTTGAGCACTTATTTATCATTACTATGGCATTTTCCAAAAGCCAAATATAAATGCTTATCAGATTATTGTACTCCTTCTTGCAGCATCTGCAGATTGGTTTGATTCTCACCCTTATGACCTCCTCCATATGAAGGGAATAATTCTACCAACGTAATAAATACAGCGCATGTGAAGGTCTGCGACAGTAAGCCAACGTTCGGTGCTTGCAGTCCACATGTTGAATGCAGAAGAAACGGGAAGAGAAAGATCTGATGCCATTTTCACACATACACTCCGGCCACCGTCCGAAGAATCAGGTCCGGACATTTTTAGGAGCCGCTTATTCATACATAAGGCACAGAACTGGAGATTGTCTACGTCAGACATGTTCACACCTATTAGAAATACCCCGGTAGGTTTAGGTGAGGGGTGGTGTTTGGGTTCAGCATGCAGGGGACAGAACACGATGCAAAAAAAAAAATCGTAGTGTTCTGTTTACAGCACTACTGAGAGAAGATCCCGAACCTCATCATCTCTCCAGCTAGCTAAGCTCCTCGGGACCTTCTTCCTTTAAATGACCTTTCTTCTTTGATCTCTAATATTTGTATTCTTCCATTTTTGCACCAGTAACATAATAGAAATGTCATCCCCACACCCCCTTGCTTGCCATAAATTCTCCAGAATTCTCCCTGCCCCATTCACACTTATTTATTTATTTATTCATTCATTCTTATCCTCTCTCTCTAACACACACACACACACACACACACACACACACACACTTCCTTTTTTGTTAACTTAGCTTAAGGATAGAAAATGCTGCAGAGGTCCGAATAACGCCGGTCCTCCTTCCCCATCTTTTCTCTCCTTCCTCAAAGCCCACCCCCTGAGCCCCCGCGCGGCTGCACCAGCTCCGATCCTTTTCCCGGACTCGTTATCTGCCCGGTTTAGCAGAGGCGCGGAGTCGAAGCGTGGCAGGCGCTGGACCTATTAGGATGTTAGTCCCGCCGCTATAATTATCTGTCTGCCTTTGTCTCGCAGGGACGTTAGCGGACAAGGCGCACAAAACAGGTGACAGAATGGGTGCCAGTCCCCCCCCCACCACCACCGCCGCTCTATTATAATAAACCAAAAACGTATGCTCTCAATATATATGCAAATGACGACAGGTCCCAAGGTGAGCTTGGCAAAGCGGAGTGGCGCAGTTATGTTTCGCCCATTTGCGGAATGCGGGATTCACAAAGACCGGGGGAAATTGAAAACTTGTTCCGAGCATTAAAAAAACGCAATCATTTCCATAAAGCGGCGTAATCCCAAGAAAATTGATCCCTGCACCGGCTCGCACACCGGACACGAAAACAAACGTTCCCCCACCTCCCCCTGCACATGCGCTCCTCTCCGCTCCCACTTGCAGTCTCACCTTCGCGGTTCCCTTTTGTTCAATTAATAGCGCTTTCTCGCCGCTCCGAAACCCACCACCCCCGGACACCAGCATCAACGCATCAACCCCCCGAGCCTGAGGCGGATGCACGCAGAGAGCGCGGAGCCGCTAAACTGGCCGCGGTCTAGTCAGGCGCGGCATGCGGGCGACCCATGCACTTATCCCCCATTCCTTTTTTTCAATTAACGCAGAAAACGTCAACTTCCTTTTAATATTGACTTAGATCAGTTGTGACAACGCGCTGTCCAAAACGCTTACCCCTTTTTGAAGTTTCTGACGTGGGACGCGATTAATTCAATTAACCCAATTAATCGCAATAAGATTATTACAATAGCCATTCAGACGTACCTTTAGCAAGGTGTTACGACCGTGACGATTAGCATCTAATTAGCATATTGAAGAGGAGTGCTCTGGTGCGGGGGGGGGGGCTGCGAAGGTCTGCAGAGCTCGCTGCGTGCCTATCACATTAAAATGGAAATGTAGGTTATGTCAATTTCCTTCACATTTCCCTTTGGGCAGAGGTTGCAAGCGATATGCATCTTTGAACATATATTAGGCTAATTGGATGTGCCTTATTAGGCAATGTTTACGGACGCCACAGACTCTCCCTCAAGAGCAGCAGACCTGATTTGTCTGGAGGCAGGTCCTTTGCTCGTTTTGAATGATTTTTTTGTCCTCGTTTATGGTCTGGTCCCTGTGGTCCTCGCATGGCTGTCTCTGTGTTTAGTTCGAGTTTAGCAGCTCCCTCCCCCGCCATGGAGAGGGGCTGCTGGCATGCTTTATGGCCGGCACGCGCCGGGCACGTCGTCCGACAGCGTACCCCAGGAGCGTGCCATATTTATTGGGTGATTATTATGGCCTGGGGGCCGGCTGAAGCTACCCTACTGCAACAGAACAGAGTCACTCACACTCACTGAACTGATTTACATTTACTGCCCCCCACCCCCCCCATGTTTTTTCGCTTTGCTGATTTACAGTCAACCGAGGGAAAGAGGACACATAATGATTTGTGTGACTGGGAGGGGGCAGGAGTTTGCTGTGTCTTTACGTTAAAAGCCACTGAGTTTACTCTGGTTAGTCATGTGGGGTGCGCTTTCTTTCCAAAACGGCATGCTGAATTCGTTCATAAAACAAACAAAACGCCTATGTTTTATGTGTCGGCATTATGCTGCCACTTTACAGGCTGCTTGAAAATAGATTCCTGGAAAGTGAGTCATAAATACAGCTGAAGACTCAGAGTGCTTTCTCTGTCCTGGGTCACGGAACTTTCCGGGCCGTCTGATGTATCCATTTATTACTGTACGTGATACTCAAAGCTGCTGCTATCCTGATCAGGATGCATGGATGGATGGACCTGACCAGGCGAGTTTAATAGATGAACTCCGAGGCTAAGTGTACGGGGTGGTGTTTTCACCATTTGGCCCTTGGGCGAGGCCCTTAACCCCCAATCGCTCTGGGGACTGACTGCCCCTGCCTTCTTGATTGTATGTGACTTTGGATAAAAGTGCCAACTGAATAAATGCTTCCTTATTACCAGAGCAATGTTTGACATACACTGAAAAAAAACAAAGATTCTGAAAGTTACCTTTGTTTTCCATCTGGGTAAAATCTGCAAGCATATTGTCTGTGTAGGTTAGGAACGTGTCTGAGTGAATGTGCACCACGACACCCAACCCCCCCTGCACACACACACACACACACACACACACACACGCGCGTGCTCTTCCCCACTGTCGCCGGGCACCTCCCTCAGCTGGCACGTTCCCCCACTGGCTGCTGCCGCCGCCATCGCTGAGCTAGCAAGCGAAAGGCAGGCATGTCCGTTCATTTCCATGCAGCTGTCTCCACGCAAGGTGTTGAGAGACAGATTTTTTCCCCTCTTTTTTTTGAGAGAATAAAAAAAAGGTTTAAAGAAAAAGCGGCTCGGCTATCGTTTTTGGGCAGACCGGGCCTGGAACATGTTATTAGCATAAATTATCTCACCCCCCCCCCCCCAGCTGAAAAGAACATATTAGCTTCTTTCTGCCATCTCGCTCACTCGCCCCGCGTATGGTACACTCGCCCGGGGTAACAAAAGAGGCCCTGACCACAGTGTCCGGCGTTAACTCACAGACACCCCCCTCCCCCGCCCCTCCCAAAGTTGTGGAAGGGTGTCTTCATTAAAGGGCTGCGGAGTGTCACTCCCAGAAGCAGGGAAGGCCTCAGTGCTCTCCACGCCAGGCGCCTCGTCCAAAAACAATGCAGGATGGCGACTCAGCCTCCCTTGCAGTCTGTCCACCATATTGTCAGCCTTAATCCTAAGCGGCAGACTCCCTGGAAAAGCATCCAGGATCTGGAGCCCTGGAAAAAAAAGCCCTTCTGCCAAAAACAATTAATATGAACTTCTTCATGAACATAATATTCACATACACCTCAAATTTATATAAACTATTTACAGAGTGGTTTACTCTCAGCGTGCCATATTGATACAATGAAAACAATGGAGATAATGGCATAGGATGCGAGAGGATTTAAAAATATAATCCTTATTTTTAATTAAAATGTTAGCAGTTTTTCTTCTCTTTTTTTACATGTTCTCACCAGTAAGACCCTGCCCTTTCTAGAATGTTCTTTCTCTGTGTCATATAGGGGCCACGATGTCTGTGGCATGCAGCCCAGTGCTCCCACTGCGCTGTTCTGTCACACAGTCGACTGCAGGCCCGTGATCTGGCCTCGAGGTGATCTCATGTGCACGCAAAGATAATCCTTTAACAACTATACTCTAATGACTCTGCTCAGGAAGCCAGATTAAGAGGAGCACTATGATTAAATAATAATTTAGGAATGTCTCCTTGTTTAAGCTCATTTGAGTATGACGCATACAGTAGGTATTTGCCCGATTCCTTTTTGCACTTTTTAAACATCACTTATCTCGCAAATATCTTTTCAACTTACTTTTGCTTCTTAAACAGTATGATGCGGTACAGATATCACTATCTGATGTGGTCGTCGGAGATTCTGGATGGTTCCACATTGTTTCAGTGGTTCCCAGTCTTTTATCATAATTGTTGCCATGGGACAGAAACGGTTATGAGCTGGTTATGAGATATTAAAAACAAACATAGCAGGTGGAGCGGTGCTGAAACAGTATATTAATGACCTTTATATTTATAAGAAATTATTGCAATAGTCCTGTACAGGTGGCAGACAGAATAAAGCTACAATGTCTTCAGGAACAAGGGCAATTATAGGATTTTTTTTAAGGTGGGGGGCATAAGAGAGGCCATAATTAGAGATAGATGCTGGATGCCTATTGTTTTTCATGTAGAGGGGCCAAGTTTATCATTAGCCAATGATATGTTTCGAATCGGTGAGTGACAGGGACCCAGCGAGCATTCAGCTGGAGTCAGTGCCCCTGTGGCCCCGCCCCTGTATGTACCGATGTTCACCGATAAACCAGAGGGATGAACAATAAAAGAACATTTTCACTGTAACCGAGCGTTTCACATGCCTTAGCCGCATCCCAGCATCCTGTTCATTTAGCCTGGTTGGTGTGTGATTTACCGACCGGTGGGATCAGCGAGCGTGTGACCCTGGATCCGAAAGCACCGGACAGCCGGCGGCCCTCAGAGGCAGTCGCATCTGGCCTGCGTTTTGAGAGAAGAGGGATCAGTGCCTTGCCGTAAGAACGCTGCTGTGACTGGGGGGGCGGCACTGGGGGAGTCGGATGCGTTCGGAGATGTTTGCCTTCCAGATTTGTAGAGGAAAACAAAGGAGAAGGCTTAGCCACGCACCTGTCATTCCGATTCTCTGCTGATTGGGGTGGCGTTTGTTCGAAGGACTGTCCCCCTCAAGTATGATCTGAGGTTCAGAGCCTAATTGTGCCAGTGGAGTGGCCAGGAGGGAGGTAAATGATGAACAGAGGTGTTTATAGGATTTTTTAAGGTGGAGAGGAATAAGAGAGTTTATCATTTAGAGGGGCCGACCTTATCATTAGTCACTATGTTTTGAATGGGTGAGTGATGGTGAGGGGGCACTTCGGGAGCCAATCAGCTTTCACCTATGCGCAGTGGCCCTGTGGCCCCACCCCTTCATGCAGCCCTGATTATGAATGGTCTTCATGGGGTAACTTCATGCCCCTTGAGGCTTCTTGGTTATACATCCCATAACTTCTTATATGAATCCACCAACTCACTGCTGTTCATCAGAAATCCGACTCATCGGTGATTTGGTTTTTGGCTCTTGGCCTGTTTTTTAGGTCCTTCCAGATGTTGCTTCTTGGATGTTCTCCGCTGGGTCTACTCCGGGAGATGTTTCTGCTGTGGCTTCCAGGCAAGGAAGGTCAGGTTCAGAGCACGGTCAACATGGGGTTCAGAGCACGGTCACTGAGCAAAGCCCGGCTGGGAGATAGTGACGACCCGTGATCATTTTAAGGTCATCGAGCTGGACCTGCCAGTCGCTCCGTACACGACCTTGCTGCTCCACTAGGACCGCGGAAACTGGCCAAAGCGAGGGAGTCATACTCCCTCGAAGAGAGCAGGCAAAGTGCTGATCGTATACAAACCAAGTTGGGTGGTTCATGAATGTGAAATGTCATACATTTTCAGATCAGAATGAGTGAATAAATGGAATATCGGCAAGAAAGACAAAAATAGTTGAATATACTCCCTAGCAACACAACGGCGACCCAAGTGTTCTTTTGCTGAAGTATCCCTCATTTCTGTGGAGAGGAATTGCAGGAGAGAGGGCTGGCACGGCCTCTACAATAACGCACAGTGGGGGGGGGAGGGAGGCGCTAGCGGTAGAAAGAAGTTCTAATGAGGAAGCAATGTCAATTCAGCCCAACCTTCTGAAATCCACAAGTTTTTCCTTTTTCCTTTTTTTTCAATTCCATATTAGTCAGTTGCTGCTGGAAGGCGTGAGAAACGAATCAATTCCACCGCAAGAAAAACGCAAAAGGTTCATCATTAGTTCTTCACCGCCGTCGACTGCTGGTCCTCGACATTGACAGAACCTCAGGAGGTGAGGGGGGGCACCTCGGCCCTATTTAGAACACCGCTGGGTCCGCCGGCACGTAAGGGTCCGAACGTTGAGGTTTCCCGGCACAGCATGATGACAGAAACACTCAGGTAGGGGTAAGTTAACCATGCGAGGGTGGGGGGTGGGTAACAGGTACTTGTTCATATTTTATTTCGTTCAGATGCTGAGAGGAACATCATACTGAAAAGAAACACTTTTGGAAGCCAATGGTGCGAATGGAGAGGGCCCGCTAGCTCGCCGCCACTAATATGGGTGCGGGTCCTGGGGAGAGGCTGGGGAGAGGCTGGGGAGGGCCTGGGGAGGGCCTGGGGAGGGCCTGGGCTCCGAAGCTGAGTTAGAGCGTCATCCATCCACCATCAGACTCTCGTCTCTCTTGGCTTATGGGCTAGATAGATAGATGTGTCATACATCAAAAAACCAACAAGCAGAGGCTTTCCAACGTGGCCCATCGTCACGGCACTCCTTGTGTCTCATTTCTCCTGGGGGGGGTGACGCCCCTGCTGATGTTTCATTCCTGGTATGAGATCTTGCTTCCACACAAAACGTTTCACCACGTGAGATGACCTGATTCATTATCCCCACCCGCTGACCTTTTAAGCGGACTTAATTTATATTCGCTAACTGAAACTTAGAGAGGATAAATATTTTCTTTAAAATACCTGTTCGCCAGGAAATGTAGGGATAATGGACGTCAGAAGAAGGCATTGCGGAGTCCTTTAGGTGTCCTCAGTGGGCTGAATGGATGGGTAGAATTAATGCATTAATGTCTGTAGGGTCTGCAGAGGGGGGGCAGAGGCTCTGTGTGGAAATAGAAATGGAGAGCCTTATCGGAGGGCCAGCAGGGAGTAGGGGGGATTGGTTCTTGGGGTCTGGCACCCTTATCTCTCCTCAGGAGCTCACAAAGGTCTCTTTGGGGGGGGGGGGGGGCTGGACAGCGAGTGGGGGAGGTGGGGGAAGAAGAAGAAGGAGCTTCCCAGCGTACCCCCCCCCATCAACCAGAGGGTCACCTGCAGTTGAGATTGAATGATACACCCCAAAACAGCCCCTTTTGTAGTCCTTTGGCTACTGACCTACCCCCATCTTTAGCTGAGAGTGTCATTGAAGGTGTGGTGAATCTTCCCAGATCACCTGATGAGTATGGAGTCATACTCTGACAGCCAGGGGGTGCCGTCCTCGTTCCTACACATCTACCAGGTGCCGGCGGGGCCCCCGTGCCGTGACAGCTAGCCAGATTGACAGCGCATTCGCCCTGATCACAGCGACGGGGGTGAAATATACCTCAGGGGGCAAGCAGTCGGCAAAAGGGTCGATAGCTATTGGCGGGGAGTGTGAGGTCACAGCTCACGAGACGACCGCTGTCAGGCCATGGACGCCAATTATTCAGCCGGGCTTTTTCCAAGTAAATTAATTCCTTAGCGTATTGATCCCACAGCACGAGAAAGGGTCAGGAGTTTCACAAATAGCTAGCTATGTACTTAATTTGAGTTAATTTTATCATTACACAATGTAAAAGAGAAAAATTTAAAATCGGAACATTCCTATTTGTATGTCAACCGACTGACAGAAATTGTTCTGGTAAAATTTGATCAAAAGTTAAAAATAGGACTTTACTCATTTGTTTGATTTTATTTGTTTACGTATTTGTGTATTATATAAGTGGCTCTCACAGTTCTACCCAAAGAGATAACTGAAACCGTTTCAGCGTATCCAGTGTGATTTCAGTTTTAACGATTCGCACCTGCAGCTGCTAAGTCCCATTCCACACGTAAATCTCTTGTCGTCTACTCGTTTTATTTAAAAAAATACAGACCTCAGAGCCGGAGAGCTATTTCTGCTCGGTGCTGACAGTGGAGTTTGCCAAACGGCAACAGGCGATCAGCAGCCGCTGGAGAATTAGGACTCCATCTCATTAAAATGGGAACAGGGGCAAAGTGAGACGGTCTAATTCAAAAGCCTGCTTTGCGTATGAAAACAATGGGACGCGGCCCTGCACTTAAAATGAATTAGTTATCGCCCAGATGCCTCCATCCCATTAAACAAGGCCTGTATGTCGTCGCCAGACAAAGAGCTGCAATGGTCTCGCTGGCCCCTTCGAAGGCCAACCTCAAATCGCTGGCTCTTCATAAGAAATTCTTCATCTTCTCCCAGAGGTAAATTGCTCCGTATCCACAGAAATGGCCACCGGAGGCTTTTCATTTCCGACGGATGCGTGACGCAGGGGCCCCTGCTGTCATTTACGGCCCCCGCCAATTGTCCCAGAGCGACGCTCTCTGTGTATTTCTCTCCGAAAACGATCGAATGGCTTTCTGCTGCGTCTCATTTACACCCTGCTCTCTGAGCGCAGGAGACGCTAAATTTCCGACGTGACGTCTCCCGCAGCGTCGCCTGGAAAAATAACAACAGCGTGGTTTCTTTTAGTTGATCAGTGATGCTGGGATGTCTTCACCAAGCAAACATCTACTCGGTCTAATGACTTCCTGACTTCGTCTTTCAATTACATACCCGGGCACATTTTGCTTAGAGATGTACCATGTGATGAACAGCTAATTAGGCTGTTGTGCACAGAGTGTCTTTGCTTACAGAAAAGTGTCTGGAGTTTGTGAAGTGTTCCTCAGGTGCATTGTGAGAGCATAAAACATCCAGACCTTTTGTCGGGTCAAAGAGTAAAATTAGCATGACGCTGCTTTCCTGGTGTCCAGTGTTGTAATTCAAGCTCAAGGACTGTGTTTTCATTCTGAAAACAACAATTAATCAAAGTAACATGCTAAATAGCGATATATTGTTCCCTTCCCGTTGTCGATGACTGCTGTAATTCATTCCTAGTACTGTCAGAATGTAGTTCAGGTCGGGATAAACGGGAGAAAATGGAGCATGCGTCAATGATGTGAACTTAATATGATGTTAATTTAATCAACCTGTAAGATATAAGTGGATTTACACATAGAAATGTCAGAAATAGGAAATGTGTGTAAGATAATGTCCCGTTAAACCCCTAATTACATTAAATATGTGTAAATGAGGCTACGTTTCCTTGAATCATATCCCCAGACAGAGACAGGAAGTTGTTTCCATTTTTATTTCTTGAAATAAAACCTTCAAGGGAATTTTGTGTCTGAAATAACAACCTTTCAATTTTGATTTTCGTACGCCATGATTTTTTTTAAACTTTCCTGGGCACAGAGGCAGTTTCTCATGCTATATTGCCAGAATGTTGCTCATAGTTTCAGCTGGTTTTCCCCTGACTCACCCCGTTACGGTGCCTGAGTTTGAAAAGTAGAAAATTCATTTTTGGCAGAGGATGCTGGGAGATTTTCGTTAAATCAGTCTGAAAGAATGAAGCCATAAGTTCCCAAGGTAAAAGTTAGAACAAACATTAGATGCTTTTTTCTGTCTCAAATATGCCAGTTAATGGTCAATTGGCTTAATCTTCTTTACAGACTTACAGATACAGAAAAAATGAGTAGAAAAACACCAAAATATTTCTTCAAGTAGGTGATTAATGTATCACATCTGTGTAGACCTGGGGTGCCTGGGGTGGAATTGGACCCTAGTCCATACTGTGGACACTCACGGCCTTATTCATTTTATGTACTCCACAAAAACTTTTACCCAAAGAAACACATTGAGTCTGGGGATCAATTGGGGTCCCACAGTGGAATTCAAACCTGCAACCTTCTGATTACAGTACCAGCAGCCTAACCCATGGAACCACACACTTCACCTGATGGTACCCCAATCAACACCTACACACCTGTCTCTGAGTTGAGTAAAGTTAACATGTGGAAGGGTCTTGAATGCTGGAGTGTTTTTTTTCCTCTTTTGACATCCTCCTACTTCTTCCTCCTTTGCAGGAGTGCCAGCTTATATCTGCCTCACCTGCATGTCTGCCAGATGAATAAATGTAGCTCCACTTTGGACTGTTGCTGTCCTGTCCATAGTGTCCCCTGGCAAACCACCATCTCCTGTTTTTCTTCCTTCCATAGTTTTATTAAAGCCAGTTCCACCCCCCCCCAACCCAGATAAAACCCCCATTGTGCCCCCCCAGAGCTTCTCCATCAAATACTTTTGATATTTACAGCTACGCGGTTACCCGTCTACCCTGTGGTGGCCTGGCATCCCGTCCAGGGTGCTCCCTCGTTGTCGTGCGTCCTGTGTTTCCTGTGATAGGCACCAGGATCACCGCAACCCTGTACCAGATAAGCACTTGTGGAAGATGGATGGATGTACTTTTACTATTATATGACATTAATTGCTTCTATAATGATGTTACTTTATCTTTAGCTTTGATAAGTGCTTTGGGGAAATTATGCCGGATGTGTGGTATATAAAAACAAAATTGAATATGTATGAACTGAAAACGTATTCACCGAAGATGACAAAATTACTTAAAAAATGGACAAATCTGTTAATTACAATATGTTAATTTGTGACAATTCCCTCTTTGGCCTGTGGCGGAGCATCTGCCTAAGCTGCCGCATGCTCCTGCAGCTCCGTGTGGATGAAAATGGCCCCCATTACTGGTGCTGGGGTCAAGCGATCGCAAATGGTTCCCTCCCCGTAGAGACGGAGGTGCTGAGGCAGGAAAAAACACAAAGCGAAGCCGTCAGGTCTGCTTCAGCGCCCCCCCCCCCCCCCACCCCAAC
>JAODJW010000106.1:20551517-20563626 GCA_026777045.1 Hyperopisus bebe | reverse complement strand
AGACTTAAATAACAGTCTGCTGGGAGTACTAATGCGGTTTAGGCATGAACAGGTAGCCGTCACAGCAGATATTGAGCCCTCTCGCCTACCGCACCACAGGAGCTATCCAGTGCTGAACAAGATCCGTTGAAAGACAGGGAGCCAAGCCACGTAACGCCGCTGGTCATTTTTTTTTATTTTTTTGTGGTTGCCTTTTTTATTCCTGTTTTTTTGGGGGGGAGGCTGTGTTTTTTTTTTCTTCCTAAAGTTGCATACGGATTACCGCCGCACTGTCTCACTTCGTCTATCCGGGTTCCGCTCCTCTCCGTCTTTCATGTGCGTTTCTTGGGCTCGCCTCACCGACCCGCTGAAACATGCCCCGCTCGTTTTTGGTGAAGAAGATCAAGCTCGACGATTTCTCCTCGTCGGCTGTGGCTGCCTCCAACCCCTACCACCACCATCTGGACGACTCGTACACTTTCGCACGCTCCATCACGGACTCTGTGACGAGCCTGGGCGTCCGGCTCAGTGAGAATGGTGAGTGGGCAGGTCTCATCTCGCATCCGTCCGGTTTTCCACGACTGCACCTCTGCCATGAGGTTCCTTTTCAGATCAGAACTGGTCAGCATGCAAAAAGAAAACTAAAAATCATGAAAAGAACATATATCTTTTGTTTCATATATAAATATAAAAATATGTTATGTAAATCGAGAAACAGATAGATAGATAGATAGATAGATAGATAGATAGATAGATAGATAGATAGATGTTCAGCTAGCCATGTCATATGTTTCATGTATGAGTATTATTAAAGAATGACCTTCTGGTTATGGCTAGAATAAAAACAGATGTTACATAAAGCCGGGTGTCGCTGCATTGGTATCCTAAATAATCCCCCCTGCACCCCCCCCCCCAAAGAAAATAGGCTCGCAGACTTTTGTTTTTTGTCTCCGATGATGCGCAAACAATCCAGGTCACAGCACAGCAATGAGCTTGAGCATGTGGCCGGGCTGCGGCTCTCTGCTGCGGACGTGCCCGCTGCCCGCACGCTACCCGCGCTCCGAACCGCTCCGAGCCGCCCCATTCCGCCTGTTCCGCCTGTTCCGCTTGCTCCTTTTCATTTTTTTAGCGCCTTTGTGTGAGCTCGCATTCCTGGAGACAGAGGGCCGTCGAGGCGCGATGCGTTTGTCCTTAGCTCTTACTGCCCTTGAGTTTTCATCACAGTCCAACCTACCCCCTCACCCCCCCCCTGCAAACCACCACCTCAGCCCCCCCCCCAACCATCGACCATATCTTCT
This sequence comes from Hyperopisus bebe, assembly GCA_026777045.1. Classification (NCBI taxonomy): domain Eukaryota; kingdom Metazoa; phylum Chordata; class Actinopteri; order Osteoglossiformes; family Mormyridae; genus Hyperopisus; species Hyperopisus bebe. The sequence continues at coordinate 20,562,349 of JAODJW010000106.1, read as the reverse complement.
CATCCTTCCGGGTGTTTGAAATACACTTGGGGTAGAATTTCAGTCATTCAAGCCCACGCCACAGGAAATGTTGATGTACAGTGTGACCGGGGTGGGGGAGTGGGGGCGGCAGAAGGAGACGGGGAGGAGAGAGCGGCCGCGGCAGCATCGGCGCCAGTCACATGTCCCCCCACTCCCCCCCAACCCCCAGCTTTTACAGTAAGCACAAGGAAACGTCACATAGCTGCACACTGGTCCAGGGAAAAAAAACCTTCACAGCCTCCTCTCATGCAAAAAAGGAAAAACACAAAGGATGTTAAGACCATCAGAGCCTGAGCTATAAAGGGGACAAAGCCACAGTGCCTGAAACGCAGAAGCTAACATTTCGGGTTAGACCCCCAAATCCCAGGTCCTGAGCTCTGCTCTGTGCCTGTTTGGTCCTGGGGCTAAGCATGCCAGATGTCCCTGTCCCTTTGTCATGCATGTGTGTGCGTTACACAGGGAGTGTCGTAGCGCACGGCTCAATGCGAGACCCTCCACCTGTTATACAATCACTTTAGCCACAAATCTCTCCGCAGGTCTGCTTTTTATCGATACGCTTTTACATTTGCGAAATACAACTATAGGGGAATGAGGGTGTGTGATTGGGTCATCACTGGACCAGAGTATCAGTATTTATATTGTCTAGAAATTGTCTGTATTATTTGGAAGTATTTATTGTGTTATATATAGTTTTTCTTGAATGTTAGCCCCGAGTAGCCTGATTGGTTGGAGTTATTTTGGTAAGAAAAAGTCTTTGCGGACCGATGGCTATGACTCTTAACACCTCTGTAAAAGGAGACAAAGGAACAGCCTGGGCAATGTGTCTGTGACTAGCGGAGCTGGGATGGAAAGTTTCCTCCTGCTGGGGTCTCTCTTTTCAGGGATCCCCTTTAGCCACCATTGTTCCCTCCTTCCCAACAAAAACAAAACCTGGAGTCCCAGAACGTTACATCCCCCGCGTCACGCTCCGCATCACCATCCATAGGCGGCCGTCCGGAAGCATGGATCTGTCTTTTGGGAAAGGAAAACAACATTGGGGCAAAACTTATTTGTAAACAAACCGTGGGTGATAAAATCGGTGGCCCTGTTGATGATATTGATGCCCCCCCCTTAAATTCCATCCCCCCTCACCCTGACAAGAAGGAAATCCACTGCCTCAGCATTACTGGCATGTGTAAACATCTCTCTCTCTCTCTCTCTCTCTCTCTCTCTCCGGCATCACTCGATTGTCCGCACGCCCCCACTGGATAACGAGAGGGGGGGGCAGGCCATGGACTGCTTCCAAGACAAGGGCGTTTAGATCCTCTAACATTGATGGGCTGGGTTTAAAAAAGCGCCGAGGTGACCGAGGCGCGACTCCGGGGACCAGGGGGAGAGGGACGAGGTGGAGAGTAACAATAGAGTCTTTGTCTGACCTTGCTGATCGGCAAATGACACTTGTTACATCAACGTAGGCCTTCAAACGTCTGAGCCTAGATCTCATTCAACAGGGAGATTTTGCACCATTATGCAGGAAAATATTTTACCAGAAAAAGATTATATTATTACTTTTAACGTAATAACAATAATCTCAAATATATATCCTTGGTGTCTGGTAATATATGTTACTCTGGGTTGAAAATATTCACCTATTTTATTATGAATTGTTATTTTTACTAGTAAATCTTATTTCAATGCACGGTACATGTTTTCTGGTTTTGCTCCGTCCCATAAAACAGCTATGAAGGCAAATAAAAGAACAGCAGATATGCAGAGGTCATCGTCTGTATCCCCGCAGTCTGAGGGATATAATTTTAGGTGCAGTTATTAACAAAATGTGCGGTTTTTAGCGCGTGCATCTATTTGCATCCTGCTCGCCTGTCACAGAGCCAGTCTCGGTGGGGGGGTGGAGCCTCACATAGTCTCGCAGATGTCATAGACAGAACCCCGCCGCAGGCAGACAGTCAACAGGCGACACGGCCCCACGGGTCCCTCGCCATGGCGATCTCGCGGTTGACGTTACCACCTTTAGTGCTTTACTACTGAGCTGAGCTGGTCTGTAAGCCGGGGAGTGGAGGGAGGGGTACATTAGGAATACTTTAATTGCTTGTCTAATGACCCAGTTCTTAAAGCCTCTTCAGCAGGCTTGCCTTGGCAGGCGGATCACGCTTAAACCCCTCCCAATCCCACCACCCCCCCCCCCGCAAAAGAACAATGCTGAATCTTTAAGGCTTAGCTTTTTCACTTTCCCCTCCGATGTTGCTATTTTGCCCCCCCACCGCCCAGTGTCATCATGCGGCACCCACGTAAATGCAATCCTTCCTGTCTCGCCCTCTCCTGACATCCCACCCCCAAAGCTGCTCCCCCTCCCCCCAAAAAACAGCTTTCCCCATGGTCCATGAAAACAGTAGCACTATTTCACAGCCCATGGTCTATTGATTGGCGCAAAACTTTGAATTTCATTAAAAAGCCGTCGATACTTAATTACCGCCTCTTGCCGTGTGCAGTGCCCCCGAAAGGGCTCTGTTTCTGCTGTCACACCGTCCGCGGCTCCGCCGGAATGTTCCACGAAGCGAAACTGTGGCCAGATTTATTTCTCACCAGATTCAGCAAAGACCTCTCAAGCCAATGCAAGACACGACGCAACCAGGAATCAAATGGGGGTGTCGAGCGGCACAGTGGATTCTCAAAGTGTCCTCACCGCTGAAATGTTCCCATCAAGCTGCTCTTTCACTTTTTCATAGAAATTCAGCTGCTGCATCATGGCTTAATCCTTTAAAGAATTAACAAACAAATTAAATCACGCCAGGAACTGTATTTACCGTGAGCGTGGAGCAGTCAATACGCAATCAAGTAGCTAAAAATGTATAAACAAACAATTAACTGAAATTTTAAAGAGTAAATAAAACTCCTTCTTGTTCCAGTCCTTAGCAAGAGTTAGGTTTCGGTAAAACGTTTATTGATTTAAATTCATCATGTAGACAGAAGCACAAAAAGATAATCAAGTATCACCTCAGAATTTTGGCCAATAATATTTCTGCTTCCATCGTGAGAGCAGATTCCATTTTTCTGTCGATGAATTCAGAAATGCAAAATTTCAATTAAAATAAGTCGTCAGTCAGCAGGGCCTGCTTCTCAAAGCTTAACTGCCCCTTACAGCAGAGAATCTTCAAATTGTACATTCCTTGCAGATTTTTCTTTCATATTTTTCAACGATGACAAAGCGTGGATAACGTAACGCTTAAACACGGGAATATTTTCATCCAGCCCAGTGTGAATCTATCATGTCGGTGATTTCCTTAGGGGTGCTTAATATTTTTTTCAGATGAGAGCACTTGCTGTTGTTGGCAGACACTGACACTCACTGTAATTTTATCCTCAAGTTAGCTGACGACTCTTTACGTCGTTTTTGCACCCTGGTTAGAAGGTGGGAAAAATCAGACACAGACAAAAAAAAAAAAACAATTCATGGATGCTCGCGAATTTAATCACAAGAGACTGCCTCCCCATGGCACACAGCACCCACATACCTGCATTTTCCATGCATTTTGTTCTGCAGTTCATAAAAGTCACCATTTTTAATTACCATATCAGCACAGGAAATTTCAGACATGACTGAGACTTCAGGTGACATAATGCTTTATCAAGTACTTGGTGTTTGCACTAAGCAGTGAACAAGAAAAAAAAAGATACAGTTTTACATGCTATATATCTTCCTCTGTATACTAGTGGCATAACAACAGAGATATATACATACATTTTTCCAGCAAGGCTATTCTTAAAATAGGTTTGTCTTAGACAGGAACATCTAACTAACACTAGCCATAGCAACAGGTCAGATATGTCACAGTTTCATACTAAGTAGATTTTTTTTTTTTAGTATTACACAACATGACTGACAGTTATTGGCCATAAATAGCGAAGGCACACATCTGCTGATGCGTGGAAACCCGGACAATTGTGGCTTGCGGAATCTCAACACCCTGTGACATTCAGGAGACGCCAAGAAGAGGTTGTCCCGATTCAGGGTACAAGGATGAGCTTGGAGTTTTAGATGTCAGGACACTGACGTGATCGGCGTAAAATGTGTATGTTGACACATTATGGTGCCGGATTCCTGGACACCCCACTAAAGTGAAATGTCGGAATTTTGAATTAACAGACTTTCAGCTAATTGCTGAGCTTTGTCTTACCAGAAAGCAGCACATTAACCTATTCGACACAGCAGGTATTACCGGTGTTATGTATCTGTTGGGCCTTGTGCACTAACAACTCACACGCAAATCCGATGCCTGCTATTTAGTGAGCCTCAAGCCCCCCTCCCCCACCCACACCCACACCCACACCATTAATTGCTCCATAATATTCTAAGAAGGCCTCTGACCACGACGTTTTGGAAATCTTCTGGAAATCTGACGCGTCTTCATCTGGGAGCCATGATGTAAAAAGGCTTCGACCGGCTCCCTTAAGTGCTGTGTAATCATTATCACTACTCACGGGGGGCTTCAATCGAGCCGCCCTGCCCAGAAACTCCTCCTAGGGATCCCTGATCTGTTTTCTGCATTGATGGCTTTTTTTTTTACAATGTCTGAGAAGAAGAGAGACATATCAAACTGAGTGTAATGGAGTCTGAGGCTCTGATGTCTGTGCTGTTTAACATGTAGAATACCCGGATGGATGCACGTGTATCGACGGGGCAGACGGTCCTCTGCTGTGTGGGCGTAACAGGTTCCAGCCACTGCACGCATATTTTCCTGTGAAAATCTAATCAGGGGCTGTCGGACAAATCAATCCAAAGTATGGGGGGGGGGGGGGGGGGTGGATCCCTCTTAATTAAGACAGCACCCTTCTTCACCCATTTTCGTCCCACGCGTCTCCCGTGCGACTCGAGCAGACGATGTGAATGACCCCGCGCCGTTTTTCTCGCATTTTTAAAATGCAGGCGCTAATCAAACTGAGAAGGCAGACACCTGTCGCAGAGCACTGAGGTGTGCGTGAGCATGACAGACAGACACAAACAGGAGGATTATGGGTAATCTTCAAAACAGCTTCAGAGAAGCGTGGCACCTTACTGACCCAGTCCAGGCCTGAGTTATAAATGAATGCCGGCTTTGATTAAGACAAAAATGCATCACTTTGCAGTGCATTCGGAACAGATCTCCATTGGCTCACTCCCACTCCTTTTGTTCCCCCACATTCCAGGCTACATCCAGGACTACATCACACCTGCTGTGTACCAGAGTGAGAAGAAAATGGAGCTCAAGCTGGCCTCCGCTGTCTCAGAGCCCATCTACACTCAGGTGAGCGGCGGTGGTGGGGGGGAGGAGTACTGCGATCACGACATGGAGCATCCAGACAGCCCACAGTCAGGCATGACGGGCAGCGGCTTCCTGAGCCGGGAGGCTGAGGCCCTAACTGAGGGCTACACCATGGACGCCTTCTTCATCTCAGACGGACGCTCACGGAGGAAGGGAGACGGCGAGGCCCGCGGGGGAGGTGGGCGAAGCCTAGGGAGCACCAGTGAGGTCCGGGATACGGGTGCGAGCAGCGGGACGGCACGGCACACGTGCAACGAGTGCGGCAAGACGTATGCCACCTCATCCAACCTGAGCCGGCACAAGCAGACCCACCGCAGCCTCGACAGCAAGATGGCGCGCAAGTGTCCCACCTGTGGCAAGGTGTACGTGTCCATGCCGGCGTTGGCCATGCACATCCTCACCCACGACCTGAAGCACAAGTGCGGCGTGTGCAGCAAGGCCTTCAGTCGACCCTGGCTGTTGCAGGGCCACATGCGATCCCACACGGGCGAAAAGCCTTTCGCCTGCGCCCACTGCGGCAAGGCCTTCGCCGACCGCTCCAACCTCCGTGCTCACATGCAGACGCACTCTGCTTTCAAGCACTACCGCTGCAAGCGCTGCAATAAGACCTTCGCGCTCAAGTCCTACCTGAACAAGCACTACGAGTCAGCCTGCTTCAAGGGCTCGGCGGACGAAGACGACTCCGGCTCCGAGAATTAGCCGGAGAACGAGCGAAATCCCTGTCTCTCCTCTCTGTCCTCTCCTTCTCTCTCTATCCTCCATGCCTTTTATTCTTCCCCTCTCTACTTTTTTAGAAAGCAATATTTTCACTGAGATTAAGTTGACAAAAAACAGTAATAAGAATATGAACAAAGATGACAAAAGATGCTGGATTTTTTTGGAACAACTGCTACACACCCACACACACCTACACACGCGCACGAAACGCGTGCGCACGCGCACACACACGTGTCCACATACAAACACACACGCAAACACGTAATTATTTATGAGGCCTCGCATGTGAATTTTTATCAATTACTATAATATTAATAATAATACTAATAATATTTAGATTCCTGATATTTTATAGCAAATAATGTGGAGAAAATGAAAAAAAAATATACGTAAAGGACAGCCAGTGTTTTTTTTTTCTTTTCTAGAACAAAAAAATTGACCTCTTGTATTTTTATGCTGCTTTTTTTTTGCTAAGAATTGAATTCTTTTGCAACAGCCAACAAAAAAATCTTTTTTAGAAAATGTGAATATCGGACTGACAGTATTTGCAAAAAAGAAAGAAAAGGCCATTTAACGCTAAGACTAATACTTTGTGTCACACAAATATTTAATTCAATGAGTATTATTTTTTCTATTGTCTTTATAATTACCATTTCTGAGTATTATTTATTTATTGTGCCAATCATACCCTGATTTCGTGTCAAAAATCTGAATCTTTGTAACTGCGGGTTTCGAAGGATTTCATTTCAAGTCTTAATTTTGAACAAAATCAGCGTCCCGGGAAGTGGACGTTTGGACATGGTTAAAATACGACTCTAGATTATTCAGAATGACTGTGGGGTTTGAAGAATTGGATATCCGTGTAAGAATCAAATAATGTCAAATTGCTTTTTCCCAGGTTCATTGTGTCCCCAGGAACAACAATCCAGGCAATTTGAGTGCATACAATCGGCTAGTAAGAGAGAAATGTAACGCTAGTCATTTGACACACTTCTGTCGATGTTAAAGAGCTGCGAATTACCAATAAGCATATTGCATAGTAATAATTGCATAACGATATACTGAAGCAATATCTATAAGCGCCAAAGCAAAACAAGAAAACGCCGTTGAAACAGCTGAACAGCAAGTTGGCGACTCTTTCCGTCGAGTAAACCTCTTTAGATCTTCCTGTTTAAGTGTTTTAATGCTGTGGTTCCCTTGGGTCTTCAGCATAGAGCCGGCGTCCCGATCATATCGATCGGGACACTTTTCCCCAACCCCCTGCATTACCTCATCGTTTACTTTTCGAGTGGACCCTCAGTTACAAAGCATATGCTTCTATAGGTTTGTCACGTTTAAGTAGCTGAAAGCGCTCGCCACCTTTTATGAATAACATCCTTTGTGTAGCATGTTATTTATGTATTTATCTATTTATTTGTTTATTTATTCGATTATTTATTTATTTGTCCGTTTATATATTTATATGTGTAATATGTATTGCCATTGAACAAAATGACCTTGTAAGATGCTGCTGATCTTCAAAGAATATTGTTTATATGCATGACAAACTGTAGAGAGTCCATAGGACTTTTAGTATTAAAGAGGAACAATGTACAATGTCATAGTACTCGGATGAAAATTGACGAAATTGTATTTGTTTCATGGGCAATAAGTTCATTGGTGCGGGGACTGATTTGTAAAATCACTCTTGTCCTGTTTTGCAGACGTTAGCGGGCAATAAATTGCAAATGAAAACGAAAATATAAGAGAAGAATCCTCCATCCTGTTGTTTCCCCTCAAACAGATTGGTTAGCGTTCAGAATAAACGACTAATCAAACCTTTCCATTCACGCTTTACTAATTACGCAATAATTACAAGTGCAATAATCGGAGTGGTAACTGGTTGTGATATGACTGCGTGGGTCTGCTATGGTGTTCTAAAATCGGGCCTAATACCATTTTCATATTTTATTTTGAATTATGAATTTTATTTAAAGGAAGGCATGAATGTTAATCTTGAGAAAATAGCGATGGTTCTCGTTTCTCATTAAGTAATTCAATAGGATGCAAGTTATAAATCTGTATGAAAACACGAAAAACTGAATAATCGCCAGTTTACTAAAAGTGCTTCCTTTACATGCCGAATCGCCTTTAAGAAAAATGCTTATGTAGTAAAATCACTTGAACTTGCATAGAAGGGCTTGACGAACGGAAAAGATGGTCCGCGGACAGGCAATTGGGAAAGTCGGTGTTTCAATGGATTATGCAAGGATGTAAAATGAATTATTCGCCAATTAAATTGAAAATGTGTCAAAAATGTAGCTTCGTCGCGATGCACAGGCTACCACATCACAGATTGCTGGGAAAAACAATTACACGATGTAGCTGCTTGCACTCTCGCAGTCAGAAAACAAGTTTAAAAATTAAACGAATCCTTTGGGCAACTCAGGGAATTAATTATTCAGTCGGGGGATGTAGATTGTCGACTCGATAACACACTTTCCACTAGAGCCACTTCAGCCGTGAACTCGGGTATTTCTGCTTAAGGTACCTACATTTTAACACTGAACAAGCGGTGCTGAGCCCGCTAATCCGGGCTGCTGGTGGCGGGAAGACTGCAGTCGATCAGCTTAGTGAAGAAGAGGCTGAAAATAAAGGAAATTAATGAAAAACAAGCCTCTAGCTAGACCTCTCCGATGGAAACGTTTATCGGGATTGTTTACTGAAAATTTAACTTGGCTGTCTACGAAAATATTGACAAAATGTGACCATAACTGCTAATGTGACGGACTGATTCATTCATTCATCGAAAGGGAGGATAAATTACAGCCGCGTAGCAATTATATGTTAAATAACTGTCATCCTTAAATAATTCGTTAATTTAATGCTGTTTCAATGTTACATATTCAACCAAACATTTCAATCACACAAAATAATTACATTTCTACGGTTTGCTGACCAGTGGTTAGAATTTATAAAGCAATTATGTGTGGTTGTGTTTAATTTCACCTAAAATAAGCAAAACCTTCTTGTATTTCATACTGATGATACGGCAGCTGGAATGAATGCCCTTGAGCAATGATCCTTTTAGATTACACGCGAAAATCCTTAGACGTAGGCGAATATTGGGCAACATGATATCAATGCACGGCCGGATGACGTGGACGCGCCGCGAAGCAGGCAGTGACAGGAGGAGGCGGGGAAGGTGTTGGCGTTTCTGGAGGACTAACCGCGGACGGAGAGTAATTGAGTGAGCCGGCGACCTCCAAGAGAAGGTCGAGTAGCGGCGGGCAAATGCACCGTCAGCTCGTTGCATATTCTAATAGATGACACAATCCGGCTAATGGCTTCCCAAATCCGCCGGGAATGCTTATGAGCCGCCGCCCCATTCCTCCCCATCACCACGAATCTATGACCTCCTCCGTTTAACTCCACTTTCATTGTCGGCTAGTGATCCGTCGTAGCCAGGTGCTCAGTTAGGAAAAAAATCTGGTTTTGTAAAACGAATCGAATTTCAGAACGGGTTGGTTAATCCGAATCGATATGAGAGCTCTGACAGTGTGCTTTTTAAAACGTGGATCACAGTGAAACACATCCTTTAAAACGCACCCGTTAAATAATTCAGAGAATACTAAACTACTGTTTAAAAACGGACAGATAGGCTACTTGAGCTGTGCTTCCCAGATGTACAAAACCAAAATGTGTTAAACGTCCTGATATCAAAATACTTCGAAAAATATCCAGACTTGCTTCAGTCTTTTATTTTTATTAAGGAGGATGTAAATGTATACGTGCATCTTCTTTTAAAAAAGCAATACATAAGAGGTCTGTATTTTGCAAAAAGGATTGTTTTTATAGCGGACGGGCAAAAACACTTCAACAGCAGAAATGGAGGATAAAATGAGATTTTTTAAAACAAGAACCGATCAAAACCCGTTGCGTGTTTAGGTTCTGAGTGCTGATATCAGGTGCCTCAGAGATGCTTCTACAGGAAACGTTGTTCCTCTTTAAATCTGCCTTGTACATATATGTATATACACAACAGCAATAATATGACGATGCATGTAAAATTTCATTTCCCTTGTTTTGTCGTTTCTTTTTTTAAATTATTATAATTATTATTTTTGCGATTCAGATAAATATACAGGTACCAGTTGCAGTCTGGGCGACAATGCAAATCAGGGACATGTGTTCTCATGCTTAAAAAGCGCCCGCGGGCCGCCGATACCGTCAACAGGTCACATCAGTCGCGTGACTCTGTGCATTCTGGGAACTCTGCTTCTGTTCCTTTTCTCCCACCCCCCATTTTTTAAAAGTCTGCTTTCCTTTGTATATGTGCCCAGCTCGTCTGCGCAACGATGAAAAGTGCCAAAAAAGTACGATTTCCATAACAAAAGCCTTCAGCATATGGCGGACTGCTTGTGTCCTTCCATACGATTTCCCAAAACTATAGACTCTCAGTTCCTCCTTAGTCGCATCCTCTCTATCTCTCTCTCTATTTCCGCCAAGGGTGACAAAACTTAAGCCATGATTGCAGGAGGGTGTTTTGATTTCTGTTTTCTGCTACATTTAATGATGATGATGATAATAATGGTAATAAAATACAATAGCACAAGCAAACCATGTGTCGTTATTCTGACAAACTTTTGTACTATACACTGGAAAAACTGAGGCTAATCAGCTATATGTACATTGCTGTACTTTTTTTAATTTTAAAGGAAGAAAATATTCTGAATACCAAGTTACTGATGTTTGACATGCAGAAGATGAAAGTGGTTTTTGGTATAGAAGGCATTTTGAATCATTGCTCTCTACAGT
>JAODJW010000106.1:20539434-20551417 GCA_026777045.1 Hyperopisus bebe | reverse complement strand
GTTACTGATGTTTGACATGCAGAAGATGAAAGTGGTTTTTGGTATAGAAGGCATTTTGAATCATTGCTCTCTACAGTTGCTGTCTGTTGCTGTCGCAGTCTGCATGCGATTACATTTGAGCTGTGTTTAAGGGCGCATAAGACTTTGGGACAGTGAGTGGTCAGTTGCCCAGCTCACAGGTAACAGAGAAATACTCACATAATTCATCTGGTGTCATATGGAGATGCCGGTTGTGAACTGTTTTTGTTTATTGCTGCAGCACAGTCGACACACTTGAGACAGAATCCAATGTGATGCATGATAGTAGCAAAAGCATCACACACATGCACAGACACGCACACACGTGCAGCAATATATTATTGCATAAGAGTCAGTGAAACATGCAGCACACTATTGCTGGGGCATCTGTTCGAATGCTATTAAGCTATTGCTGATCATTAAATTTTAATGGAACATTGATTTTATGCTGGAACCCATCTTAAAGTCTTTCTCCATGACTCAAAAGAGAGCAAAAATATGGAACAAAATAAAATGAATCATGGAAGTAGATGGTAATCATTATTCTCAGCTCCCCTTGATTGGTTTCCAGGGAATATACAAGAGTTGGATTGAATCGGCAGCGTCCTTCAGTGTCCTACAGCAGAAATAAGGCTGCGTGGAGAGGCATGGGGGGTAGGGGGCGGGGGCGGGGCGCCCTGGCCTGTGGAGTACACATTTGGGAGGATAATTCAGCACCAATGGAGGACTCACTAAATAAAGAATGCATTGATGGACAATAATAATAAAATTAAGTACATGTAATGCCAGTTTTCTCACACATTAATTTGCAAGAATAACTACAGTACTACTGCTACTATGATTTACTATGGATACAATAATGATGCAAAGTATTTTAACATCTGAAAGCAGAGCCAGCAGAGATTTCACATGTATGTCTGTGTATATATGCATATATGTCTATGTATATATATATATGAATATGAATATATATTCACTTCTTCTGCTTTATTATGCAAAATCTCAGAGTGTAAAGTGCCCCTTGATGATTCCATACCCTGTGCAGAAAAAAAAGAAATCATGGCATCGGAATTACAACACTCTGTCCCTTTTGTGTCCTGCCTTCTGATAATACTTTGTATTATGAGCAGAATTAATCATCCAGTAAGAAGTGCTTCTTAAAACAATCCTTCAGACAGCAAGACAAGATTATGTCTGTGTCTGAGTCCCTGCTCTGTGTACAAAGCAAACATGGCCGTCATTGCTCTCTGCCTGCACACCTCTAGTGCACCATTTCTATGCACTCACACTCCATATAGTGCATTATATAATATGTGCGTATATATATATATATATATATAAAAACTGTGTCTACCGCAAGGTCATGTGATACCACTTCCTGAGCATACCAATCTACATAAAGCAGTATAGAAATGCATATGTATAGCTTTCAGTGTGCTTGTGGACATGTCTGTGAATATGCATAAGAATTATAGTGTATTATAAGATGGATCTTTCAAGTGAACTGCAACAGGTTTCACCCAAGGCTCTGGACTGCAAAAGAATTTGGAAGAGGAATTGAAGTAACAGGTTATGTTTCCGATAGAAAACTTGAAAAAAAAGCAAAAAATACTATATCTGACAAAATGGTTCAGTAACAAACTAAAAATAATGTTATGTGAACTGAAGTAACAGATTTAGTATCTGATAGAAAACTTGAAAAAGGTAAAAAAAAAAAAAAACTCTATTTGACAAAATGGTTCAGTAACAGACTAAAAATAATGTTATGTCATCCAGAGACACAATACCTGTACAAATATATGAGAAACACAGGACATAAAGCTGTTTGAGATACGCGGAGCTTCTGGAGGAGTTTATGCTTCCATGTGAAAGGTTCATGAAACAACTAACTCAGAAGGTCACGTTTCTTTCTGCATTTCCATTCACTGAGAAAAGACAGAATCTCTCTGAAGTTAGAACAAGCAGTGTATTCAAAATATATCTATTGTGTTATTTATAGCATAAGAATACTGATGTTCCAGCCAATTATACATAATCGTAGACTGATGCTGTGTTTTTAATGACCTGGAACTGGAGAGATCTAGACTGTAAGCTGGATCCATCTATGAAGCCTGTGAGTGTTTTTTCTAATTTTTTTTTTTTTTTGCCTGAGCTACAGATTCAAAACTAGACATCCTTCCTTTTCCTTTGCTAGATATAAATATTTAACATAAGGGTTGGTATGAATGTGCATGAATGGTGTGTCTGCCCTGTGATAGATTAGTGCCCCATCCTGGGTTATTCCCTGTCTTGCCCCCATAGCCTCTGTGATAGGCTCTGGATCCCGGCAAACCTGCACAGGACAGGCGGGTGTGGAAGATGGATGGATGGATAGATGGTTGGGCAGTCATGCCTACCTGCAGACCTCAGGGGTCTCTGTTTTATTCTCATGTGTCTCAGCATTCAGATTGATACAATAAATTCATAAAAATAACAGTTTGCCGTTTTTTTTTTTTTTGCTGCTGATTGGGAAAGCGGCCCAAATATAAAATTGTTCACAGCTGCAAAACAAAGGTGATGTTATTCTCTAACGAAAGTATGATTTGTGTATAAAATGAGCCTTGGGATGCAACAACTTTCCACGCACTTCAGTCTTCACAAGTGATATTGGTTTATCTGTTTAACATCTAGCAGCACCTGTGGAAAGCATTTTCCCTGTGGTTATATAAATATGTTTACACATGCTTGAGTTCACTGTTCTTCAATTCTTCTGCTTGGTTTTTAAAGTACATGACCTCAGAATTAAAAAAAAGAGAGAGGTCTCGCTGTTGAACCCACAACTAGAGTGCCTTGACTTGGATGTCCTCAATAATAGTATTTCTGTTTAGATGTGTAAGATTGCCAGGAGCGTCATCTAAGCAAAACAATAATAATGATGATCAAACGTTATTTTGATCCTCCCACAGAAGCCATTTTCCCCTCCCGTAACGGCCAGCAGTTCACTGGGAAACACTGGAGGATCGCAAGCTCCCAGTCCTGGCTTCACTGGCTTGCTCAGTTGTCGCCTGTGTGGCAGCCATATTGTTCGGCGACATTTGCCTCCTTGCTTGCCTGGAAGCCAGCACTGGCCCCCAGACATGCTGCACATCCCTCTGGCTCCTGATCCATTTGGTCAACATTTGACTTGAGCTCAAGCTGGGCTCTAGATACCCAGATGCCTCTGTCTACAAAACCTTCACGTGGAAGAGCTCCAGATCCACCAGGTCGATGTCTTAATTTCTGTTGTGCCGGTACACACACGTATCGATTTGTCAGTGCGGGTCCACGGATGGTGTCTGATCTCAGGTCAGTTTGGCTTTCTCTAACTCATCATACAATTATCTAGTGTAACGTTGGGGTGTATAAATAAATGATCTTGCATCGCATGACGTGCTCAGAACTAGGTGGTAGGTTGCTGTTATTATCATTAAATCAGGGCCTCTAACCCTAAGTGCATTTTTTGTACATTAAGGATGGTATAAAACTGAAAGTCTAAAACAATTAAAAAAATATATAAAACAACAGCTGCTAAATCCACTTGAAAGATATCCACTGTCACAGATGTTTACATTGCATATTATTGCTAATACCTTTAAGATTTCATATTGCCAGAAACAGTATTAGATGCTATTTTTAATAAGTTTAAAAGACTGAAAAACAACTTGATTATAGATGGCTTCCATCCACGTTTTCAGTAAGGATAGCACTAAAAGATTATTTACATTTAACATTTGCATCGTAGGCTAGGAGTGTCATTGTCCTGTTTCATTCTGTACCGTTACAGTACGGTGCAGTTCAGTACAGACAGGCAGTAAGGCAGTATCGGAGTTTCACATGCATCAAGTAGGACTGAACTGCGCCCGTTTGATTTGAGTGCCCTCTGCTGGCCAAATTGCTCTCTCTAAAGGCGAACCGGGTTCATTCTGCGATTTTTTTGTTCTGCCTATTAGCTAATAGATTTCAATATTCAACAGTTGAAAGCTGTTGCTGAATATTACATTATTACAGACTTGGTACCTTATTGTGTTTTATATTCAGCGTGAGGTGACAGTGGTAGAACTTACCGATCCGATCTGAGTGAGGGTGGGTAAAAATTGCTGATTGGGGGGGGGGAGGAGGGCACCAGTAGAATTATCAGCCAAATCTGAGAAGATTAATTGTTCCATCTTTTTCTGTGGCCCTAGGCTGTGCCCCCGGCTAGCCTATGCCTTACCCGCCCCTGAGGCTAGGGTTGGTCTTGAACTTTTGCATACTTTTGTTTAACTGTATTCTCTCCACACCTTTCACAATTTGTCTACTACTCTAGCGGGGCCATGTCCAAGACACCTTTTATCTTTGTGCCGTTTTCTTTTTCTGTTAGGCAGCTTTGTGCCTATCACTAGACCTCCAGTGTGTAGCATGAACTCTGAAAGTAGGAATAGTCCATTACAGCAAGAGTGGGGGGCAACTTTGTCTACAATGAACCTGCTAAAAATGCAAGTAACATGCATGTTTATATAGTTTAAATGATCATATTATCTTGTACCCAGAAATGTAACTTGTGGAAATTCTGTCTTCAGCGGGGCCCTAGTTTATTGGGGGGTCCAGGCAGTTACGTGCGCTTTCCTCATGGTACGTCCACCCCATGTAATGTTAATTAGAGATGCACCATTTGTATTGGCCAACTATCGCTGTCGGCCGATACAGCAACAATCAGCCAACGGCGGATGGTTAAAAATGACCCGACATTTACTGTCAATAATTCCTGTTAAAATTTGTGACCCATACGATGCACACCCATGTACTGAACAGTTAGAAAAATGTCGGCTGTGTGGAATTTGTGGAATTCTTTTAATGCGTACAAAAATGGAGATACATTTTGCAAACATTGTTCTGATAAAATTTCACCAGGAGGATCTAATAAACATTTCAGCATCACAGATTTGATTGCTCACTTTAAGGTGTAGTGAAGAGTATGAAGAGTTTCTCAAAAAGAAATCCTTTCCAATCAAGAAGGCTGCAGTGCTGCCGAATGACAATAGTCAGTAACTCAAGCGTTTGATAGCAAAAGAAAATTCATTACAGAAAGACAAAAGATATATTACTCTGAAAATTATATAGAGTTTATCACACTCGATGATCAGCCCTTTTCTGTTGTAAATGTTATAAATATATAAGATGTATACAGTTATAAAATATAGTGCTCTGAGACTGTTGTTGTATGCCAGTCGGAGTTTTCTTACCAAAAATAAATAGGCCTACTTTCAAATTTCTGGAATGTAATTAATTTTTTTATTTATTTGGGTGGAGTGTCCCTTTAACCCTATTTGAGCAGAACCTCCCAAACAATCAGTATCTGTGTCAGTTTTGGAAATAATCAGCTATGGATATTGGCCAGAAATATCCTTATTGGTGCATCACTAATGCTAATGATGCTGTGTAGGTCTGCAGATTATCTGTGCCTCTGTACAGAAGGCTGCTGGTTCTAATTCATTAGTCGGCAGAGTAATCATATCACTTATGGGCTCTTCTCACCCAAAACTGCTCCAGGGGTGTTGGGAAAAATGGCTAACTCTGCTCTCCAACCTGTAAGTGTATGTCTTGTAAGATGGGATATGAGAAAACCAAAGGATTCCTGTGTACTTCTCCAAGTGGCAAATAAAATGTCATGCAATGATGCCAAAGTATTGTAGGATGCATAAAGCCCGCAGAAGCAGGGGCTTTAGTACCGTAGTAGAATCCTGAAGATGCTCCAAACCCTCACTTTTACTTCCACAGGATCAGTCACCTTAATTTGTATTTTTCAAGCTCCTGGTCAGAGGGCAGCCAAGCGACCCACGTAGAAATGAGCAAAGGCATAGAATGTAATTAATAAGCCAATCACAGGAATACCTCACGAATCCATAAGAATGTCTCCTCTATGACCCATCCCTCCGTCTTCTACATCCACTTATACAGTGAAAGAGCAACCAGAGCAGACAAATATGAAGGCGTATGTTTCCCAGAAGGAGGGGCTGGAGGATTTAAACACTCAAAATAAGCACAATTTCTGTTTGACTATATTCATTATTTTTTCAGGCAGTTAATTTTCCTTTTTTACTTTTAAAATATTTTATATACCAAGAGTTGCATCCCCGCTGAGTCCGGTTCCAAATATAATTGGTAGGTATCTTCTAGAATTCTGACAGTTCGTCTTTGTATTCACAGGCAGAACTTATACCACTTCATCTAAAAAAAAAGCTCATTAAAGCCCTTCAATTCTTCCCTGTTTAATCAAGTGTGACTGCCAAGCTCTTTAGCTCATTGTTCTTGATGTTTGTGTTGTTTATACAAAACCCATCTGTTTCCAGAGCACTCCGTTAGCAGAAGGTCTACCTCCCCCTTATGCTTCCCTGTTTGATGTGCTGTCACAAGCAGATACATGACCATTTTAAAAATCCCAGCACCACTCTCCACTGGCACCTCGGTAAGCAAAGTCAAAAAGGACACAGCTCCCTCGCTCGAGTTACATGCAAGCTGTGCAAGCTCAGCCGAACAATTACCACTAAAACGAGCAAATGTACGAGAATGAAGGGAAACATAGCAGGCACCAAAAGTCATTAACTGTCCTTCCTTCCTTCTTCTTGCTGCTTTATTTTTCTCCCGAGGGCTTAATGATGTGCATCCATGATTAAACTGTAGCGCAAGCTGAGGCCCTGCAGTAATTGCTGTCATGCTTTTAAACCGGTGCTAATTAGCCCCAGGAATCAGCACTAAGGTAAAACCACCCAGAACTTTTTTGTTTGTTTATGTTTGTTTTGTTGTTTGTTTGCAGGAATCGGCACTAAGGTAAAGCTACCCAGAATGTTTTTTGTTTGTTTGTTTGTTTAGTCAGCAATGCTGGCAAGAACCACTTATGGGAAGAAACCTATAGACTGAGTGGGCATTCGCTGCAAAGTGCTCACTCCCTCTCTGTGAAAAAAATCATCCTAAATGTCATGTGATATCGTGGGCTGCTGGAACTTCTACAGGTTTCCGACTCTCCATCTGTTCTGTGGAAGAGGGACACCTGCCAGCTAAATTTCAGCAGTTTGCCCACAGAACAATCAGCTATGAGTAAATTTGTTTAAAAATAAAATTACCCAATAACAATTTACAGTGAATGCTTCATTATTGGGTGGGGGAAAACAGTGAAATAAAAAGCGATGTGAGGGATGGTGTATCTCTCGGGCAGCAGAAGGGTAAGGCAACAGAGCTTTTTTTAACTGATGCTGAGTAAGTTTTCTTTTAGAAACTAGCTGGTGCATCCTTCCTTCAAGCCTTTGGAAAGAGAACCTAAATTCATACTCAGTCGTAGTTCCACATGTCTGCTGTTGTTTGATCTTTGTTATGTGGGTGACACATTTCACACCCTGGGTTTAGAGATTTCATTTCCTTTATAGACTAGAAACAGGTCCCAGCGAGATCTTCTCCTTCTGTAGCAGGTGGGCTGGTCGGAAGCAGGGGAAGATTTTTTTCCCTCCGAATCTGTCCAAAAACTTTGCAGTTTACTCTGTCTTTGGAGGAGACTGAAGTTGCTCTGGTCAGTTGGAGCCTGTCTCTGCATGAAGCAGGATGCAAATTTAACTGCTACAATGTGCATGTCCTCCAGTAAACCCCAAACATCTGCAATCCTCTGTCTGCCCACCACTTCAGATAATGTAGACACTACTATATTATAAAGACAGGCGTCTCCCAACCCCACTGCTGTGTCAGGGTCAGATGACAGAAATTATTTCCAGCCCATGGAGAGCTTTGTGCATAAAGAAGAGCGAGAGAGAGAGAGAGAGAGAGAGAGAGATAAACGTTTCCTGTGCTAATTCATTATAATAGTCTCTTATTTTGCGTTACCGAGGTGGGCATCCACAATATTAAAAATAATTGCTTCGATTTGGTCAGAAGAGGACAACGGTGATAAATTACCCTCTGAAAGAAAAAAAAAACAACTCAGAAATAGATTCAGCTGTATAATGAGCCCTAACAGATTGTTCTGGTGTCATTAAAAGTCTGTCGGAATTATGAAGGCCTTCATCTCACACCACAGTTGGTTTAAAGACTGCGAATCTCAGTCAAAATAATTAGCACTTTAAAAGCACGCGTCAGTTAACAAGGGCATAAATAAAAACAGCTCTTCCTCCTCTGACAGCTGACGGATCATTTTTAGGACTTGCCTCTGGTGAAAACTCCTGTCTAATGTTCAGTGACAAAATATCTCGTTCTACCCACTCCTTAGAGTTAAAAAGACGATGTACTGAGGTTTAAAGGGTTTTTGATCTGGAGTTGGTAGCACATATACATGCTGAAGTGTTAAACACCCTGTAGAATTTATCAAATGTGGCATTGATGCAACAGTTTACAGACTGAAATGCCTTTGAATAAGCAAAGACTGTCTTGTTACTCATTCATTCAACTTCATGCTTATTCAGTGAGAGAGTGCTGTCTTTCCCAGTTTCGGGAAAAAAATTAATCCGGATCTGGGGATTCAGTTCAAGTTCATAAGAGCTTGGGTATGTGTGGTTTACTTTTGATTGGGCTAATTAATTCTTAAAATTAGCCATCTCTCTCAGTACGGAGCCTGTTATCTGCTCAGTAAGATCTGGAAAGCCTGAGAGTACAGCTTGTCCTTCAAGACCGTCGCGGCAGAACCCAGACCTAGATGACCAGTCAAATTACTGATAAGCTTTTGGCACGTGCTCCATTACAGCCATATGCTCAACAAAACCTTTAAAGAATTCATCCCAATTGAAGGGTCTCATTAACAGCCAATTGGGTACGAGAACTGACAGTTTGACACTTTCCGCATTGAGCTTGTGCTTGCCAAAACGTGGCTCTCCTTCACTTCAGTCTCGGGGGATGTCGATTGACTGTATAAAGAAATTCAGCTACTTTCCATTATAATGGAACTGGAGAAGATGCTCCATTAATTATATGACACAAGGTCCTTCACTAGCAAATAACAAAAGATATTTCTTTCAAAGCCTGCGTGTATATAAAAACATTCAGGATTAATTAAACCACTAGAACAAAAATGTCATTATAAAACAACCCATTTTACAAGTAAAACAGTGTTACCTGTAGTGGAACACTATTTAATTATAATACCTAAAATCCATTAGGGTATATATTTATTAAATTATAAGGAGTGCATGTGCCCAAATACTCTCTTTCCGCTTGTTTACATCTATTTTCCGTAAACATTTATCCAACCCAGGGTCACAGTGAGTCTGGAAGTGATCCCAGGAAGCACGGGGCAGAGTACACACTCTGTACTGGATGCCAGTAATTATACCGCTTAGAGACACCTTCTCATATAAAGTAGAGAACATGGAGGAAGCCTTGGCTAACAGAGGAAGCACGCAAACTCAATGTAGAATCGAACCTGCAACCCCAGTGGTGTGAGACAGTGGAGACTCATTGATCCATCGTGCTGCCTACAAGTTGTTTACAGAGAAAACCAAACATTTGTATGCATTTCTATATTAAAGTAAATATAAAAGTAAGTAAAGTGATGGCTTTGGGTAACTTGAGTTACTTGATCGACTCTCAGAATAGAATTGGGGTTCCAGCTACAAGAGTGTGGAAATGGTGGCAAATCTCCAGTTGTCACAAGGCTATTTTAAACAGTAGTGATTTTTGCTAAAGGTACAGTAAACAGAAAGGTTTTAAAAGTGCTCTCTGTATATTTAATTACAGTATTATCCTGACCATATGACCTGTTCTGATTGGATGCACTTTGATATTGTCAGGGTTCTTTATTAAAGTTTAGTGCTGAGTCAAAGAAAAAAAAACATTCTGCTTTCCTTCAGAAACTTTCCTTGTTATTTCAGATTCTTGAAGGAAGTTTGGAGGGTAATTTGCCCAGACACACTTGTGTTGCCATGGCAATATCATAAGTCTTTGAATTATTGGGAAAAGTAGTTAGTAAGGATGCACTTTTATGAAGATCATTTGAAGGAGAAAATGTACCCCACTTTAGCTGGCTGCTGGCGATTCTTTAGCTGAAATGATTGTCACTTGCTGATCCCCAACAAATAACTGAAATGATTCATTTTAACATAAACCAAAATAAAATAAACCAAAGAGTTGATCCATCCATTTTCCGATCATGGAGAGGGATGCATATATAATGGGCAATTACATATATTTTGACTCGGAGAGGAGAAAAGCCATATTCACTGACGAAAGTCCACAGCACACAGAGCAGAGGTGGGATTCAAACTCACACCCCTGGAGATGTGAGATAACAGCGTTATATAAATTATGTAAAATTATACACTTTCAGATGCATCGATTCATTTGTGAAGGGTGGCAGACACAGCGCAAATGCTTATTAATGCAGATAGCAACGCTTCAGTCATATGTCTGTAATTCTATTTTTGGCAACCGTCACAAAAAATGAGACGCTCAACAAAATTATCCACCGAAACCCTTCTGGGTTCTTTAAATATTTAAACACTTAATATTATACGGGATGCTATGCAACTTTCCTCTTCTATGACAGGATTTGCTTTTTAACAGGACTAACTTGTTAAATCTATTTCAGGTAGCGTGTTCTGAAATGGTTCATATTGCGTTTTCCAGCTTGCTTGTTTTATACATCATCCTAGAGTCGTGCTGAAAGGGTAGGGATATTCCAAGGCTCTTCCACGTTTGTAGCAAAGGGGCTGCTAAAAAGACGGCAGCAGAGAGGATGCCGTCCTTCGGTTCACATCTCAACGCGGGCGCTGCCTCTGCTGCTTCTCAGCCCACTCAGCGTACAGCGTGCTGCAGCAGCACACCACCCAGGCACAGCAACAGGGGAGAAAAAAGAACATCAGGTGCCTCTTAAAATAATAAAGAGACTTGCAAAAATAACAGCAGCCATGCTTATAAAACATGCCGGTTATACAACAGAGAGTGACGAGAGTAACCAAAGAAAACTATGCATGAAAAATGACCGTGGTTTTAATCATTGGTTCTTTGTGTGCTTGATCGTTTAATTCTCATTAAATCAATTTCCATTAGATCAACAGTCCGTTAGTCAGCGCATGTATACAAGAGTTATATGCCCATACCCAAATATATATACTAAAATATCGATTTTAAGTCACCAACGAAATCAACAGATTAATATTGATATATTGGATATACTTCCTGTCATATTTACTGTATATATGCAGTTATATACCCTCCAATGAGCGCCATCTAACGTGACAGAGTTTTGGTTACATAAAGGCTGTGGCATTAATTACCCAGTGGATCCAGTTAATGAGTGTTAATTTTAAAAGCCGAGAAAATACTTTCCTGAAGAAACATTAACATTACGTGTCAAGATGAAGCGGTTTGTGAAGTGATTATGTCAACAACGGCAGCGATATAGATAGAGCGCATCTACTGTAAGACTATAAATGAATAAAGTTAATCCGCCCTAACCTGCCTTTGAGAGAATTTACAACACATCGAAATCTGCGACGGACAAACAGCTTTATAACACAAATTACTGCAAAGCAGAAAATAAAAATACATTCCCAAACAGTATTTAGAGCACTGTTAAGTATAAACCTAGAGATGTCGAATTTGCCAGGCTCTCTGACCGGTAGTGGGTTAACTGCTTCTACTGAGTATTACGGTAATGGTGGTCAAATGTAAGGGTATTGCTACCCCTGCTGGGCAGGAGCGGAACTGGGGTTCCTTTCACGTATACGTCTTTAGCATTTCTAAGCAGGGGCGTTGCTGAAGATTTTGGGCCCCATAGAAACATATCATATTAGCCCCCCCACCCCAGTCCAGACAAATCCAGTTATCCAAATTTTGTATGGCCCCTGTCAGCCAGGGGCCCTCGGAATCGTCCTAACTCCCCCCTTACGGTGCCCCTGTTTATAAGTGATTTGAACGCAACTAAAGAGTTACTACTTGCACGGCAATGTAAGCCAGGGGAACGTGCAACCCCCCCCCCCCCCCCCCCCCCCCC
>JAODJW010000106.1:20516343-20534444 GCA_026777045.1 Hyperopisus bebe | reverse complement strand
CTCAATGCTAATTTGATTTGTGTTGGCCATGACAGAATCCAGCCTACCGTAAGATACAGTGCAGCAGTGTTTACTAGCACACTATACTCACAATGCTATATACCAGATCATTTACCATACTAGTTATTGACCTCTTCTGACAGTGGCTGACCGACAACACCAACTGGGTGCCAAAGATGTTCATTCTCATATTTTTGGGAATGTTCTTTAACTAATTGCCTGGCTTATCATAATTTATTTGTTATGCTTGTTCTTGGTGGATATTTTGTGGAAAAATAGTAAATGTTTGTCTTACCTTTTTACATGTTATTTGATAGCTTACATCAAAAGTTTTGTGAGCTTATCCCGATGTAATCTTATTTTAAATAATAGCTGTTTTTTTTTGTTTATTGGCAATATAGTACCACTCATACGTAAGTCACCACTTAAACCTTCAAATAAGCCTGTCAGAATCATCTCATCAGTCCTTGAGGTATTAGATAATCTAGGTACTTGAGATTAGTTTGGCTTTGTTGAAATAGCAAAGACGTTTTTTTTTTTTTGTAAGGTGGGGCTGTGTATAGCACTGAAGGACCCCAATAGAGATGAAAATTGAGTAGACAGCCCCCTCCCCCCAGTCAGTTAGACAGCATCTGGCTGGTTACCAGCCTTGTAATGTTAGGGCTGCACAGTCAACTGCGTGTGTTCTGCGGAATTCTGCTGTGACCAGCCTGCTGTCATGTGACCCCCACTTCCTGTTGTTACTTTTACATTACATACAGGTGACTTTCAATCACACTTTGTAGGGAGGTGAGTATTTTTTGCCTCCAGTCTTTCATTGCCAATCAGATTGTGTGTTATCGATTGCTCCACACTACATATTGTGGTTAGTCTCTAAGTGACAAGTCAACAATATTTAGCTGTTTTATATTTTTAGCATCAATTAGAAATTATTCCTTTTCAGAGATTCTCTTTATTTTTGTTTTAAGTATATTGAAGGTAATTTATCACTGTGTTCAGGTTTGAATATATTTTGGTGAGCTGTATTCATGTGCATGAGGTTATCTGAATGCACTGTGTTAAGGTTTATAAGTTAATATAAGTAAGTGTATCGTAGATCTGAGTGCACTGTGTTAAGGTTTATAAGTAGATCTGGGTACAGTGTGTTAATGTTTGTATGTAAATCAAGATGCACAGCATTAAGGTTTACAATTAGATCTGGGTGGCTGTGTTAAGGTTTATAAGTAGATATGGGTGACCAGTGTTAAGATTTATATGTAAATCTGGGTGCACAGTATTAAGGTTGACAGTTCAATCTGGGTGGCTGTGTTAAGGTTTATGAGTAGATCTGGGTGGCTGTGTTAAGGTTTATGAGTAGATGAGGGTGCACTGTGGGTCAGTATTGTTGGTGCAGCTGAAGCGCAGAGTGCAGGTTTGATGTGTCTTGTGCTGTTTGTGAAACATGCCCTCTGGTGACACCATCCTTTAAAGTCCCCATATCTGGAAGCCATTTGCCCCCTCGGGTTGTTTTCCCAGTGCAAGGAGCGGGAGGGCCGAGCTTCGCCCCAAGACATCTGCTCAGCGTTTATTTACTCAACACTTAGCTTTCTCTCGCCGCACAAACAAACTGAATCGACAGGAGACAAGTCCCACTGAGCTACTGGGGAAATTTTCAGTGACACATCACAAATTAAGACCATTGAATCCAAATTTGCATTTTGTGTAAAACTAACTGCGGAAAAGCAACTGTTTTTTACTGATCCACAAATAGCTGGATGACATATTTTTTCAGCAGTATTTCTATATCCAAACTTTTTTCCTTTGTCATTCCTCCATTCTCTCTTGTACTCCCGTTATTGTAAATAATGATTTTGGTGAGGAGAGCTATTGGTAAGGACAATGAGACCATGCCTCTCTGAAGCCAGGACTTGACTTGATCTCCCCAGATGTGAGAAATGCCACACTTTTGCACTATTTGGCACTTCCAGATTAGATGCCAAACTGGTTTTCCATGTAGTTGCATTTCATGCAATAACAACAGTGTGGAACTTAACCTAATCTAATCTAGAATTTATCAGATAAATACGTCACAGGATATCAGGGAAGGACATTTCAATATTTCGTTATTTCTGTAATCCCATGTACTAGGAAGAATTATTGTTTTAATTCTAGGAGTTTTGTCCAGCGGTGTCATACATCCTTCCATTCATCTATCTTCTAAACGCTTATCCCGGTCTGGGTCATGGGGGGAAGGGCGGGGGAGGGGAGGAGGTGGGGGCTGAAGCCTCCCAAAGGCATTACAAGGCACAAGGCTGGTGTACATCCTGGTCAGAATTTCTTATTATCAATATTTGATATCTTTTTAAAAATATGTAACTATGTATGTTCTCTGATAACATATAACTATATATGTTCTCTGATGGATAAAAAATAAAATGTCTCAGTAAAACCACAGAGCATCAGTGGCATTAATCTTGCTGACATCCTACCCAGCATGCCATGTGACATCACATTAACTACATTCCAATGTGTAAACATATGCATGTTCACGGCAGCATGATGTGGCTTTCGGCTGCCGCCCCGATGAGTTAGTATGGACCCTTGCCACTGTGGTGTTTGTCTAAAGTCTTTTCTGGGGCATATTTCTCACAGTCTTTTTAAGGTAAATCCTTGGTCATCGTGTCTGTACTTTCTCTGGTGTGTGCCACCCAGGCATTTATGAAACCCTTTCCCAGTATCACTGCTGTGGTGGCAGCAGGTGCCAGGCAAAGTCCGTGTGGTGGCCGAGGCCAGCTTCACCACTGGTGTCCCCTCAGAAGATGCCACCCTAGGTGGGCTCCTATGTCACCGATGGCTTGTCTGGCACTCCACGGGAGCTTGGGTTTGTCACCCATGCCTCCAGGCCACCAGAGGTTACACCTGCACCTTACCGGCACACCTGCAAGACCTCGAGTGGCCCCATGCCAATAAAGCATTGCATAGTTATGATGTCAAGTCCCATAAAATCCACTGACTGGGATGCCTGGTCATCTGTGGCCAATTCACAGAGTAATGAGCGATCCGACTCGCTGTGTGGATCTGCGATGTAATTGCAGCAGAATGCCATCGTGATGGAGCTTAGATGCTTAACCTGCGTGTCATGAGCTCATCCCCCCCCCCCCCCCCAATGTTGGGCAACCAAAGAGCGGGAAAAGAAAAGGAGCCCCATCGTTGTTTTAGGGGGCAGCTGTGGACGTCATTCAGAGACACCTCGTTCGAGGGTGGGGGCAGCCCCAACAAAACATGTTGTGAGCAAATGACTCCACGCACCTTAATGACACACAGTGCCTTAAGCAGGGGGGGTCAGAAGGATGACACATAGCTGGGGAGGGGGGGGGGTGGTGGCGCGGTGATTTATAGGAACGCAGGCATCTCCGCTAAGAGCCGGAACAAATGTGCGCAGTTCTTATAGGTTTGTAAAAGGGGTTAAAATGTCGACCATGTGGAGGGAACTTCACAAGGGTTTAATTGAGTGCAGGGGTCTTAGGTGCCCTGGTATGCGAGGACGCCAAGCTGCATGGCCATTTGTACAGTCAGGACACTGTCCTTTTACATACGTATTAAAAAGAGGCTGCCATTTTACTGCTTTTGAACAGAAATGGCCCTCTCCACCCAATATGTGTTGTGGGCAGGGAATTTTTATTGGATCTTTTTTTTACAGGCTGTAAAGTAAATTTTAGGGGTGAAGCTCGGGCGAAATCCTGGGCACCGTTTGATCCTTGACACGTGGAATGCAGGAGAGGACCTTAGCCTGTGGCATTTTAAAAATGCAACACGACCCTCCGTTTTAACGCCCCTTGCTCTCGAGTGCATGGTGGGACATTTTTTTGTGAAAATCAGTTCTTAGGTTCATCAGAATAACAGCACCCCACTAAAACCCAACCCCTCCTCCCTGGGTAACAGATATCCCCCCCCCCTCTCCCAGTGGTTCTGCCCCTGCCGTGATTGGTACAGCCCCCTTAATTGCAGGCTTATGAGGCAGCAGGAGGGGGCAGACTGGGATGAATTGGTTTACAGGTGCAGCTTTACTGAAAACACATGGGCGACTGCCAACCCGCCTTTCTCCACATTAACAGCTCGCAATAACCTCTGAAGGGCTCATGCTCCATCAGCTGTAACACAGAGTCTTCTGGTGACCAGGTTCAGTCATAAAGAGGCTCTTTTATGTTGATTATGAGCCTGCTTCACTTTCCCAGCAGCCGCTCCTTTCTGGGCTGACTAAGGCAACAACAACGTGCAGAAAGGAGAACAGACTGCCAGCGGTAAAGCTTAGCTGTTTTTCATCAACGGAGCCCTCAAGCAGAGTAATGGTCACTTCAAGCCGAATGCTCAAGTTATTAGTAATGATTTGGAAAAACGACGCGTGCTGTGCGATTCGTCCCGTTACACCGGCGTTTCCGAAGCTGACAGGGCCCCGCGTGAGACGTGCGCCTGGACGTACCGAAATGCCAGGCGCTAAACCGAAGCCAGCTAATAGGTTACGACGTTTGCTGGAAAAGGATAAGAAATGCTTTGGAAACCACACGTTCCTTATGATTTATGTGTGTTAAGCCTTTTTTGTACAGGTTCAGTCCTGCCAGCTCTTCCCAAATTCTCTTATACTGCTTAAGAACATCATAATAAGAAATCGGATGGGTTACCTACGTGATTCAGAGCACACACACTTTAACTTTATTCAGTAATGATTCATTTAGTATTAAATATCTGTATTTATCAGTGAATCGGCATTGGTATTAGACATAGCGACCTTTATCCTAATATTCTGTATAGATCATATTTTTAGGCTATAATATGCTTTTAAATATTTCAAGTAGGCCTAGCCTACAGCTAGATAGCCCTATAGACATAGTTAGAATTTTCCGAAACTATTAGCCCCAAAATAGAAAGGATTTCACAGATTCAAATTTGAAACTATAAATGTATTTATGACCTATTGTTTTTTTTTATTATTTATCGTAATACAACTGTTTGTTCTAGTTAAAAGTAAATAACATGAATTCGATTAAGACCGAATTCGATATGCTCATTTGTGGCCGCATTATTAGTTTACGCACATGCGGCTGTAGAGACGCAAAAGGGCAGAAAGTGTGCGCTGCTTCCCAGTAGAAACAACGGAACTGGGTTTGCGCCACCGAAGGAAAACAAGACCCAGCGGGGGAGGGGAGGGAGGCAAACCTGCGCCAAAGATATAGCGAGGGAATCCCTGACAGCGATCCGTCGCACCCCCGCCGCCGCTTCACACTCACCAGTTTCATTGCTGCTAAACGATTTACTGCGCAGGCAGCGTAAAACATTTTTACATTTATAACCTGTAATAATCACTCCGTACAGTAACCAGCGAGGAAAGCTGGGAAACAGACTATATTATAATACCAATAGTCCCACATGATACAGAGCTAAAATGCTGACATTTCTGACCTCGACTAATTTAAGTGCTTAGTGGGAATCACTGAAATTTCTCATAGAACAGATATATTAAATTCTCTATTGTGTGACGTGGGATTTTACGCATTTCACGAAATGCTTTCCCACTCTCAAGGGAATAGGGTATAAACGAGGTGCAAGAAGAGAGTGCAGATGTTTGCGGATGTTTTGATGTTTGCGGATTTAACGCGCTTTTGGCTGTTTAGGTAGCGGGACAGAAATAAGGGAATTTATACAAATGTAGCAGGCCGTGAAAAGAACGATGTGTAAAATGCGTTTCCAAACACTTTTTAGAAAGTGCTAATTCAATATCTTGAGAGCATGTAAGCAGGTTAACGTTTTATATAAACCCCCCAAAATATTTTACAACTTATTATAAATATGGCATAATAATCGTAAAGTAGGCCTAGGCCTATATAATGTACGAGTAACCTGTGGTAAAATCACTTTAGGTTGTTTGAATCTTCGCCAAAAAAAATCTGTATTTGCACTCCTGTCTCAATTTCTTTAAGGGGTGACGCTATTCTCAATTAAAAAAATGAAATAAAAATTGCGGGCCCACATATGTCTGCATTGTATACAATACGTTTTAAGAAAGAACTTGTGCAGCCGACCCAAATCAATGCGGAAATATTTATTTTGATTTTACTACACAGAATTTTTTCTTCAGAAATATGTTTCCCAACTGCGCATTACATTTCCATTTAACTATGACCGTATTTTAGTTGATTAATAAATAGTAGAAGAGATTATTTCTAACGATGTTGAGTAGGACCATTTTATATTTCCCGCTGAATATTTATTTTATCAGTGTTTATTTTATTTCTTCAAATAAAATTGCAGTAGTGCACTACTGGACCAAAACTCAAAAAACACGGCGAAATAACAAGACATTTTCGAATTTAAACATTCTGCAGGTACACGTTATTAATATTAACTAAACGTTGAACATAACTTTGTCATGCACGTGGATGGCTTTGTGGTCAGAATTATTAATGAACGGGGAACAGACAGCTATTGATTCAATGTGGAAGCGAGGACAAATGTTATGCTCATTTCTAAGATGATTACTTACACAGAAACGGTCCCCAAAGAATCACCAGACAGTCCAGACAGTAAAAGGAGAAGAAAAATATTTAAAAGCCGGCAAGTGCAGAAGGACTGTGCTCGCCTTTTCCCGAAAGTCTGCAAGTTGGAATAGGAGGCAGCTTCTGTTTTCAAACAGCCCAGAAGAACAGTGGAATTGATCAGCTTTTAAGTTAGATTGGTGTTTAGTTGAAGATCGTGTGAAATAAATGGAAAACCATGGAACCGGTGACTGGAATTTGTGTCTGCCTAACGGAAATGGGAAGTGTTTTTTTCGTTAGGCTATGTCATCCATAATATACAGTTACTCTTAAACAACTTTTTAAAATTTCGGAGTAAAGTGTGCTAGTCATTTTAAAACGTGTTTACCTAGTAACTGGCGCCCTATCGTTAATTTTTCAGCATTTATGTGCTATTATGCAACCCATTTAAAATTTAAATGTCCATAAACGCTCAAGCAAATGAACTGCTAAAGATTTTCAGAGCTTTTATAGAATAGAATTTGCTTAATCAAATAAAGTTGCATTGGTAATTAAACTGAAACTATTTTGCAGAATATTTGCATGGTGGAAGTACAGTATACGCGTCGTTGCATAATATTTCGGTTTAAATACAGTTTGAATCATGTGATCGTTAATAAAGCCCGCATGAATCACATCAGTTAGTGTATAACGCCATCTCGTTTTTAAATGGTCTTCTAATTTCAGATTATGTTCTAAGACAATTTTATCGCAATAGTAGCTGCTATGCGAGAATTGCTTGGAAGCTGTAAAAATGAAACGTTTAGGTAAGAAGTAAATCACTATAGAAGCTGAATTTGAGGGTGGAAATGTCACGATTTCCATTGGAAGCTGGGGATTTGCATGCCTCAGGCAACCCCTCCCATTCAGATATAAGGACTCAGTAGTGTGTCGAGCTCAGTTCTCTCCAGAATCAACTGTAGTTTGGATAATCATGTGTTGACAGTTAACATCCGCAATACACGCATGTTAACAATAACTGCAACTGATAGCCTGACGTTAAGTTTTCGGAGACACATATATACATACATATATGCAGCGGGAGTGTTTCCCGATTGATTTCTCCGTGCTGCCGAAACCCCAAGCCTCCCGATGATGACATTTGCCATGCTGAGGCCCATGGCTACTCACCTCGTCTATCCCGACATCAGCATGATGTCCGAGGACGAGGAGAACCGCAGCGAGAGCGACGGCAGCTCGGATCAGAGCTACGGATACTGCGCCGAGAAGCACCGGAGGATGTCTCGCAAGTCCGGGGTCAGCGGCGTGGTGATGGTGAAGCAGCGCAACGCGGCCAACGCCAGGGAGAGGGACCGCACGCAGAGCGTCAACACGGCTTTCACAGCGCTACGGACTCTCATTCCCACCGAGCCGGTGGACAGAAAGCTCTCCAAGATCGAGACGCTTCGCTTGGCTTCCAGCTACATCTCGCACCTGGCAAACGTGCTGCTTTTGGGGGACGGTAGCGAGGATGGCCAGCCGTGCCTGAGCGCGGTGTACAGCGCGCAGGGGGACGGGGACGGAAAGCAGCCCCGGACCATCTGTACGTTCTGTTTAAGCAACCAGAGGAAAGGGGTAAGCATGCAAGGATGGATGGCTTGAGTTGCTGCCCATAACTGATATACTTAAAAGAAATACATTTTTTAAAGCAGGAATTTGAATTCCATAACCAAAGTTTAATACAAATCTATAGATGTCAATGCCACTTCGTGTAATTCACACTGTTAAATGCTTTTAAATATTTCAAGTACAGTGTAGGCCTAGTCTGCAGCTAAATACCCCAATAGGCGTAAGGTTAAAATACTCCAATGAAATGATTTTCTAAAACACTCTGTTAAGACAAATTTTGCTGCGCCTAATGCTAAAACGAATAATTGTGAAACAAGTTCACTGGATGTTGCAGCGCCGTTGTTCTTAGCTGCATTCGAAATTGCTGTTAAAAATGAAAACCGTGGGTATGCAGATGATAGGTGTATCAGGCCTAATAATACAACGTGGAAACACAATTTGTATGTAAACTAGGCCTATCCGAAGTAAACTATATTCCGTTGTTATTTTTCTGTTTCACGCATTGGAATATTGATCAGTTGCGTAATACGCGGTATAACAATTTTTTTTGCATCCAAACCATCAGGCTGTAAGCAATATTATAACCTGAAAAATATCTTAAAAACGATTAAGGAATCATCTTAAATAACAAATGAGTAAAACGCAAAAGCATCACAATACACAAATTTTATTTGTAAGCCTAATATATAGGCCTAAAAAATCCTTGAAGTATTCTTAGGCAAATTTAGGTAAAGACGATAAAAAGTTATAATGATAGAATAAAACATAAAATCAAGAATAACAAATTATGTATGGGTAAATGTGTAACAACAAATATTCAGAAATTTATGACAAACAAGTGTTCGGGTTATTCCAGTCTAGGAGTTTTAATTTATTTGGGAGAAAATATATATTTTTGATTGTTGCTTGTCTCTTGGTTTCTTTATCTGAGCCCTTGATTTTGTCGGTTTCTGATATTAATCTGAGTTTTCCTAGTTTATCCTACAAATAACACCGTGCCATCTGTCTTAACATACACTAATCACTATTAATATATCAATATGAAACTTATTTAGCTATACGTTTTTTGTTCTCCTCATACAGTGCCTTATGTGCTTCTCTTATTTTTAACACCGTATTACCTGCTGTTATGTCTATCTGCGTAATTGTCCCAAATTTGATTCGGATCAAGTAATTAAGCGCTTTGATGTGGCTCTGCTGGGAAGGGCTATGAGCCTATATAAAACTGAATTGTTGTTTAATTATTTTCTGTAGGTGAAGGATGGCAGAGATTGCCTGAGGATGCGTGGGGTCAGTTCGCTGCGAATGAGTCGCAGGTAGACGGGCTGCAAAGCCGCTCGGAGCCGGAATCAGTGTTCACATCTCAGGGAGCTCCAAAACGGCCCCGCGCGGAACTGTCCGTATCGGGTGACACGAAAGACGGATCCAGATCGAGAAACAGAGTGAAATTCTTTCATTTAGAGAAAGTCGCACGAACTGTTTCAGCCACTCTGGGCGGGATGGGGGGGGGGGGGGTAGTTACTGTTTTTAAAGCCGTTTGAACTTTAATGCAGAGCATGAAGTTATTGCCGTTAAAAGAGAATTTATTGAATTGTTACTTGCGTGGAGACAATGCTTGTATTCCTCTTTCAAATAAAGTTTATTTTTTCAATAGCTGCAGAATTTATCGTTTCCATTTTTTACACCTTAAACCTCTGTATTTTTTGAAAATGTATTCGATTTTTTAAATTGTACCTCAGTTACTTTGAACATCATCTTGACGTGCTTATAGTTTGTGTAATTTATGTAAACGCGAAACTTAATGTAAGCAATGCTAAGGGATACATCTGCGTATGCATGTGACTGCACCTGTCTCAGATTAGTATTGTTAATCTCTAGGCCATGTGGTTATAGATATATAATGCATGTATGTATAGCCTATATACATATATATGCAGTAGGCCTGTATATCATAATATACATAGAGCACACACATTTTATATATACACACACACACTATATATATATATATATATATAAATTCAGTCAGCCTGTCACAATATAATGGCATTATTAATTGATAGTTTGCTCAGACCATATGTATGTGTGTCTCTTCAGGGGTCTTCATTAACAGTCTGAGATCAATGCAAGGTGCCTTAAACAGTGACATGTGTTGGCATGACATTTCTCTCCATATCGTGCTGTGAACATTTTACTGATTGCTAAAATTTGTTAAGCGGAGATTTAACAAATGTGACAGAATGCATGAATTGCAAAACTCAAATGCTTCTGACAGAATGAAAATACATTTTTTACGTCATGTTGGATTTTATTCATATATGTTCCTGAATACTATAATTCTGTTTTCGATTCTTTCCGAAAAATGTCAATGATAACAATAATTTTACTAGTGTGAGAACTTGGAATCATCCATTTGCATATCTGCTCTTTGATATTTTTAAAACCTTATTTAAATTATGAACTTGTGATGCTGTAATTTATTAAACAAAAACGTATTTTAAAAGCATACGTATCTTGATGGACCGCTTTGACAATCCCTTTTGATCCTGTCTGTGTTTTAGACCTTCTGGGCTTGGATGCTGCAGTTTTCTTCATTTCAGAAACTCTCCTGTTTCACTCCTGCATTGCTCTACAAAGGTCACTTTTGGCCTATTTTAGAAATGGATGTGGAAGACCCAGGTTCAAGCTCCACTGTATCCCAGGTGGTGCCAGTAATGTGTGAGGTCGCGGCCCGGCTTAGATCTTCACCCTTGCTCCCCATCCTCCCTAAAAGGGCATCAGGCATGGGGTTGAATAACAGGAAAAGCTCAGGGATGGGTGCCACACGTCAGGAGGACGCACGCCCGCCGCAGGATTTTCTTTCACATCAAAGACCTGCGGAAATGGCAGGGAAGCTGTGCCAGTTACTGGGAGCATGCGTGGGGGGGCAGCATGGACTTGACGGCGTCACTGCAAACCGAACCCAAGCAGCAGGAACCCTACAGACCAGTGGTCCAGGACTGGTCGGAACTCAGGGCCCGCATTCTGCTGTCATCTGTCAGGCACGATGCAAAAAGCTGGGGGGTGGGCAATATATATTTTTTAAATCTCACATCTGCAATCAATTGGAAATGACTTTTGGGTAGCAACCCACTAGAGACACTGCCATAGGCCATCATACAGCTACCAGCATCTCCATTTGCCAGTTAAAAGACAAATACAGGTCATTTACTGTGATTATTGACCCGACCCAAAGGACAGCTCAAGCTCGCTAAATCAGCATTACTAGTCAACTGGGTGTCCATCACCCCGTGGATTTATTGAGTGAATATCCATCCATCCATTTTCTGTAACCACTTGTCATATTCTAGGTCACGGGGGGGTCCAGAGCCTATCAGGGGGACTACAAGCACAAGGTAGAGAACAACCCAGGATGGGGTGCCGGCCCATCGCAGGGCACATTCACACACCAGTCACTCACCCCCACACCTACAGGCAATTTGGTAACTCCAATTAACCTCAGCATGTTTTGGACTGTAGAGGAAATCCAAAGTACATGGAGGAAATCCCACAGCGACATGGGAAGAACATGCAAACTCCACACGCAAGGAACCCTGGTAGAGACTTGAATCCAGGTCCCAGAGGTGTGAGGCAATGTTCTAAACACTGCAACACTGTGCCACCTCACTGCAAAACTAATTACATAACTGTACACAATTATTTCAAGAATCTGCTAAATGAATCTACTTTTCGTTTTGCTTGCCTGGACACAGAATTTGTAGGCTTTAAAACACTTTTATCCTATTTCAGTATTTCGTGCATACATGTAAGAATGCATATACCCTTTAGTTTATTAGCTAGTAGAAAATAAATGGTGACAGAATGTCCTGAAATTCTACCATGATGAAGCAGGTTGGGAAGGTGAGCTAACAGTCAGGCACCCAGGAACCTCCGAAGTGTTGGTCCGTCCCTCATTTTGTGGATCTTCATCACTCTGAATAATGGCTCTCATCTGCTGAAGGTGGGGCAATACAGGCACAGGGGCTAGAGGAGTTTGGGCAACAGCTCCAAGTGAAATCTGTACATGGGGCTCAGGATATGGGATGGGATACAGGACGTGCATGTTCCCAGGCACAGCTCAGTGGCTAGGTGTTGATAACAAAGAGTCTGTTGTTAGGAAGGACTGATAAGGAGAGTTAACTGTAGCCAGTCATGCGCATAAGCAAATTTGGCCTTAATCTTATCTCCTTCAAAATGCTATATCATGGCATGAAAATAAAGCAGGTGGCTTTAGCATACTTACTTTTAAGTTTTGAATGTTATACATCCCCTAGATTGCTGTTTTTTCCCAAAGTTCTGGTCACACTGGAGAGAGAGAGAGAGAGATGGGAGTCCATATGCACTATAGCTTTCAGGCTCTGTCACTGTCTCAGGACTCATGGATGTTAATGCAGCTGGACACCTGAACGGGGATCCTCTGTCACATATATAGGGCGAGTTTCCTTCTCACATATGTGTCAACTGGGGCTGTAAAGAGCCGGAGCCCGTGTTGATGGCACCCCTGCCAAGCCGCAGCAGGCTGAGGCAGCCTTCCCTGCCTCACCTGCCTGCTTCCTTCCCCTCTGATTACTGGACCCTTCTTAATGCAGCTCTCCGGGTTGTAAATAACTGAACGGGGAAAATGTCGCACTTGGTTACAGCGCTTGGTTTCAGCTTCTAATACATGATACTTTGCCAGGGGAGTGCAGCCAAATTCCCGGTGTTTCGCTTCTGCTTTTCCTTCCCAGCGCCATAATTACATTGACTTACGGCAGTGAAACGCGTGAGTCCTGGACATTCCTGAAAGACGGAAATGACGGAGGCTTAATGTTAATTTATGGGCAACCAGGTGTGACTATGAGAAGCAGATGATTGCACTTGCTGGTGCAGCAGACAGGTCCTTTTACAGAAATTTCCGTTGGACAGTCAAGTTGATGTTTTTCTGGTCCTCCTGTCTGAGTGAGTAGCTTTTGAATCATGTATTTTGCGAGCAACTATCCATTATCTGTAACGGTTGATCCAGTTTGAAGTGAGTTCCCCATCTTTAATGCCAGCCATGTTAAAAATACTCAGAATCAGCATAATCTTATCTCACCAAGGGTATTTACATGTCTAAGGAATTAGTTGCATAATCAGACTAAAAATAGTATGATAATGAAAGAATAAAAATTAAAATAAACGTACATTATAAAGAGCTTGTTGTGTGGTATATGGGGCAAGGAGAGAGACACTGTGGAGTCTGATAGCAGCATCAATTTCTGCCCAATCTGTATTCTGTTCGAAGTAAAAGTACGATTGTTATTGTTATGAGACAAAAGTGCCACAAGTGAAACCACAAGACATAAACAAGGGATGACAAGGGCAGAAGCCTGGTCTCCAGGGACTTTTGAGGGGAATATTAAAACTTGTAACTCATCCAATGATGTGTCTTGGGAAAATATTCTGGGTAGAGAATGAGAATCGTTTAACGAAGGTAGCAATGCATCATTCTTGATTTTAAAATAAAAACTGTGGATTTTTTTATTTCATTCTTTATCATCGCTCATGGGAGTTTTACTGAGACAAAAATGTTCTGAGGGCAGAAGGAAAAATGATTGGCTCAGGGAGCTAACCAATCAGATTGTACGGGAGGTGGGCCCAAGGAACCAGAGGAGGCAGGACCAAGACATCTCGTTGACTGACGAACTCAAAGGGGCTGAAACCAGTCGACTCCTGGATGGTATCACAAATAGCAAACAACAAGAAGGGGACACTTTGCGTGGGTTTCTCTAGTCCTCTAAATTCCTCCCCGAGTCCAAAGACATTCACTTAGGTTAATTGTTTCTAAATTGCCTGTAGTGATTGTATTTATGCATACATGAGCCCAGTAATAGACTGGTATCCCACCCAGGGTATACCCCAGCCTTGTGCACTCTGTTGCCTGGTATAGGCTGCTGCCCCCAATGTTACCATGGCAAGGATAAGCAAGTAGAAGTTGCAAGTTCTTACCATCTGGGGGCGATGTTCTGCATCACATGAGAGTTAACTGGGTGGGACACCTACCAACATGACACTACTAAAATATAATGTGAATTTTATGTAAGCAGATGGTTTTAGGGATACAAAAAATAAAGTTAGCCATCACCTATGTACATGTGACCACTGACCGCTGGAACTGACCCTGGATCAGAGTCTCACTGGGGTGACTATTGTGCCGAGGAATGATCTCAGATCCCTGTGAAACTGCTCTACACCCTTGCCAGCTTCTCTCCACGATGTCTCCATGCCGTTCTGACCCAACACCTGGTTCCAGTTTCCAGTTTTTGTCCAGTGTATTGTAGGTCTTCCTCAGTACATTGTAAGACACATCCTGCTGAATAATGTGTTATATTCCCAAAAAAAAGGCCAAAAAATGAAATCTTAGTTTAATATATATCATAAATTTCCCTTTGAGTGAGTTATGTTCCCATTATTGAAAGCAAATGTTTGGTTGCCATTTTACTTCCTCTTGAATTTTCAAAGCCAATATTCACCGATGTGTTTCAAAGCCCTTACATCTGTTGTACAAGAGACCCGTCTGATGGCTGTACCAAATGATTAGTAGCTCACTAAAAAACCCAACTGCTGAAAAACAGGTTGGCCAGAATCCTCTGTGGGATTCCTGGGGACAGAAAAGTAGTGTGTTTACTTTGGAGCTTTTAGCTTTGCTGTTCAGTGCCCAGCACCACCACTCACCCCCACCCCATACTCTCTCCCCGCCCCTTTCATTGTCTCCTAAACCACTGCCAAGAAATTGTTTGTGAAGCCGCAGCAAAGGGTCGAGGTCTCTGGTGTCACTGACTGCTGTGGTTTTGCGAATCTCACGCTTGCTTTATTGAAGTCTGGTATCGATTAGTCACGGTGAATATCAGGCCCGTGCTCTGCACCTCCACCCTGACGCAGCTGTTTGGATGTCAAAGGCATAAATCACTAAGCGTGACCCCCACTGGAAGCAGGGAATGGGGGGGGGCTGTTGGGTTTCTGAAACGGGGGGATGTTCTGGGTGCACGTCCAACCTACTGTATTCAAAGCAGGGCAGGTGACCATCGTGGACCTTGGAACCAGAGTAACTTTGGGAGCATCTATAAGAATGCAGTGATGAACAATTATGAAAAAAATTACCTACAAATCATTTAATGCAGACCAAAAAACCTTATTAATAAACTTCTGCACTATATTTGTGTTTTTTAAAACAAATGGTTATATCTGACTTTTTCAAACAAACAAAGGGACCCCCCTGTTCAGACATGTTCTGTGGTCCGTGGTGCAGTGATGCAGTGGGCGGGGAGGGGTGGGGTGGCACTTTCCTTAGGTCATCTGGATTCTCCGACATGTTGATTCGGTGCCTTACATTCTCAATGCGACTTAAAGGGAAATGAATAAAGCCAGAGGGAGGAAAATGAGATACAAGAGTCGTCGGCCAAAGCAGTATGAGGCCAGGCCTCCCACTCATGGAGCTCCAGTTTTATTTTGCATAGTTCCGTTCTATGGCACCAGGCCCCCATCCCAAATCTGGCAACCTTGGGCACCATTAACAGTAAGGACGACTCAAAACAAAGCAGGGCTCCGTCCAGCGCCAGTTCCTGAGTGCAGACACATGAATCACCAGTCGCTGCTGATGAATCAGTGAGAATTTCCTCTCTTTTATTTAATCTCTTTATGTGTCACTAATGTCTACCGGCTGCCCCCTTGCTAGAGGAAGAGAGGGAGAGAAGCAGTCAGGTTCAAACTACTGTATAAATGCTCATTTCTGGAAAAGTGATTTTGTTATGATTACTTGAGCGGAACTGGAATCCCTGTGACCCCCCAGTGAGGGAAGTAGTTTGAAGATGGATGGATGGAGGGATGGATGGATGGATGGATGGATGAATGGATGGATGAATATAACTGGAATAAAAAATAAAGAAATATCTCCACAGGTAAATGAGTGAACAATGAAGCTGAAAATGATTCAACTATTAATCATATTAAATGGAATTTTCCAAATAGCTTTGCTACATGTACACTCCAAATTCCAAATTAGACTGGATCTCTTGGTCGCTAACATGTGGTTAACTAAACTGATTATTAGACTAGCTAAATTAACTGCTCTGGTACTTTTAATTTCAATTAATACTAATGATTTTCAATTATCTTACTAGTTTTAATATTGTTCACAAGCACCATCTACTGACAATTTGTGCATCAAAACCAACTTTGTTTCATACTTCCATCCATCCATCCATCCAATGATCCATCCATCATCTAACCACTTTTCTAACTGGTCAGGGTTGTGGGGTTTTTTTCATTTTATATTTGAAATAATAAAAAGTTTTTGTCCTGGAACGTCCTCTGCTTGTGTGTCATTCGTTCACAGACGTCCTTATAGCTGAGTTGAAAAGGTCATCAAGCAGAACACCATGGTAACTTTCAGCAGCTGACCAGTGCTTTATCCAACTGCACTCTGTAATTCTCAAGCAAATAATTAACTTGAAGGTGCTTGTGATGAACCACTTATGATGCAGTATGAAAGACATTCAGAAAATAATGATATTTTTTTCCCCAAATATCAGAAATTACACCAGAAGGTACGCTTTTAAAGACATCAGATTCTCTCTTCTATTCACATATTTAATGTTTTAAGAAACACATGCTTTACATGGGGTTCAGCATTACATTCACCCAGTTAATATCACAAGTTCTAGACCCATGATGTCCAATCAGTAAAAGGCACTGTGATGTTGCCACATCGTTACACTGTTGACGATTTAAAGTCTAAATTAAAGATCCACCTTTTTTCTCTTGCTTTCAGCTGTTTGAGGGTCTCCCATGTTCTTGTCAATTCTTTTAATTTACTTTTAATTCATTTTAATAATACTATTGTTATTTTTATTGCCCTCTTACTGCTCTTTAATTTGTTGTGTGATGTATATTTCATTTAATTTTAATTATTATTTTTACTACCTAATTCTTATTTATTGTATGCAAGTTTTCATGTTATTTATATTTTACTGTGTATGTATTCTTTGTTAACTCATTTTCTCCTCGACCAGAAAGCGCTTTGGGTCAACTCCTGTTGTTTTAAAATGTGCTATAGAATTAAATGACTAGGCTCGACATGTTCATGTTTGTTTGTTCGTGTTCTTGTTTGTTTCGCTCCTTTGCACGCTTTCTTTCGCCAAGGACTGCCTGTTTAGTGCATTCCGGGGCCCCTTGTCTGTCTGCAGTGATTTCAGTGACAGACTCATCCTGGACCAGCAGTCGGGACAGGGGGCCACTTCAGGACTGACTGGGCTAGAAATGATAAGGAAGACACCCCGTCGCTCACAAGTATGGAAAGCCCATTACTGGCCAAGTTCAGGCCAATAGCCCCGAGTCCGTCTCCCCATCTGGTGCATCACAACCCGCACAAGGAGAATTTGCCGCTGTCAGGGCCCCCCCAACCCCCGGCTCTGGGCCCATGACTCCCCCAAATGGCTCCCTCAGGCCCCCCTCAGGCAGGAAGATGTCACAGAGACAGAGGAAGGAAAAACACACACGGCCGACCCAGCAAAGGCACTCTCTGTGCGGCCCGGGCGTTTTGGGTCAGTGCCAGGCCTGACATCATCCGGCGCTGGGACCCAGATGTACACCCCCCCACCCCCCCACCCCAGGCGCGACTGTTGAGCGAGCAAAAAATGTGAGCCCAAAACGGCTCAGATTAATAACAGGCTCAAGAGTCCTGTCCAGCAGTCGTAACGGACAGGAAGGAGTTATTGGTGCCCCCCCCCCCAACACATACTTTGGCCTCCCCAAAGAGAGAAAACAGCCAGGACCACGGAAGAGGCGGCCCTTAAATAACGCTGCCGTACGTGGCTGTCAGCCAAGGATGTACCTGCCCCAAGACTTGCTCCAGGAGACTGCTTTATTAGAAAAGCCGGGTGCAAACAAAGCCAAAGGGGTAATCCAAAAGAGTAGTCATGAAATGGG
>JAODJW010000106.1:20466604-20479167 GCA_026777045.1 Hyperopisus bebe | reverse complement strand
CAGACGATCCACCTCCTCCCTGTAGGCGGCCTCATCGTTGTCATTGATGAGGCCAATCACCGTGGTGTCATCTGCAATGGGACTCTGCAATGGGACGTGGTGTCATAATGAGGTTTTGATTAGTCAAACATGCTGTGCTAGTGGTTGAGTAAAAAGAAACATGGGTGCAATGGACAGCAAGTAGTGGGGTGAATTTTGGAAAGGTTTTAAAATGGCTAAGGTGACACACAAATACCATCGTTTTACACCAACATGTATCGTTTATTTTATTTGCCTAAGATTTTTGTGTGTGCAATTGCAGCTGGTTTGAACCAAAAACAGACCTGAAGTACTTTCATACCCCAAAAGTTAGCATTGCTCTCTGTATGTTGCTCAACTTTAGTTTGTTTATTGGACATGCCCAAGGTGATTGACCTATCTTCAATGCAATATCACCACTATATCACCACACACTCAAAGATGATGGGGAAAATCCATGAGATCCCATCAGGACATCGTTGTGTTCTGTCTATATAATTGATTATGTTTCACATTTGATGTGAAAAATACTGAAATGCCAAAGGCAACTGTTTTGTGCGAATCAATTCATTATTTAAGAGTAAAAAAAGAAATAAAAGGACCCCCCTCCCACCTAAATCACTATTAAAAGCATAGCTACAAAGGTGAGTCATATTAGACTGAATGCCATTTAGCATTGTGTTTTATCCATAAAAGACATCTGACAAGACTTTTATAATGCATGCAGATAACGGTGGATGCATAGCCCCATGACCCTGGCAAACCAGGGACCTCTCTTCCACCTTCATCTTATTAAATCTGGCTAATCCATCTGCCATTCTCCCTCCAATCAGAGATTTCTTGTTTGGTTTCAAGTGACCTTGCTAGCTAGGGTCCCCAGGGAGGCTAATCTGGTCTGCATGCAGAACTGGAAATCCAAGCC
This sequence comes from Hyperopisus bebe, assembly GCA_026777045.1. Classification (NCBI taxonomy): domain Eukaryota; kingdom Metazoa; phylum Chordata; class Actinopteri; order Osteoglossiformes; family Mormyridae; genus Hyperopisus; species Hyperopisus bebe. Next base: position 20,478,227 of record JAODJW010000106.1, on the reverse strand, counting down.
AGTTTGCTGATTCACATGAGTTCACACATCTCCTCTTTTGCATTTCTGCATGCATTACTTGGAACAGATTTGTTGCACCCAAATCACGTCATCGTGGGGCAGACTAACTCCTTCAAAGGTCCTAGGTTGACATGGGTAGGGGATCCCCTGAACAAGAGGGGATTAAAGGCAATGGAACTATCAATAATATGCTAATTAAAGCGTGGGGGGCCCATGGTAAAACTTATCTCTCAGGGTGGGAGTGGGAATGCTGTTGCTAAAATTTTCTGATGGGGGGAGTTTCACGCCAGCGGATCGATCAGTCATATTTAAGAAGATTATTCCTCTTTTTCTAAGGTTAGTCCTGAATTTTTCCATATGTTTGTTTAATTGTGTTCTCTTCATATCTGTTCACAAATTGTTTACTACTCTAGCGAGACAGCATCAGACAAGGGAGATCTAAGATTAGTGTTGTGTCTTTGTGCCATTTCTTTGTTAGGTGACTTTGCGTCAGTTCGCTTGGCAGTGGACAACTAGTAGACTCCAGTAGAAGTAATCAGGATAAGGCAAATTCTCAAAGCAGAACAGCCCATTGCAGCTGAGAGGGGCAACTTTGTCTATCCTGAAAACTGTCACTAAAAATGCAAATAACAAACATCCATCCTCCATTTTCCAAAAACGCTTGTCCTATACAAAGTCGTGGGCGGTTCGGAGCCTATCCCAGAGGCTACAGGTACAAGGCAGGGAACAACAAAGAACATATATTGCTATCATTTAAATTATCATATTATGTTAAATTCTTAAATGTAACTTCTAGAAATTCTGTCTCGATGAGGTCCCTAAGCTATCACCCATATACCGGTTACAATCATAGAGAGCCTTGTGGGAGTGTCACTGTGACTCATTCAAATACAGAGTGGTTAAGTGTTATCAGGTGAATTCCTAACGTTTTTTGAAACATTCTCATGTTTCAAAAAACGTTAGGAATTCACCTGATAACACTTCATGGGGGCTGCTACAGGCTGGGGGCCGCTACTTGCTGCTACAGGTTGCTGCCAACCTTCCTCTCATTTATATGTGTGTCATTTAGAGCAAGATGGGGTAGGTGACAAGAGAATTTTCCCACAAGGAATCTATTAATAAAGTGTCATTAGAATAAGGGGATGTAGCTACTAATGTTAATATCCTTCAAAACATCAATTGCTGAATGAGTCAATGTTCCGCCTTTTCCCAGCAATCACAAATAACACCCATCCATCCAGCTAGCTTTGCAAATGATCTGTGCCTCAGATATCAGTAACCATCTGAAACTTCAAGTGAAAACAATCACATCTTTGCATAAGCAACGTAACAAACTGATCTGCTACATTCTCAAATAACATTTTAATCATTCAGAGTGGAATGGGTCACACAGGACTTTTAGTTTGCTTTTAATAGAAGGAGAATTTAATTGGTTTTAATGTCATTAAGCTAATTGGTTCTTGGTTTCACAGCTAACTTTCACATTACAACTTGTATGATAGTAAAGCAAGAAAAGCAAACAGACTTATCTTTCATGCCCTTGGTATAGTTATTTATTGCTTACCTTTATTTCCCATCAGAAAGGGGGGGGGAATTTTGGATAAAACCTAGGGATTTTTTAACCTTATTTTTTCCCACAATTGGTTAGCTGATGTAGACACAAAGGGTCGAACCTGTGTTTACCCTGACAGAGAGGTAGTAGAGATATATGTGCTTAATTGCACTCGTAGGATTGCAGTTGTGTTAAATATTTCACACGATTTTAAATGGAAACACATTGCTCTGACTGCGTCATATATAAATGATTTTGCCATCCCCACGCGTCTCATTTTGGAATACCTTTCCTTACAGTTCGCCCGTTTACCATGTATACGTCCTATTAGCGGCCATGGATGAACATTTTAGAAAAACACTTTCACTGTTTCTTTTTTCGCTTTAGTTTATGTACAGTGGATTGCTTAAAAACAGATTTATCAAACACTATACATTTCTCAGTACTTAAACCATAACCCCATAGCAATAAAAAACACCTTTCAAAAGCTGTCCGGTGTTAAATATTATTCTGTGAGCCTACTCCGGAAATAAGTAATACTGTACCTGTATCCCCTTAACCTGTTAATGAGTTATTAAATACGTCAGAGATTAGAGATTTTGCAAATGACCGTTATGTGATTCTGGCTGTCTTTCCTGCTTCTATTAACGGCACATCGTATGAGGTCGGGAGACAGTCAGACCCTTTATTACCAGCCGCCCTGTCGCTTTGGCTTCATTGAGCCCGTCGATTGCATTTATGGGGAATGGGGACTTGTGGGTAAACTGTCCCTGGAAAAACCGAAATGCGATTAATTTGTAACGTAATTATAAACTTTCTAGACCCCAGTAAGTGATTTAGGCCTACTTATACGGAGTCATAGGAGTGGCACAAAAAGAATAAAACTGTAAAATAATAAGGAAATAAATGTTGAATAAGAAGGTGAAATAAATATAAATAAAATAAAGCAAGAAAAAGAAATTAAAATAAAAGAATAAAAAAGCTTTTCTTTATTGATTTAGCTTTTACACTATTACTTTTATTTTTCCGTATTGCTTTTTCGTTTTCTGTGTTTTTAACGTGAGACACTGAATTTCCGTGCCTGGCAAACGTAACAGTACTAGGGTGAGACCCGCAGCGAAATCACCAAACGGCAAATTGCACTGTAAGCGCTGCAGCTTTGCACTAATGAACATTCACCATGACAGCAAAACTGCGAGAAAGAGCGACGGGAATCACGTTCTAACAGGTAGGCAAGAATGTAATTAATTAATAGCTGAGTCTGTTGTGTGGGGGTGCACACCCTGAGAAGATCCTATATATGAGCGCTCCAGGCGTAGGCTGCAGCACAATGTAGGTGTTTTACAGACTTACGTAACATTTTCCAGTTAGGCCTTGTTTCTCTAAAAGGGGTTACATCCGGGGTGGTTTTCTTAAATTTCTTTTCTGACCTTCTAAATGTGTTTTAAAGGCGCCCTTACCGCCTGCGCACTTGTCTTCAAAGAGAGGTGCGTACGTCTGCAAAAAGGCATCGTGATTGGTGTTGACTTGCAAAAGCAGGGGCGTACTGGCAACAAACGGTATAGGCTAAGATATAGTAAGGGTGTCTATTAATCATCACCTGCGATTTACCTGGAAACATGCTAAGACCGACTATCGGGTTATAGGCACCTATGCTGAACAGTGTTCAGTCCGAACCTGTGCTGTAGTGGTCTTAGGAGCTAACTGATACGTCACCAAATGCTCTCATTTTATCATTAACTTAAAACTTAATGTAAAGGCACAAAAAAATCACTAAAACATAAAATATATTTGTGGACCAGTTGTGACTTTCGCTTGACAACATATTATTTAACCGAATTGAATTAAATTTCAATTGGAACAATGTTATTGTTATTTCTATTGCTTTGAAAGGAAAATTGAGCATTATATTACATTCTACTCACATGTGTGTTTCTAATTCAAAAGGTTAAAATGTGAATCGGATTAAACAACAATGTACAGTGACACCAGGCCCCCCATTATTTGACGCAGGCAGCCACTTAGAAGATGGCGCTGACTAAACAAACCGCTGGTGCGCGTCGTCTGAAAAATCTTACATTTCAGAAATATCCATGAGATTCACTTGGATAGACATCAGAAGTGGAGATGGGTTTCTCAGGAATGAGTGAAACAGACATAAACAAGGCTTCTTTATGAAAAAACAAGTACAGTTAAAATCAGGATCAGGGAGTGTGCATTGGGGAAGTGAACTGACAGAAAGTGGTTAGTAGAACAAAGCTATGGCTGAAGCCCAAAACACTGAAGCTGAAGGTGGTGGAGGGGAGGAGGTGGGTGAACCGAATTGCTGTAATGGCAAAGAAGTGGGTTAGACTTACTATTTATATTAAACCTGGATCGATGTGATTGGACACGCTTGCATCCGTTAGGTCTCCTTGATTGAAGTTTCGTATTCACTTTCATTTCTCCACACGTTTTTTTCATCTAGACTAAAAATTCCCATGTTTAGGTGGCATAACATTTATATATGTCACTAAGAACTCTTCATTGCCAGTATGTGAACATACTGGAATTGGTTTGGTGCAAATAGTGAACACAGACAACTACAGTTAACAGGACAGTGCAAAAAGGAATGAAGGACAATTATCCGGTTCAAACATAAGAGTACAATAGGGTTCAAGCAAACAAATAAACAAATAAATACAGAGAAACATACAGTGCATACAGGCAACACGGTACACACAACATTCCTTACAGTGCAACAACTGCAGATTCCACTTGATAGTGATATCAGTATATTTGTGTAATGTGCAAAGATGGCAAGTGATGAACTATGTATGTGCTTCATTGTCATTAACCACATTTATCAGGTGATGTGACCAAAATAGTTTTTTTTTTTAATTACTTTGATTGCCAAGTTAAGGCAAGTCTTGGAAATTCTCAGAGTGGGTTGGACCCCTTTTCTGTATATTCACTTTTTCCTGGTGTTGCCATCACTGGGCAGCCTCTGATTCTCCATCCAAAATACATTGTTTTTCGGCCATACCTGCCTGCTGCGAGCAGAAGCCAAGTCACCTGAACTGCTGTGTTTGATGTTTCTGCATGCACTTGTTCCTGTTCCTCACTTCCAGGAGAATGATAGTTTGGTAAAGTTCAGTTTTGGACTGGAGCAACGGTACTCAAACTTTTTGGACCAGGTACCACTTCGGATCAAAACAGAGTAGCCAAGTACCACATGGTAAAAATTCTCAGTAATTTGTGTGTGTTGGGGGAGGGGTAAAGGTGGAGGTGCCAGAGCATCTGCCCCTTTTGTCTGAAGTATTGAAAGTATTCATCCTTTCTAAAGTGGGGATGACCAATTCTGACAGCTAGAGTCCAGTACAATTTGCTTACAGATTTCCTTGCTCAAACATATGTTAATCACCTAATTACCAGGTTTAGTTGATGTGTCTGAGCAAGGAAATCTGTATACTGTGTTGCTTATAGTGTCTTATACAGGGATGGATGAAGTCAAGTGTGTTTATAGGGTCAAGCGAGGACTACAGGATGCTACTGCCACTCTGCTAAACCTGATAATCAAGCACCTTGAAGGCAGTAACACACATGAGAGGATTTTATTTGCTGATTTTTCATAATAATAATCAATCCTTTATTGTCTCTCATGGGGAAATCCTTTTTACACCTACCTCAACTTGCTCTTTGTAGAGCAAGCTGTCTGTGAAGGGCAGCCACTTACTGGTGGGGCACCTCGGGAGATGGGGGTTAAGGGCGTTGCTCAAGGAGCTACAGACATGCTGAGGCTGGGCTTGAACCCACAACCTTGTGGTTATAAGCACACAGGCTTAGCCCACTGAGCCACACACTGCCCCCATCTGCTTTTAATGTTGTTCAATCACCCGTATTAGCTGATAAGATTTTAAGAAATTTAAATCTTGACTCTAACCTAGTGAGTTGGATTCTGGATTTTTTTTTCACTGACAGAACCCAGAGGGTGAGGGTGAATGGAGTATTGTCAGGGGAGATGTTGTCTTCTGTGGGTTACCTCCGGAGTGTGTCTTGTCTCCCTTCTATACATTCTTTACACTGATGATTGCCGTAGTCAGCATGTCAATAAACACATTTTAAAATTTGCACAGGACTCAGCTATTGTCAGTCTGCTACATTCAGATGAAAATGATCATCTTCTCATTTTTGATGATGTCATAGACTGGTGTGACAGGGCTTTCTTGCAGCTGAATGTTTCAAAAACCCAGAACATGATCGTCGATTTTAGGCGAAAGCTCTTTCCTTTTTACACCACTACTATTAAGGGACACTGGTAGTAGAAGTAGTTGAGTCCTACAAGTATCTGGGCAGTCTGATTGACACCAGACTGAATTTTAATTTTAATACAGATATGATCTGCAAGAAAAGTCAGCAATGTCCCTTCTGCTTCAGTAAAAGGGCAAGATTCAAAGTAGATAAAACCAATCTGACTTTGTTTTATAAATCCTACATTGAATCCATCCTGACATTTTCTCTGATGTGATGGTATGGAGTGTCAAGGCAAAAGCTGAACTTTCCAAAATTGTGAAGGTCAGTGGTAAAATCACAGGTGCCCAGCAAAGCAGCCTCACAGACCTGAATAGCAGACATGTCCTGAAAAAGGTAACATCCATTTTATAAGTCAGTGCTCACCTTCTTCAGTACAAGTTTCAGTTATTGCCTTCTGGTTCCCTCTTCAGATTTCCTTCTGTACAAACCAACACATTCAGACACTCATTTGTCCCCAGTTCCATTTCCCTGCTACATTCAGATCAGCGATAGAGGTATTTTGGGTTGGTTTACCATGTGTTTGAGACTTAATATTGTTGTTCATGATTCTTTTGCTGGGAAATTTGACCAAATTTATGTTATATATGATCCTGGCTGGGTCACTTTGGTCAGAATTTACAGTTAACATTTCCAGCTGTGACTTTGGGGATTATTTTAATGTTATTTTAGAACATTATCTATACACAGAGCTTTTATCATTACATGAATAGTATGATTGGTATATTGTATATGATTTTTATTTTTGTAATTGTTGCATGTTTTGTATTTCATGAGAACTGCTATGTGGTGGCAGTTGGGGAATCCCGTTGCTTCTATGCCTGTGGTATTCAGGGCCTTTTGTCTTATTGGGCTGGTATCTTTGTCTCTTCTCTTTATGCTCTTTCATGTTTGTTTTGTTGCTTTGTTGCAAAACCAATTGTTCTCTGGGAACAATAAAGTTGAAGTTGAAACTGGTCCTCCAGGGAATTGGCCAGCCCTGCGTTAGAGGTACTGAAAGTCATTTTTTGTTGTTTCTCTTTTTTTCTTTTACTTTTCAGTGACACCCGTCCCCCACCTGTTAACAGCTTTTTCCATGGCCACCCCCCTCCCAAAGGTCTCTGCATAGCCCTGTGAATCACAGTAACCAATTACCTCGGCCTTCTCACCTGCTGGGGGCACTCCACTGGTGGTACATGTGCCACAGTTTGAGAACCACTGGATCAGAGGAAAATATGTTCACAGTTTGATTTTTACCTTGAAGTAACTCTTTTTATACACAAAAGAGGTAAATTAATTTCAGTGCGTGTGTATGAACGTGTGCTAGAATGATCTTGTGCTGCGGAGAGTGTAATGCAATATGTGATTGATCAGGGCATCATGTTTTCAATGGCTTAGGAAAGAATTTAAGATTGGGGGGGGACTTAATTATTTATATACAATGGTCTGTTTATTGGGGGGATGAATGAAGGCAAATTAAATATTGGGGGGTACATGTACCGCCCCCCCGCCCTGCCCAATTCCTACATCCCAACATATTTCTATCGCTGTGGCTTTTGAATGCAACCAAAGGATCTTGAGTACAAGGTTAGTATATTTTCTGTTACTGTGGGTTTTTTATGGTGCCCTGTCATACTGCAGAGCTGTAGATTGGTGTCTCTGGGCTACCCTAAGTGTGTGAGATCCTGGGGGCAGCATGTGGCTCAGTGGGCTTAGTGTCTGTGCCGGGGTATAAAGAGAACTTTCTTAAAGGGATCAATAAAGTATCAATCATTATTCTAATAATATCGGGCTGGTAGCCTATCAAGGATGTTCTGCACCTTTAAATACTCTGGATCACCATGGCCTTGACTGGATCAGCAGTTATTAAAAGTGATTGAAATAATACAATGCAGGAACATACAATGATAACTGTGTCGAAGGTCACTGATTGTCATTTAGTGATGCCTTGGTGACATCTGAGTGCCTGGGAAAAATGGAAACTCACTGGGGAACAGATGCATACCTTCCCAGTAAATCTGCAGGAATCATACAGATGTTCTTGAATCACTTACTTATCTGCAGGTATTATATAGATGCTTTTGAACCTTGTGCATTATGGGAATTCAGGACAGGATTTTCAAAGCATATCATAAATTATATATTTATGCATTGTTACACTCATTGTTACAAGAAATCACCAATGAAAAAAATTACATCTGGACAGTTTATTTTACCCATTCGTTGATTTGATACAATGTGATGTCATAAACAGTCCTTATATTTCCAATAGTTGTTCTGGTAGCTTCACTATGAACGCCATGTCTTGGCATAAGAAAATTGTGATATACAGTGACACTCATAATCCTAAATTGTACATGAATACTTATGTAGGACATAAGGAAAATTTACTGTTGTGAGCTTGTGTTTTGATTATATAGGACTCCCAATTACAATCAATCGCAAGTTTCCTACTACTACTGCTAAACCACAATAACAACAACAATATTAACAACAATAATAACAACAACAGTACCTGAATGTACTCCATGTACATATATATTTATATACTTATATATTAACCTCCTCATCTCTGGCACCAACCACCAAAGCAAATTCCTTGTATGTGTGAACGTACCTGGCAATAAACTCGATTCTGATTCTGATTCAAAACAACAACAATAATAATAGTGCTACAGTACTTTTATTTTTATCTATGTATAGGTATCTTAAGTCTGAACAAAAAGCAGAACAAAGACACAAAATACACTCACTACAGTCATTATAGCTTAGTCTGTTTCTTCTGTTTCTTTAGCTCATTAATTCCCTACACGAACAAGCCTGTGCACTAGTTACTTCATGCATTTGAATCGCAACTATTTTCAAAGCTCCCCATTCAATGCCTCATACAACAAAACAGAATAAAGCTGAGTGTTCCCTGCTGGAGCAGATAAGGGAACAGCAGGCGCACAGACCTCCTCAGTGTCCTGATGCAGTGTCAGAGGCACCGGCTGGGCTCTGCTCCTCCTCAGTATTTACAGCGCTGGCTGCAGCTTGTGCCACAGCAGCAGATAATCTCCTTGAATGTCTTGCGCATCTCCAGGCTGCGGAAGGCATAGATGATGGGGTCGATGACAGAGTTGCACATGATTAACACCAGGTACGTAGTGAAGTAGGACATGTAGCAGATGCAGTATGGGTTCTTTGGGCAGGTGATGATGAGGATGAGGTGCAGGAAGAATGGAGCCCAGCAGCAGATGAAGACACCCAGGAGGATGGTGATGGTGATGGCTCCCTTCATGCAGGTCCTCTGTTGGACCACGCCTTCGGCGGGCAGGGCAGCGATGCGCTTAACGTGCAGCCGGGCCAGCAGGAACATGTGGATGTAGAGGGTGGCCATGAGGACCAGCATAGCGAAGAACATGGTGATGAGGCAGACGATGACCGTCTTGCTCTCCGAGTAGACAATGAAGAGGATCCCACAGACAGTGCAGGTCAGCCAGATGGCGGCGATGGCCAGAAGGGCTTTCCGGACGGTCATGATGCTGTGGTAGCGCAACGCGTAGAAGATCGTGATGTAGCGGTCGATGGCGATGACCAGCAGGTTGCAGATGGACGCTACCAGGGAGATGCAGATCATGGAGTCGAAGATGTTGTCCATCATCTGGATGAAGCGGTCATTGACGACGAGGTAGCGGTTGTTGAGGATGGCAATGACGATTGTCTCTAGGGAGTTGGACACGCTCACCAGCATGTCGGCCGCGGCAAGGCTGCAGAGGAAGAAGTACATGGGCGAGTGGAGGTTCCTGTTCTTGATGATGGCGAGGATGACCAGGATGTTTTCCAGGAGGCTTATGATGCCCAGGGTCAGGAAGACCTCTGCCTGGATGAGCACCTGCTCACAGGGAGCCAGGACGCTTTGGTTACCCAGCCCTCTGGATTCATTAGATTCTCTTGTGTGATTGAGGAAGGGGTCTGTCTGGAGCAGCAGTGAGGTGTTCATTGGTGCACAAGGGCGGCATCCACTGCTGGAGGGGTTCTCGAATTCTCATTTGCTTTGTGATCCCATCTTAGGGAATTCAAGAGAGGTCTTCACTTTCTTCAGCTGTAGCTTGTGCGAGCCTCTGAAGTTCAATGCCAGGGAGAGTGGGATGGAGAGTGTGGGAAAGGATGAAGTCGTTCCCTGTGATGCACTTGCACAAGGGCAGGGAGCTCCGCCTTTCTGGGTCACGAGATCGCCGGTTTGACGGGCTGATGGGTTCCAGTCGCAGGGAGATGCAGGTTGCAGCTGGATGCAAGGTATAGGAAGACAGTGTCCTCTGGAGACACCTTGCAGAGGACCTCTATTATTCTACAGAACAATTGCTTTCAATCTACAGAGAAAGATCTGTAGCAACCAGTGACAAATTAATATAATTAAAAAATACTTCCAGCTTTCATATTGTTTCTCGTATGAAATTAACAGAACTCTCAGGCCTTTTCAAGTTTAAGTGTTTTGGAAGGTGGATTTTTTTGTAATTTGTTCATAGTGTACATTATTGTTTTTAAAATGTATACAGGTTGTTTTTTTTTTTGAGAATTATGACTTTGCTTCTTGGGTATGCATATTTAGGTTAGCACTGGGTTTTATTACTTTGGAAACTTGTGGTTGTGCAGACTTGGTAAACCACAGAGAAATGACACATTATGGACTGTGCAGTCATACTTTTTTACATTCAACTTCAGAATTTTATAATACAGAAGCTCCCAGTTGACAGCTGTCCCTCATAAAGATCTCATAAAGAAAAAAACAACTGAAAATATTGTTTGGCAACTACTGGTGAATATGCGGCCGAGAAGGATTTTCTCGGCAGAACTCGGCGTGTCGTGGTAAACCGCAAGATAGGTGGCAAGTTGGCGTCCCGTCAGATCAGTGTGACTCACCTTTCACACGAGATACATTCCATCATGAAAGCGAACTGTGACTCATCTGGATACCAAACACACAGTACCATTGAAAAATCAGAGAAACTGCAATTTAATTTATCTTCATGTTGGTATGAAACTATAATTTTATGTCTGTCAAAGTGTATCAGTTCAGCCACTTTCAAAACTGCTACTAATGTGAGTAGTGGTGTTTGCTGCAACCATCCAATACACTCATGCATTTTTTTAACTTAACCACTAGCACAACTCGTATGGCTTGTCAATACTTCACTGAGTTATCAAGTTAATTAATTAATTCAGCTGGTGAAATTTAATCCATATTTTTTCTTGGTCTTTAAGGTATTTTTTATTTTTAACCACACACTCCATGATCCACTGAAAATGGTCCCGAGACCCACTTTTAGGTTGTGACCCACCAGTCGAGAACCAGTAGCCTAAAGCATATGATAAATGGTGAAATTGCAAGAACAGAGTCGGGGAGATTCAGAATAATCAAAGCTAACTATTATTGCAGGGTGCCAGGCACACTGATTTACCAAAAATAGGCCACTTCATTAGATGACTGGAAGCATTCTGGACGGCCAGTGCTGCTTACTCTCCGGTGTGGAGTTCAGTGAACTTCAGGATGGCTGAGAGAAGATGGGGTCAGGGCAAACCGGTAAAACATTGCTCACAGCACCTGTTTACTTTCATTTGGATCAACAACACTGCATGATGATGCACTTTGGTTGACCCTGTACTAGATCATGGATTCCAAAACTTTTTAGCACACAACCCTCCCCCCCCCAGTCACAACAGACCCACATTTAAGCAACAGACCCTTCCAGCCAAGTATGCAGAAGATGACTGCAAGGAACCCAGGAGTGGACATCCTGGACAGAATGCCCATCCATCGCA
>JAODJW010000106.1:20437199-20463693 GCA_026777045.1 Hyperopisus bebe | reverse complement strand
AGGGGGGGGGGGGGGGGGGGGGGTTAAAACCCCCCAAATACCCAAAACAGACTAAAACACCCCCCCCCCCCCCCCGATAATCATGTCTCCCCCTAAATGGGTGGAGACCTCAACCACCCGTGAAACAGGATATTGAGGTCTATGAAAAAGTGAATCAAAGCTTTATTTTCTGTTTGCGCAAGTATATTGGAAAGATTCTTACTGCATATCCAATCTTGCTTTTTTTTCAGACACACATATGTACAGAGTTGAGAGCAAAACTTGGTGTGCAGAGTTGGTCATTTATCCAGCAGCCCTGGAGCATTTTGGTGGGGGTTGACGGGCGCCGCCCAATTGGCTCAATGGAGACCAAGGACGGGATTCAAACTGGCAATATGCCAGGCAGAGGCACAGGGTCTGCTGAGCCACACACTGCCCCCTAGTGTTGCTTTCACATGGCAGGCACCGGAGTACCTAGTAGGTCATCCTAGGGTTCTTATCATACTGTGAATGAAGGGAAACCGATGCGTTTGACAAAGGGATGCTGGAAGAATGATTAAGAGATGACCTGAGTAAGGGATGAAGGAGTTAGCTGGTAGGAGGGGTACAAACAAGAGATAAAGGGAATCAGTGACAAGAAGTAGAGGATATGAACAAAACCAATTTGTTGTAGATTCACAGTAGAGTGATTTCACTGCTGTGCCTGTGAACAAGGGTTCGTAACCCCAATTGCTCCATGGACATTGTCTGACCTGCTTTCTGATCCTGATACTTGTGTGTTGCTTTGGAGACTAATTGGAGTTATGAAATTGCCCATAGGTGCGTGTATGCCCTGTAGTGGGTTGGTGCCCTATTCTGGGTCGTTCCCTGCCTTGTGCTCATAGACTCTGGACCCTCCCCATGACCCTGAACAGGATAAGTGGTTTCAGAAGATAGATGGATCAATGGATGGATGGATGGATGGGTAGTTTTATTGTGGCTTGTTACTCCTTTTCTTGAAGCAGATCACACTGGTAAACTCCACGAACAACCTGAACCCAAAAGAAACAGATAAGAATCTCTGAAACCCGCATCTGTGACAAAAAAAAGCATAAAAGACCACTTAGGTCTGACCAAAATAATTGGAAAGAAGATACAGAGAGGTCAAAGTAATGTCATAACAGGATGTAGCTAAAGCTCAAATTTAAAAGGCTGGTGTACATTATTGGCAGACAGTCGTCTTTAAACTGGAATTATGAATGCTTTCATTTACGGGCAGTATTATTTATGCACCAGGCAATTACATGGGTGTGTATGCTTTGGATACAAATGTTCTCTGCGTATTCATACTTCTGCTGTACCAAAACTAAGAAGATCCTCTTTCTTTTAGCTATATATAGAAATCTGAATTTAATTTCCCCTTTTAAAATTAACTAAAAAAGGACTAAAACTGTGCGTGATGGATTGGTTTCCTGTCCAGGTTGCATTCCTGCCTTGTTTCTTGTGCTGCCTGGGATGGGGTCCAGGCTCCGGTGCAGGAAAAGCAGGTGGAGGATGAATGTGTGAATGGTGTATGAACACTGAAAGAGTGACGCCATCCTGTGTTCAGCTGTAGTGTGCCTGGCTTTGGGCTGCCAGAGGAAATCAAAGTTCTCTGAGAAACTCCACACACAAAGAGCAAAGGCACGATCTGTCCCCCAACACCAGTGGTGTGAGGCGACAGTGTTAAACAACAGGGCCGGCTCTGCTCCCCACTGAAGGATGTCACCCGTAACATCGAACATAAAAATTATTGGATGATTACAATACAAATCAGCTGTATTGATTATTATGAATGAATCTTTATTTGAAATGAATGAATTAAATGAGCCTTTGTTTAGCATTTGCACAAGTACAGGTGCACTGGAATATCTTTGGCTACTTTTTTCTTAATTATCCGAATACTTAACACTTCCTTGCCACTGCCCAGCTTGTCCCCAAATATGCAGAATCTCGCTCTTTAGTCACATTTAAAAGCTGCAAAAAGACAATTCAGACGGACCTTTGGTGTAATTTTAATTCCATTTTCTTTTTCACTTCTGTCTTTTTTTGTTTCTGGTCTGTTTGCGCAAGACGGGGTTTTCAATTTAGGTTGCGGGCCACCCCCTGGTGGTCTGTAGAAGAATTGCAGGTGGTCTGCAGGGACTTTATCTGAATTGATTATATGCCAGCACTGTCCACTTGGAAGACAAGAACACTGAAAGGGGAACCCCTTCCAGGTTTGAGGTACCAGGTTCAAAAATGGTTGAAACTCCTGGCATACAAATTAGGAGCCAGAAACAATATATAACAATGAGATTTATTGTGTCGTACAAAGTACTGACCCCCTGATACAGATCTGTCATAGCGGGAGGCCTCATGTTTGTGCATACTACCAAAAAATGGCAGCTGGAAACATTTTTCTTGCAATGCATTACAGGTCTTAATCCCAAATACCAATAAACTGTTTTTCCCCTTTTCTAAATATTTGTTAAGCATCGCAGTATAGTTATTGTCAAATAACCTTGTATCTAGAATGTCCATTCCTGCAGTTTTCATAACCACTCATCCAGCACAGAGTCAAAGTGAACCTGAGTCTTACCCCGAGAAATATGGGGGACAAGGCAGGGGGCGCTCTGCACAGGATGCCAGCCCATCGGAAGCCTCACACTCACATGCACAGTCACACATTAAGGGCAATTTAAGGGGCACCAATTAACCTCATCGGATATGTTTTGACTGTAAGAGGGACCCCGTGCGGGGAGAACATGCCGACATCCCACACACACAGAGCTGGGGAGGATCTGAAGTGACAGCCCTGGGGTTGTGGGATCACAGGGCTGCCCACTCTGCCCCCACTCCCGCCCCCACCTGTCACTAGAATTTAAACAAAGTAAAGAAATAAAATACACTTCCAAGTGACTGGAGTGCATGCACAAGGATGGCAGCTTCCACATACAGTGATCAGGTATAAAGAAAAGTGCTTAATTTAGTCAAAGAACTACATACAGTTTATTCAGAGATTGTGCAAGACAGATAACATCAAATCCAGGGTCAGACTCTGTCCATAACAGCTGAGTGTCCTCAATGTATTCAGCTGCAAAGCTAAAAGGCAGAAGTCAGAGGCAACCTTGATGCCACTGGCCTGAATGGGACATTGTCTGGCTGCCTCTGAAGTGAAATGGTAACTGCAGGTGGCTGGGTCCTCGTGTGGGAAGGTTACGCTTTTGGCTGAATACCATATGTTTCTCACAGGTTGGCACCATCATGACAAAGCGTCAAATTCACCTTGAGCTATGGTGGTTTGTGCTGATACCGCCATATGACTTTGACCTACTGCAATGTGTACAAAACTGGGTAATTCCATTTGAAACTGTAAAATTCCATTTTGACCATCTTTTGATTTTCAGCATCTTATATATTTACATTTGAGTATACATACACACACATACATATTTATGTACAACGCTGTGTAAAAGTCTTAGGCAGAGAGAAAATGTAATTTTTTTCATGTGTTTGTTAAAAAACAATTCTGTGTGAAGTACGCACACAGTCGTGCAATCTCCAGCAACAAACACTGGCATCAGGTAGGTGGTATAAAGGAGAGGTTAGTCACTTTCCACTTGGCACTATCACAGGACACCATCCTTCTAAACAAGTCAGTTTCCACAATTTCTGCTCTTCTATAGCTGTCTTGGTCAACTGTAAGTGAAGTGACTGTGAAGGTCAGAACATCTGGGAGCGAGTTTAGCTGCACAGTGGTCGGCCACACAGGCTCACAGAAAGGGACCTGATCACCCAACATTAATCAATCCAACCTGAATTGCAGCAAATCCCACCCGCAATGTCCTAGCATAACAGAAAGTCGTCCCAGAAGAGCCCAGGCTATTATAAAAAACATAGTGCAGACCAACTTCATATTAATGCCCTTGGTTATGAGATGGGATGTTGGACAGGCTGGTCAACACATGCTTTTGGCCATTTATCTGTTTGTTGAAAAGTATGACTTTCTGTGAAAAATAAGCAAACATGCAATCTTCAAATACCAAAAATTATACTTCCACTAAGTTAAATGAATTGAATGCATTAATGTCCCCCCCAGGTAAATCTAACTTTTAACTACAACCCTGACTATCAGAGTGAAGATGTCACCACACAGGTCCTCATGCCAGGATCACAAAGACATCAGGAATAAAAACTGTCTGCTTTTTAAGCTGCAAATTATCGTAACGTTTTTTCAAACATGATAGGACAAACGGCAGTGTTTCTCAACCCAGTCCCTGGGGATCCCCAGTCAGTCCATATTTTTGCTCCCTCCCAGCTCCCGGTACCAGGTATTTAGTGTTCTTGATTACCTGGGACTTGAGGGGGACCAAAAACGTAGACTGTATGGGGGAAATGTAGACCATATGGGGGTCCCCAAAGACTGGGGTAAGAAACACTGGCAAACACATTTGGACCTTAATCTTCCCAGGAGTAATTATCATGGCAAAATCTCCCAAAGAGCATCTTTTAAAATTGTCCAAAAATGATCCTGTTCAGACCTTGTTGTTCACTGCTAAGGTTAGTGTCCAGTTTTGCCAAAAACAGTTCCCGAACAATGTTCTATAGACAGATGAATCTTGGATGAAATGGTCTTTACTATGTCTATTGAGAAACCAGAAACTGTTTTTGACAACAAGTACCTCATACCATCCACCACGTGTATGTTATATTCATGGGCTTGTTTGCTGCATTTTGACCTGTAGGGCCATAATTTCTGCTTTGCCAGAGAATTTTGCAAGACAGTGCCAGACTGTTCACCTGTGAACAGAAGCAGAAGTAGGTCATTCAGCTGGCCAGTTATAAAAAAACATACAATAAGTGCATTAGAGTGGTCAAAGAACAATATTTTGGGACAGACAGTTGAAGCATTGAACTAAAACCTAGTTTCAGAGGAAAAAATGATGTAAAACATGTCACTGAGTTCAGTGAAGTGCTGTATGGAGGAGGAGACCAATCAATAACTGAAGTGCTTGGCTGCAATTATTGCTGCTAAAGGTCATGTAAACATTTACCAAGTGTAAAGGGGATGATGGGTTCTTCGCACAGGGACACTGTGTGCTGCATAACCTTCCTTAATAAACAAAGATTGAAAAATGAATGGTGCTTTTTCTCTGTTCAGTATTCAGTTTTGGGTCAAGATCTGATTTAGCAAACAAGCACTGCAAGTTAAAAACAAGATAATACTACAAAAAGGAAGAACATTTAAATAGTCAGCAGTGACAAACATTTTGCATTATCTTGTTAAAACTACAGGTACCACAAGCCATGTGAAAATCATGAACCGGCCTCTAGGGGGAGCCATTGTACCTGCCCCCCCCCCCCCCCAAGCTTTCAACTTACAGCAGCTTTTGTTCATTAACATGCCATGTCAGTTTGTAAGAAAGGAGGTAATAAACTTTATTACTGATAGTGTAATAAAGCAGCTATACAAATAATATCAAAATTTACTTACAGAGGCCTGTTTCTATTATTTCCTAAGGATAATCCACATACAGAATACCATGCAAGACTCTTACCAACTTAGTTACTTCACAGGGCACCTATATATTGCTAATTTAACAAGTTGCAGCACCAGGATTTAACAGAATAAAAACAAGGAAAAACTCAAGGAAAATAGTCTTTCATAAATCACACATACATTTTTCCAATTCATTAAACATAATTGTGATACATAAATTACAGTTGCACGGGAGTTAAATTGTATGGTGCATATAGGCTACGTTCACACTGCAGGACAAATGTGGCCCAAATCCGATTTTTTGTAACTCTGATCACATATTTTCATGACAATGTGAACAGCGCAAGTCACATGGAATCCGATCTTATCAATTCCGATTTGGGCCACTTCAGTGGTCATAAATCGGATACAGGTCTGATTTTTTACAATGCAACCTCAGTCTGAACAGCGAAATTGGAATTCATGCAACTTTTACGTCACTCTCAATCAACGTTCGTCATAATTCTGCGCAGGCGGAAGTCACCATATGTCTCCGTCAGAGTGGCAAACATGGAGGAGAGCACAGAAGTTGGCCAGTGGAGGGACAGTGAGGTGCTAGATTTAATAAGTATTTGGGGAGATAAATCTGTTCAGGCAAAACTGGAAGGCTCATATTGTAACCGGGCAGTTTTTGAAACAATTGAAAAAGAAATGGCCGAACGGGGTCACAAAAGAACGTGGCTCCAGTAAGGAGTTTGAGCATGAGCATACATGCTGGTATGTGAATGTGTCATGATCTGTCCGGTACCTCCTCTGACCAGCAGGGGTCGCTCTCTCGTATGAACACCTAGAGTGGAGGAGAGATCCCGTGGTATGGATGATCCCCGAGGCCAGAACCCTCTTCCTACTTGCCGGGAGGGTGCTGTCTGAACGCACCCTAGACAAGGAACTCCAGGAAGCAGAGAAGGTCCTGTTCCTAATGGCCAAAGTGCAGTGGCTATTTGAGCGTGAGGCCACTCAGCCTTCTGTCTCCCTGCACCTCGCCACAGCTCAGCCTATCAGCACCCCACAGATTCGCTCGGTAGCCTCCAATCAGCTTGTGGCTCCGCCCCCTGCCGCAGCTCAGCCCACGGTCTCCCCTGGGGTGGCCACCGGTGTCATCTGGGGCCCAAAGGAGGGGCTTGCCAAGTCTTCATCTCCTGGAGGAGGAAACTGGAGCACACTATCTGTGCCGGCCACCCAGACCGGTCACTCAATACTGGGCGTCCGGGCCACCCTTCTGCGGAAGCAAAGGTGAGGGGACACTTGGCACATTCCAGCTCTGCTCTGGCCTACCTGTCCCTCCATCCTGCTTGATCCCCTGTTCCAGATCTCTTTCGTGTTGCCATCTGGCCTCAGCCTACGCCCTGTGTTTCTGCCTTACGTCTCTCCATACCAGTCCCTTTTGTCCCTCTATCTATCCGTTTGTGGTGTTTTTGGTGTCTACTGTCACCTTTCTGGTCCCTGGTCCTGCCCTTGCTGGTTCTATGCCCCTAGTCCTGCTGTTTGTCCTATGCTGTGGTTCTGCCCTTCTTGTCTTGCCTGGACTCCAGTCATTGTCTTCAAGATTACCTTGTGTTCCTAGTCCAGTCCTGTTTTGCGGTCTGGCCTCTGTCCCTTTGGTCTAGTTCCGGGTCTCATCTGGTGTCCGTTCTGTGTGCTCTGTTGATCCAGCAGTGCCCTGTCCTATCATTGCCCATCATTGGTCTCATCTGTCCCATTCTACAGGGTCTTCTGTGCCTGAAGTGCCCTTTTTTTTGGGGGGGGGGCTTTGTCACTACCTGTCCAATCCATCCCCCGATTTGACCAGCAGGGGCCACCAGAACCCTCCTCTTGCTTCCCAGCTATGTCTTGTTACTGATCCCCAGTTGTCATATGGTAAATATCAACACCTGAAACACATCATTCTCTCGTTATTCTGGTATATACGTGTTTCCCAGTCCTGTCTCCTCCAGTTCTGTCATTGTTTCTTGTCATATGCCCAACTACTTAAATATTAAAGTTCCCTTTGGGCGGGGGGAGGATTTGTACCTCAGTTCACGACTGCATTCCGGAATCCCTTCGATCACCTTAGGACACCACAGAATATGCATATTAAAGTATATTTCACAGAAGCGTTTTTGTAAAACCACTGCGACCTTGTACTTGACAAAAGAAGCATGGATGGATGAATGAATGGGTGTAAAATGTTCTGACGAACATTATTAAAACAGCGCTTTAAAAAAGTTTTACACATCTTCGTTGAGGTGGTTATACAACGCGTTCTTTCAGAATCAATGGGAAAACAATACTAGTCAGAGTTCCATTTGCATTAGTCGTATGTCAGACATTCATACTTGAGATGACACAACTGGACGTTTATCCCGATTGCCGTTAGTGTTTTCTTTAGCCAAAGAAAAAAGAGCACGTGTACGAAATTGTAGGGTTAGTCAGACGTTAACATCAAGTCCATAGTTAATCTTTTCCTGGGGGTAAAAAAAAGCGATAAAGGCGACCGGTTGTAAACATTGCGCACCTTTACTGGCGCCTTTCCGCCTTTAAAGTCAGAAAAGAACAGAATACGTTTTGTGAATTTTTGACATGGCTTTTGCTTTCGGAAAGAAACTCTGGTGCGTCAGAAAACAACTTATTATTATTCTGACACCGTTCTTACTTCTCCCCCTGATTTTTGCTCTTCCGGCAAAGGTAGGAGATTTCTTTATTACAAGTTTAATACATCACATTGACTTTATATTTGGCTATTGCAGCGTTGTGGTCATTGAATGCACAATAAGTAAGTTTACTAAAATTAGGTTCAGCAAGCTAAATTCCGACATAAGCTTGTTCAATAATTAAAAAAAACGTGTCTAGATCTGTTTCCGTCTCATGTTACCTTTTGCAGCATGATTTTGTTTGCACATGATATTTATCGAAATCACGTGCTTGGTTCTCAATTGTCTGAGATACTGATATGGTCATGGGTTCATTCATGGTTCATCACTTTATGCCAACTTTACTGCTCTTTGACGTGATGAATTGAAAGAAACACCACATAAAAGTGCTTGTAATATAGTATCTACCTGATTTATACGTCGCTTTGGACAAAAATGTCTACTAAATTCATTTAAATGAATTATCTTCTACAATCAGAGGTGTTCAATGAAAAGCAACAATTTTTCGGTCTAACGTACTCCGTATAATAGCATATACGTAAATTCATTTTTTGGTAATAATCTATTTTAACTATTTGCTTAAAATGCTACAAAAATAATACGTAATTATAGTTTTGGTTGTAAAATGTGCAATCTGAATAATATCAGTTTTGTAAAATAGTTATCCTTGGTGTATCCATGCTGTAATCATAGGCCTGCTATTCTCTTAGTGCACATATAAAAAAAAAAAACCAAATGATTGTAAAATATGTACGTTTGTTAAAAAAAAAAACTCCAAAAACAGAGCGCCGAAAGCAGTCCGTTTTTACCGAGAATCCCTGGCTTGTACAGGCATGTGCAATTTGGTAAAAGCATGGAGTGACCTCTAAGAAAAAATACTTTAAATAATTTTAACTAGAAACCAGAACGTTTTCCTCTAGCTAGAAATTGGATAACTGTTAGGGAATTATGGAAAAAAACAAGTTTGTGTCTGTGTCCAGCTAAGAACTAACAGGTTTTTTAGAATACATTTGAATTTGTGCCTAGTATGCACAAAGTTTAAGCATAATCCAACACACCTCGTGTTTGAGCATAATCCAATGCACCCTGTAGAGCTACAAGATTGAAGCTGCACACCGTTTATATAACGTAAGTTGACAAATATTGAGAGAAAATATATCCAGAACCATTTCTGGATGGACAGACAGCAGATAGATAGATACATACATATATACATACATTATTAATCCCAAACTGCATTTTTAAATCCTGGTTTAATCCTGGTTCTGCTGACAGAAGGCTACACAACAGGCTGCTTCCAAGCTCAAAATTTCTAAGAGAGCAGTACACGAGAATAAGGTGAAGCAGGAGACACTGGGAACAACCAGAAACCAGCCAGGTGGAGGGCAGGAGCGATTTTCTAATGCATGAGATGACCGGTAACTTATCTGGCAGTTTCTCATGGATCGGAGGATGACATCAAGTGGTTTTCAAAAGGAAGGGAAACCATTAAGTGCAGCTGGGAAGTGCGCTGCTAGGACGGTGTGTATCAGGCTCCTAGAAGCAGGACTGAAGTTCCATACAGCAAGGATGAAGCCTTTCATTAATGAGAAGCACAGAAAAACCAGGCTGCAGTTTGCAAAATAAAAAAAACATTATTCACAGATGCACACCCATAAACTGAGAAATGAGTGAAACAAAAAATGTGCTGTGGTCTCTTAATTTTTTCCAGAGCTGTAGTTGCAACAGTAAAAAAGGAAAACCTTAAGTAGAGAATGGGTGAAGCAAGATGAGTAAGGGGGAGATGGAGGGATGAAGGTGAAGAAAGCAGAACAGAGGGAGTGTGAAAACTAGAGAGGATGAGGAGGTTCTAAGGCAAGAAGAGAGGATTTGGAAAGTTATGGATATCTAGGCAACGGGGACTCCAAAAACAAGGAGCCACCCCAGGGACAGATCAGTCACCAGAGCGGTGGAGTATGGAATGAGGAACAGTTTGCTCAATCCTCTGTGGCTGTAAGTTGATTTATATATACTGGTTCCTTGTTGAAGGACCTTTTCACTTGCATGACATTAGGCGAGGACAGTATGATTTTTTGAATAGCATCAACTTATTTAATGTGTCTAATTACTGGTGGTCATGCAATTTGTTTCTGTCCTACTGGTTTCTATCTTCCACCATCACAACCCTACATGAGGGAACTGACATCTTGCGGTTGGTTTTCTTTTCCAGGAAGGGAAATGCCTGTACGTGGTGCTGCTGATGGCTGTGTTTTGGTGCACGGAGGCCCTGCCTTTGGCCATCACTGCCCTGTTGCCCATCTGCCTCTTCCCAACACTGGGCATCTTACCCTCTAAGCTAGTCTGCCCACAATACTTCCTGGAAACCAACTTCCTATTTTTCAGCGGGCTTGTGATGGCGTCAGCCATCGAAGAATGGAACCTGCATCGGAGGATTGCTCTGAGGGTCCTGAAAATTGTCGGAGTAAAGCCAGCCTGGTGAGATGCTGTCCTACTCGCAATGAGTTATCACCTTTTTACAGAAATACTGTCCTGCTAGTTACGCAGCATTTGTTTATCAGACCCTTTTATCCAGAGCGATGTTCAATTGAGAAAACAGGACCAGCCAGACCCTGGAACTATTGGGACTTAAGGGCCTTGCTCAGGGCCCCAAAAGTAAAATATCACTGCCGACCATGGAATTTGAAGCAGCTATCTTTCGATCTCAGACACAGAGGCCTAATGCATAGAGCCAGGCACTACCCCAAAACAAAAATCTAACAATTCCAGCCTCAGGCTTGAACTTTGATACCCCAACACCACCCATTAACCATTTGAGCCACCCTGTCCTTTAGCTTTCAGCAACCAATGTCCAATTTTTCATTAAATTATCCTAATCCTTCATGTGTT
This sequence comes from Hyperopisus bebe, assembly GCA_026777045.1. NCBI lineage: Eukaryota > Metazoa > Chordata > Actinopteri > Osteoglossiformes > Mormyridae > Hyperopisus > Hyperopisus bebe. The sequence goes on along the minus strand of JAODJW010000106.1, from coordinate 20,452,659 downwards.
TCTCTGCGGAAAATTTCCCTGAGCCATATGGTGGATTACTAGCTCATGGTCGCAGGTAGTGCTGTTAAAAGTTCTAGCTGAATTTCACCAAGTCTTTGTGTTTTTGATCTGTTTTCTCCAGAACTAGGTGCAGCTCTTTAGCATGACTGTGTTTACCTGTGATACAGGCCTGACTCAGTCTTTTTCTGAAACAGTTTTCTGCTCCTCTTCCTGGACGATTCTGGGCATGATGATCACCTGTTTACCTCAGCACTTGTTTACTTCAGAACTGCGTTCCCCAGCTCAGCCATGATGGGTGTACCTGTGATACAGGCCTGACTCAGTCATTCTCATTGATGATTTGCCCTTCTGCCAGGCTGGTTCTGGGCATGATGGTCACCTCATCGTTCCTCTCCATGTGGCTCAGCAACACAGCCACCACAGCAATGATGCTGCCCATTGCCAATGCCATCCTGGAGAGTCTCTTCGGAGATCTTCAAACCTTGAAGGAAAACTGCAAGCTTAATAGGGAGGAAGAAGGTAACATTTTTTTAACTGCAACAAAATGTGTGTTTATAAGGTGGGAGAGGCTTGATTCTGAGGTTTCTTATTAACATAATTGGTGTTTTACTGTTAGGAAGTCTTGTAGTCTGGCCAGGAGACATGTCACATCCCCCAAGGCGTTTCCTGTTGTTACTCACCAGTAAAACGCTGCGTCTGTGGTAAATGTTTGTGAAACTCAATACTTTGCACAACATGGCCCATCAGTGACACCCATGCAGAAGCAGGCTGTGATGGCTGTTATCCAACATGACAGACTTCATACGGCTTCATTGTGAAGAGTTCTGTTCTAACTTTTACTTCCAGCTTGGAACTTCATCCAGTCCTCTATATATTACATTGCTGCTTTTGACATATTTATATGTAAATGCAGACGTTCCATAATAGGCACCTTGATTTCGGGGAGGTGGATGAAAATGCCATTACCTCCTCCTTGGCAAATTGTACCAGATAATAAAGGAAAAGCGCTGCATTTTAAAATGCCGTCAAAATACCATATACCGCAATATAATGTCTGGAATGTATGATGGGATTGGTGTGCCAGCAGTGAAATTTATCGACTGGGGCTTGAGGGTGGCCGGGAAAATTTGCCAACGTTTTGCCGGGTCATTTTACAGAATAGAGAAAAGATAGATTTCCAGGACATTGTGCATCATTCACGAGTATTGGGGGTCTGCTCGGACTTCAGGGAGAGGAGGGATGTATGTATGTAATCATTTATCAAGATCATTATGCAATATTCATTCATAAGGGTTATTTTTGCCAAATACAGAAAAAAATTGAAAACCACCAATTGCTATCAAAATTTGTCTTAGGCTGTAGTTTTTCAAAATTGTATCATTTGCAGGAATCAATTAGTGGAAATAAATTGTATATATAAAAAGAGAAAAGTATGACTTGTTGCATTCCAGATAAGACCTTTTCCTGATAAGAAACCAATTATTGTCAGAATTAGCAACAGATAAAGGTTTATTGTACTATAATACTATTTTTTTTACAATTTATAGGCCTATCACCAGTAAAGCTGCAAGCCCTGACATCTGAGAAGGAAATACTGACAGTAGAAGATAGGTAACAAGTCACAAAAAGCAGTTTTTAAGATGCTACACTTTTACACTCAGTCTTCTGGTGACCTGACGCCATCCTGTCATTGTCCTTGAAGGCCGGACACGAGGGAGAAACCTGAGGGCCAGACTCTGGAGGAAATCAGGACAGAATCAGAGTATCAGCTGAAGGTGTGGAAAGGCTTTATGATCTGCATCCCTTACGCAGCCAGTATAGGGGGCACTGCCACCCTGACAGGAACTGCCCCCAATCTGATCCTCGCAGGCCAGTTAAAAAGGTACCACGTCTCTCCAGTGCGTTCCTCTCTTTGCCAAGCTGGCCCTCTGTGCTATTCACTGCTTATCTGCTTTGCCTTTTTTGTCCTTGCTGTTCTCCCTCACTCAGTCTCAGATAGCTTTGCTTTTCAGATAAGTTCAGGCCGTTTTCGAGGGGAGACGCACTTTTTCCAGTAGATATTTTGTCCAGATCTGTCATCCATGCTGTCGGAAGTGATCCATTTTCAGCTAGAAATTCACCTTGGGGCCCCCTGGCCAATTTTACATATGATTTCACATATTGAAGGGCCCCTGTCCAGTACTGCCAAGGTATATCCATGCCCCTACTGTGCCTCTATAGCCAAATATAATTGCCTGGTTTTCCTATCGGTATAAGTAAACAAAACAAAAACAATAAGAAAGTTATGATAATTATTAAGAAGAGCTCAAAACACTGGGGGTGAAATGCATTGCGTGGGTGGCGCCTGGTTAAAAATGGCTGGTTGGACCTGTTCCGCACCCAAATCACACACCTGTGCGGCACCTTCGCACAACAAGTGCAGTGCAAGTTCCTCTCTGATCAGCTGACAGCTCCAGGTTTACTCCTCATTTTATTGCTTGTTTTTTTTTTTTTTGTTTTTTTTTTTTACTTTTTAGAGTTCAGTTGAATGCAGGAATGTCTAAATAATATAATATAGTGTACAAAAGACAAAGGGACAAGTTGAGGCACACCTTTAGCTCAGCTCTACTTCAGGAATTAATTTGAAATACCCAGTGTTAGTACCCGAATATAAAATCCATAACAGTCTGCTTTGTTTACAGTTATTTCCCAGACTGTGACGCAATAAATTTTGGCTCCTGGTTTGTGTTTGGATTTCCTCTCATGCTGCTATTCCTGGTTCTGGGGTGGATCTGGATCTCCTTTCTTTACGGAGGGCTTAACACCAGGTAAACCTAGATCTCCACCTCATACTGGAACTGTTGTGTTCTGTTGCACAATGTGAGCTAATCCATGCAGCTAAAGTGCCACTGTTTCAGCATGGGCACACGTCAGGCTGGGAGCGTACCTAGAAGTTCTGGGAGCCGGACAAAATGTCATCACGGGCCAGCCCTGCCCAATTTTACATAAGATTTTATATATTCGAGGGCCCCTGTATTTAAAGGGAATTCCTTAACTGAATCTCTAACTTTATTGTGTTTTGGTACCAAACATACCAGCTTCATAAAGCTTAGCGCATGGTTTAGCTTGCCTATAACGGCGCGTATCCCCACCCTAATATTTTCCCTTACTCGTAAAGTGTTTTCACTGAACGAGGCATTACTATGGTATGTCCCTATTTACATATTATTGAAGCAATTCATAAAAGCCAGTGTCATGCAAAACTTTAGATGAGTTTCATTCCCTTGGCTAAATTTCAGAGGTACGACGCCTGGGGATTTTTTAAATTTTAGACGCTTCACATGTGTTAGTGATCAATAATTTTGACAGCAATGCCTACTCGGTCAATTACTATGCTTATTCGGTAAGGCTTTACATTACCTGCACCTTCATAATACATTAATTATGCATTCATAGAACAAACATATGCAGCACATAAGTATACCTTAACATCCTAACATACCTAAACAGTTCAACAATAAGCATTATGTGATGATAACAAACATCGTAATTTTATATGTATATATATGTATATATATGTATATATATGTATATATATATACACACACACACACACACACACACACACACTGCTACTGCAGCAGTGTTGACCAGGGCTGATTTTAAATTCTAGTCCATCCCTGGTTACTATGTGGCCCTGGCTATTTCTATGGGTGATTTATCATCAATTAAGACTTACTTTTATTATAAATGTGATATATACAAGGCCCACAGACAGCACAAACTTTTCAAAGGATGTGTGAGTCTGTGCATTTTATATCCATTGTGCATCATAAACATTGTAATATTTGACCCATTCTGGATGTTTCTTCCAAGTTCATGACCATAACAACAAATTCCCTTTTTTGGGAGTTGAACCCACAACACCTTGTTCACCTCTGACGCCACCAGGGTGGCGTGACCATGAGTTGAACAGTATTTGTAGCTTGTAAACAATTGCAGTGATGTTTCAAAATCATCACGACGGTGATTTTCCTTTTGTTGTCACTTGTTGCTGCTGTTGCGTCACCATGTTGTTTTCCTTTGCAGACTCTGTGTTCAAAAGCAGGATCGGCGAGCAGAAGCAGAGAAACAAGCCAAGGCCATCATTGATGATGACTACAAGAAACTCGGACCTATAAAGTATGTAGCATAAAGTCAGCCCTGTGCACAGAGTGCTGCAAAATACAGCAGATTGTGAACCTTGTATTATTATAACCATAAAGTTGCTAAAGCAATGGTTTACCTTATTCACACATTTATGTTTTGTTTTTTCCTTCCATCCATCCATCCATCTTCCCTAACTGCGTACCTAATACAGAGTTGTGGGGTGTTTTGTAAATAATGTAAAACATGCAAGTAACTGTTAAGATAAGTGATTAAACTTGGGAAGAATGTGGTAAGAATCTGCTTTCACACAGGTTTCGTGAATCACTGAGCAACATCCCATCATCGAGTTAAGTCAAGTGGCCCCTTATTGTCATACCATACATATACAGGCCCACAGTGGCACGAGATAACGATCCCATGAGATGACAGTCCCCCATACAACATACAAAGGGCAAGTGTCAAGGGCAGGGTTTTTGTAGGACTTAAAGTGCAGAGCACAGTCTGAAACTGGGGGTCTGGACACGAGGGTTTATAAGGAAGGGGTAGGCAGTGAGGTGGGACACAGGGTGTTTAGTGTCCTGATGGCCTCAATTAAGAGGCTGTTGTTGAACCTGGCAGAACTGGCTTGGAGACACTTGTACCTTCAAATGGAATCCCATAGAAATTCTAGGTGACTAAATTTGTATTTTGTGCAAAAATAGTACCATGACTAGAAGAATAGGTTTCATTGCCTTTGAGAGAAGGGTGATTAGGGGCTGGGTTCAAAGGGAGCTTCAGTGAAGAAGACTGCTCGGTTTGTTATTGTGAAGGATGAACGAAAGGTGCCGTAGGTTTTAGGTAATACTGTGATACTGCCCCCACACTGGTTTAAGATGAAAGGCTGACTAGACAAGAAGTTCTGAGCCAGTGGGCTGCAATCTTTTATCAGAACTTGACTGAGAGATGTTATCTGGAAACCATGCAGTTTCATTACTATCAAAGGAAGCTTTCCCAGTAAATTGGTTAACACACCACAGGACTGCTGATCAGCTGAAATGTAACGTGGTCAGATGAATCATCACTCATCTGGTTCTCAGCTCACAGAAAAGGCATGTGTGGAGTAAGCCAAAAAGAGCCTGCAGGGTTGTTGATGTTGTTGTTTTTGTTATGGTGTGGGATGTGATTTTCTGCTGTGGTTTAGGTACCTCAGTAAACAAGCTAAAAGCTGATAATGCACACATTCGACCTGTGGTGAAGCATTTCCCTCTTAATGAAAGTGGAATGGCCCAGTATGACAATGAGCACATCCATTATTTGCCATTTGTACAAGTATGAGTACAGGTACACAGCAATACCTTGTCATATTTACGTGTCCCATCATGCTCTCCTTCGAGAAACAGGTAAGAACAAATCTTGGATTGAGAACCTAGAGCCAGTCAATTTTCCAGTTGTTTTGTGGTTAAGGGCTATATTCAAAAACTCTGAAGCAACTGTTCTGTTGCCCATGGCATTTGAGCCAACAAACTTCTGATTACAGACACAAAAGCCTAAATTTGCAGAACCATAAACACCCCACCCATTTGCCAATATAAACCAAATGCCATTAAGGTCCACGTAAACAAACGTTAACTGAATTGAATACCCTCAGGGGATTTTAGAGTGGTCCCTGGCTCAGGAGGTGTCAGGGGTGAAGTTTACAGCGGGTGGGGCTCTTACATTTCCTCAGAAGTTGCCACCCTTGGCCTATGTCAACTAATGGATTGACCGACACTGACTGGCAGTTACCTGTATTTTGCATGAAACACAGGGAAATTAACACGCTATTTCTTAACGTACCCTTTTAAAAACATGGCTGCCCATGTTTTCCTGGGAATTATTTTCCTGTGTAATTGTACCAGCCTAAACCATTTTTTTCTTTTTTTCAGTTTTTCAGAAGGAGCCATCTTATTCTTCTTCATCTTGTTTGCCGTCCTCCTATTCACCAGAGATCCAAAGTTCTTCCGAGGGTGGTCTGTCTTCTTCCCCAAAGGGTATGAGCAGGATTCTCGTGGACACTATGGATGAATCAGGTTCTCACACGAGTGATGGGGGCCATTGTGCTGTTATATTTGTCACAAAACACAGAATAGAGCAAAACACTTAAGCAATCACAGAAAAGCTATTTATCTGGGTAGTAAGTATGTATTTGCTAAGAAAAGAAAATCATTAGAATATATGCAAATAAACATAAACAATAAAAAGTAAAATGGTTCTTGAAAAAGTTACTGATATCTTATTCATTATATATATTAAATATATTATTATTCGATATAATTCAGTTCCCAAAACCTCTTCTTGGGGTCACCACAGTCATCCCATGTATATGTTAAATGTCACCACCAGATCAATTAATTAATTTGCTCAATTAAATCATTTGGTGAGGCATTGATTAGCCAAATATGGTTTCTCTAATGGTCATGTCAACAAATACATGGGTATATGCGATGGCTACTGCAAACAGTAGGGACTTTAGGAGAGGTTTCTAAAAGGGTGAACTTACACTTTGACAGACATAATACACCAGCATGAAGATCATTTCAATGTAATTTTCTTTGACTGGCAAAGATTTTTGCATAGTATTCTATATGTAATGGCACTGGTACTGCAGTCATGCTTTGATTTGACACTGGAGTTTCTACTGGTTGTTAGTGGGACACTGGATACGTTTGACAAATCACCTATGTTTATGTGTGAATAATCCTTCCAGGTATGTGTCAGATGCTGTCACTGGGGTGGCCATCGTGTCCATACTGTTCTTCTTCCCATCCCAGAAGCCGTCTTTGAAGTGGTGGATTGACTGGCACTGTGAGTAACTGTCGGGTCACACTTCTTCAATTAAGCAAGAGAAGTGTCATAATCATCACAGGCATTGTGAAAAGTCTGCCATTTCAATTAAAATCACTGACCAAAAACAAATGGCATAGCTGCACAGTTGAGATAAAAAATAACTTTTTTTTTTTCACAAGCCCCAGCAAAAGCCGGTAACCAAAGCACACTATTAAGAATAATACTGTAAATAATCTGAGGAATGTAAATGACTCAGATTAAGAAGACTAAGAGGAGTCCTGGGGTGGATGAGGACTGTGGCCCTTCTGTTTGTGTGATTATTATATTATTATTGCCAAATCCATGTTTACTTTATCCTTGCTACGGTAACCTTTCCAGCACAACCTGAGCAGTCAGACACCTCCCCAGGCATAAACCCTCTGCGTCTATGAACTTTTTTTTATTCTTTATATTGCAGAGTGTAATGGTGGCATGATCAAAATCCAGTGTTCTCAAACTATTATCAGTTTCTGAGATGCAACTGATTCACTGATCTTGTTTTTTAAATGGGCAGCTCTGCTTTTTGACTAATCAGCATTTTCATTATATCACCCTTCTGATTCAGATTCTTTTCTGCCCCCGTAGCACCAAATATGGAATATGTGCCATTGCTGTCTTGGAAAAAAGCCCAAGACTGCGTACCCTGGAACATCATCCTGCTGCTTGGTGGAGGCTTCGCCATGGCCAAAGCATGTGAGGTACATCTTTGAAGACATAAAATGAAACTCTACCCAAGAATGGCTTGTTTGTGCCTCCTATGTCCAATTAAAAGTCACTCAACTCCTATACAACAGGTTAGATGAAGAATAAGGCTAACAATTTAGCCTGGCCACCTGCTCTGATCCATCCTGGCACCGGGTTGGTGTGCACCTCAGTGAATTACAGATCTGTACTTTTATCCAATCAAACAAAATCACATTTGTCACATGACTTGATGTTTAGTAGAATGGGAGTGAGTGAAACATTTGTGTGCAATTCTCACAACCGTAGCAACAAACAGTACAATGAGAAGTATACCAAAAAAGTAAATATACAAGATAGTAATAATAATAAATGGAGACAAGCGCAATAAATACAACAGACAGTAAACTAGTGATAGCCATGGATTCATGTAGGATATGGGTTCATTGACCACATTTCAGCTTTCTGATGGTCTGGTACATGGAAGTGTCCCACAGCCTACTGGGTTGGGCTCTAATGCTGCCTATGTGGAAGGTCATGGGTCCAGATCCTGTAGCTAGCTGAGTGACCTTCTCATCGTGGAGCGCTTGAGCAAGGCCCTTAACGCCAATTTCTTGAGAGATGCAGGCTGACCTTGTTGTCTGAGGCCAAGCTTCTCTCTCTTGGACTTCGCTTTGGACAGATGTGTGTACCTAATAAGTGAACTGTAATAGCTTTTACTGTGAGGTGTAGCTATCCCTGCCCCTGTGTGTTGCAGGAGTCCGGCCTGGCCACCTGGATTGGGAATCACATGCACCCCCTAGTAGGAGTCCCCCCCGCTGTAGCAGTCATTCTTATCACCGCCTTCGTTGCCACCTTCACCGAATTCGCCAGCAACACGGCCACTATCATCATATTCCTGCCGATTATCGCAGAGCTGGTAATGTCCCCACCTGGGTCTCTGATGCTTGTTCTGGCTTCAGCTACCTCGCCTATGGAACTGATTTTCCAAACAGCAGGAAATAGCTAAGGCTGATTTACGAGATGTACAAAATTTACAGGAAGCTGTTGGCCCAAAATGCAGTGCGTGCGTTATAAACCAGCCTTCAGCAATATGTCTGCCTTTCAGTTATGATGAATGTTGTCTAGGGTAAGATGTGGGGGTGGTGTTTGACTCAGCAAGTGATGCAGTGCCTGTGATCAGCAGGTTACCAGTTGAAATCCCAACCTTGACAGAGTGATTTCACTGTTGGTTCGCTAAGAAAGGCCCTTAGACCCAAATAGGCTCGATGCACATAATGTAAGTGATGTATTTCCACTAGGCATTATAGCAGCAGTATAGCTTACGGTTTGTGGGGTCAGTAGCTAGCCTGAAAACAAGACAGTGATATTACGGTGAAGAGCTGAGAATATTCAGGGTTTTTTTAAAGTAAGAAAGCAGTAACGTCAACAACAAAAGGCATGAGAACTATTAGCTGTAAATTACTGGGATGAGTCTGTTAAGCTCATGCAAGGTATCTTTAAATATTTTCTATGCCTGTGAACTCTGCGTCAGATTTAAAAAGGTATTCATTAACGCAGATGTGGCATGTAGCCGTGATGCTTACTTTCAGTAGTAAAAAGCCTGTATCGGTTTAATATCCATTATTAAGTATCCATTTAAATAGTAATACAGTAGTAATTACAGTAACACACGTTTAATAGGTTGATGGGTGTATTTACAGTAGTTGCATCCTCTTGGCTCTTTTGCCTTTGATTATTCATGATTAACAATCGCTAAACCGTTTGTATTTGACAATATATTAAAAACTTTGTAAAATACATTTCATTCAGCCTACAGTATATAAATTTGCTTCATGATAGATCTTAGTCTATATTAATAATTACCCCCTTTTCCCTGTGAAGGTATCCTTATGCATAGGCTGCTGGTCACATCATTTTGAGTGAAGTCAAGTGTGTTTTAAATTGAGTTATGCTGAACACATTTGTCTCACCCAGCTTCTCTTTAAAGAGAAAAAAACATCACAAAAGGCAAGACAGCAACACCGCATTAACAAGCGATGAGAATAAAGTAATCGTCAGTCACATTACATTACAATAAGCATACGGGACTGGCATTTCTGGAGTGAGACAACAAAATTAAAAATGTTAATAAGACAATAGAGAAAATAAAACAATTTTAGGGTGTATTGGATTAACTCTGACAAAGGATTATGACACTACTGTTAAAAGATAGATAGATTAAAGAGTTTAAAACAGAGCCGTGTTGTTCGGCATTTTGATAGGCGTAGAGAAACCGGAAGTTCATTTGCCAGTATATGAGAATCCAGAAGACGCGCATGCATAGGGCCTGTTGTTCCAGGGATGATCTGACTTTGCTTTCTCTCAACAATGTATGTTGCTTTGGATAAAAGCATCTTCTAAATAAACACAATGTAAAAGCCGTGATCACCAGTCCCTCTTGTGCAGATGACACCATGACAGATCTGACCCCATTATTTCCTGTTAACGAGTTTACTCAAGGACACCTGTGTTCACTCCATTTGCCCGACGTCAATTGTGGTGCTGACACTGAGCTCCCCCTGCAGGCGAAGCATGGACAGGTGAACCCTCTGTACTTCATGGTCCCAGCGACGGTTGCCTGCTCGTTCGCATTCATGCTCCCTGTGTCCACCCCACCCAACTCCATCGCCTTCGCGTCCGGACACCTATTGGTCAAAGACATGGTACGTTCCGCTCCACAGACTGTTCCACCCAGATAGGGACACGCTGCTTAGTTACCGTCCACCAATCGGTTCATCAGTAGAAGGACAAACTCTCTCAAAGGTCTCATGCTTCAATGATTAGATCCATCACTTGGAGACCAACCAAAGACATGAAACTCACATTTACTTTAGAAACACTGATATATTTTCTGACAATTTTACAGTTTATGGTCTAGGGTGTATATGAGGGAGAAATTCTTTATTATTATTGTGTTTACTGGAATTGCATGAGTTTATCCTTGAACTCACTTGTGCCTTCAGTTAGTGAAAACATCTTTAAATGTCAAGAAACAAAGAGATTGTATGCTGTTTTACGTATTTGAAATTCGAAATTCTTGAGTTGCGTTTTGTTTGGCCAGCTGGAGCTTGACGGGTCTGTATTTCCCTCAGGTAAAAACAGGTTTCGTAATGAACATCCTGGGTGTCCTGACAGTGTCCCTTGCCATAAACACATGGGGGGCACACATCTTCTCTCTGTCGACGATTCCGGAGTGGGCCCATCCTTTAAACACGTCCGACAGCGTTACAGACCTGCACAACCTGACGCAGCTCCTTGACTCCACTGTGAAAACCACTCAAAACTTCAGCACATTCTCTTTCCTTTGACATCTTTGTGATATGTTATTATAATTATTTATGACTAATGGAATATGGAATTATTGAACTCCAGGAAAGCTTGATTAATTTTCTTTCGTACTATTTGGTTTTTCTTTTTCCTTTTTTAATGAAAGTCAGTACAAACTGTGTATAGTGCAATACAGCACTTAATTTTCTTTAGAAAGACCACAAAATACTGTAATTTTTAAAATCATACTGATTTTTACAGAAATGTGTTTAGTTTTAGTAAGCTAATAGTCAGGCATTTGCTTTGTTGGGGTTTTTCAGCTCACTGTCATTCATCAAAGAAACATCCATCAAAGCTCATTTCTACCTCTCTGAAGCATACGCAACAAACTTCACCCCATGCCTCACCCTAGTAATTTTATATAGATTACATTAAGCCTCATTTTTAGTTTGGGAATAAGCAGTATGACAGAAATAACTGTCTGATAATCATAAACAGGTTGTCCTTCACGGGTACACTACGCGTTCAGTATTAACTTGGTGCTGAGATGCATTTTCAAGTGTGAAAACTGAATTGCACGTGACCCCCCCCAAAAGGGACCGTGTTTGTAACTGACTGTCACTTTAGTTCTAGGGACCGATTTCGACTGGCCCATAGATAAGCAGAGATACAGGCACAGGCATGTCGCGCATGACTGCTATTTCCTGACGGGGCAGAAACACTGGAGCTGTTAATCAGCAAAAGAAATGAGGCACTTTGACAAAAGCTATTTCCGAAATGCAGACTATCTGGATTTTTAATGTAATACAAGTTTTTTTTTTTGTAATTTAAACATAAAAACTTTTGAAATGATGAATGACTTTGCCAATCGGTTTCAGTTTAGTATAATACTACCTGTTTACTGAGTTGTATGGTGTATAGTTTATGCATGGGATTTTTTTTCCAAATATGTATAGCTTTTCATTTTTCAGACAGATGAATGTAAAAATTTAAATATTCACACAGTTTCTTTGAGTGTGATTTTGTTACATCGATTAAGACGTGAAATTAATTACAAACATGCCTAATTATCCCCTGAGACACATCTGACTGAATTCAAGCATGTAAATACACATTCTGAAGCAGCAAATTTCATTACAAAGGATAAAATAAGGGATGTTTATTGTCATTCTAAGACATGAAGGGAGTAAAATGACACACTCAGGTCTGATATAGTTGGCAGTGATAAAATAGAAATCAAATCCAAAACAATAATTCAATGAATAAAATTAAGCTAAAAATAAAGAATAAAAATTAAATTGTAACATTGGGATAAATAATAACATTAGGGTTAGGGTTAATTGTGAATGAGCAGCATGAGTGTAGAAAAAACAGCAATGTTTTTGATGCACAATTACAGTAATAAAGTGCCAACCTTAAGTTAGCTATTGCAGCAAAGCCCTGACATGTAACGCTGATTATTTACAGCAGTGTTGTACCATAGATGAGAGTTCACAGAATTTACAGAAGTGCTGAAGTTAGCAAACTGCAGCAATCTCTTTAGAGAGACTTCCATAATACAAAAGCTGCTCTTAATTTGTACAGCTTTGGAATTATTATGTACTTTAAGTAATGACGTACATTAAGTGCACACTGGGTGAGAAAGAAGCTAGCTAGTCCCTTATCAAGTATGACTTTATGTCATTGTAAAAGCGTCAGTCCAAACACTTCCTCAGTTGATTTACATTGCTAACACTTAGCCACTCTCCGAAGTTGCCATTGCAATGTGGAAATATTGACAGCGGATGTTACCTCTAACATGTGTAAATGAGGTTACCATGTATTTAAGAACATGCTATATAGATTCCCAAGTCAAGCCCAGTCTGTATGTAAAATTGTATGTGTATATATTGCACAAAGTCAAATCTGTGAGTACAATTTCCTAAACATGACATTGTAACGAAGTGGTTAGCAGCATTGTGTCACACCTCTAGGGTCAGGGTTCGAGTCTCCACCACCGACTCTATATATGAGGAGCTTACACGCTTTCCCCTTCCTGTCATGTCCCCCCCACCCAAAAAAAAAAATAATTAAAATAAAAAAACACGCTAAAGTGAACTAGAGTCGTCAAATTGTCCATAGGTGTGAATAGTGTGTGTGCGCGCTGTGATTTGCTGGTGCCCCATCCTGGGTTATTCCCTGCCAGGACAAGCGGGTATGGAAGGCGGATGGATGTGTCCTCAAAGCGGGCTGCTGTAGATTAATATTTATATGTTGTGCGCACGGAGTGGGAGTGCAGTGAAAGAAGTGCCGAATGGTGAAAAATATTCTAGCTGGGGCTGTTTTGTGCCATTTTCAGTCAATATTCAGTTTCAGTAACCATCCCAATACAAATTTATCACAAACTGCAGTATACCAATGCTCGAGAAATACTCAGAAATGATTTAATTAGCATTAAAATCAACAGATTAATAAATAATAAAAATGATCATTACAGGGCTCGCCAAATCCCACCTGGAAACATATCCTAAAGGCCATTCTTTTCCTTTCAAGTTTGGCAAACCAGCCACTTCGTGTGACAGAAGCAACATTAACTGGGCATTAACAGCGAACCTGAGACACAGCAGACTGCCAGCTCAGCATCACGGACCCCAAGAGAGACACGGACAGCAAGAATGAAGTTCACATCCAGGGATAAAATGAATCGATCAGCAAATGACCTTTAGTTGCTTTCATTTGCTTCAGTGTTACCCATGACGTTTTAAAAACCATATAATTAATTATAGCCACTTAACGGACAACGGACGGCTCACAACCATTTTGTTTCAGTGTGTATGAGTCACAGCCATTAATATGCATTCTCTCCTTATATCGTTTTGTTTTTATAAAGTTATTTCGCATCACCGTATGAAGCGTACTGAATACCATTGCACCAAGATGTTAGTCCAAGGCGACTGCGCAGTACTACTGCAGCCCTCCTAGTGCGCCCCTAGTGGTCAGACGCCCCAGCAAATGCCCAGGAATCTGCTTTGGCGATAAATGTATCGCCCTTTAGGCATCCGATTTGGCTCATTTCATGTGGCTGTGTGCATTTCTTGTATCAATAATTAGCTACGCTCCTCCAGCGCAGAAGAAGACTTTTTCAACATTTGAGTAAGGTTGTGTGAGAGGGGAACATTAAACGCGAAGCTGATTTAACCCAAAACCTAATGATTTTTTATATATATTATACATTATTATACATTTTCAGAACATTCACAAAATTAGTAATTGTTGCTTATTTAAAAATATCTATTTTATAAAAAAAAAAAAATAAAAATAACATTTTAAACCAGGGAGGGCGTCAACCTAGCGCCCTCTAGTGGCCGGCTGCCACTCAGCGAAAGTCCTCCTTAGTTGTTCTTTCAAAATTTTTGCAAAGTCATAATCACAACAAAAAGGGACCTTCAAGTCTACCTACATGTTCCTTTTTGGTTAATCATCTGTGGAGGCCTTTGCCAAGTTCACTGAACGTAGTTGGTTAAGAGCCATTGACGTGCGATGTGTAATCAGTGAGCCCCAAACCCAGCGTCCCACCAATCACATTTTGACACATTGCCGTTTTTCTTATTTTTGGACATTATGTGGTGAATTAGCAGCAGGTCATAACCCTCTAATGTTATCTGTAAGAGCAGCATCACGTCATAGGTTATGTATATGGCTATGATCAAGAGGCTCACATTTCATGGCCAAAAGAGTAAACATATCACCATTGGTGAGTAGAGTCCTTAACCCCTACTGCTTCATGGATGCTGTCTGACAATGCAGGGTGCGTGTTCCTGGTACTGCTGTGCATGTCATTTTTATCTACTGTGCTTGTCCATTTATATGTCAACACATGTTCTGACCATCCGTGCTCTCTGCCTTCCCATATGTCCGAATGATGCCCGGGATGGAATTGAATTGAATATTCCCCAGCACTATTCCGGGAATGGAAAAGAGGCCTAACCACAGAGAGGAGATGGAGGCTTTCGTGGGAATGGCGGACGAGGCAACATCGTCACCAGGAGTCTAAATAAAATGTTCATTTCGCAACATGGTGCGAGGGAAGCAACCTCAAGCTGCAAGGAGCCAGAAGTTTCAATCATTCATGAGCAGGAGACGACTCTGGTGCCCATTATATTACGCAAAAATACACCTGTAACAGTGAAGGCCCCATCTGCCACTGTTTATCCGGGAGCTTGAAGTGGAGAGGGTGAGCAGCTTTAAATATCTGGGCGTCTACATCCGTGAGGACCTCACCTGGACACTGAACACTACACAGCTGGTCAAGAAAGCTCAACAGCGGCTGTATTTCCTGAGGAGGCTGAGGAAGTTTGGCATGTCACGCAAGATCCTCAGCAATTTCTACAGCTGCATTGTGGAGAGCACACTGACCAGCTGTATCACCGCATGGTATGGCAGCACAACTGCTATGGACCGCAAGCGCCTGCAGAGAGTGATAACAACTGCGGAGAAGATCACTAGGACTCCACTGCCC
>JAODJW010000106.1:20412326-20423308 GCA_026777045.1 Hyperopisus bebe | reverse complement strand
CAACCGATGATCTACACCCCCCCCCTCCCAGTCGAGGAAAATCACAGCGTGAGGAGGACCCCTCTCCAGATTGTGAAAATGAATCGAGAGGGAGCACTCCATAAAAAAAAAAAAAATTATACAGGTCAGCCATGCCCCACTATTCAGACAAAAAAAATTACTTAGCAAAAGTCACATGATCCCATGCAGAATAACCGGTCGAAGGATGGGTGCATGGGTGACTAGCAGAAGCTGAACACATGCTGATTGTTAACCAGATTTTAAACCAACTTTCAACTGTACAATATGCAACCAAAATCCCCATTTGCTACATACTTAAAGGGTGATTGTTTGCCTGAAAACTCTCCCATGAATCACAGTTTGCTCTCTAAAATACTTGCGTAATCTGAATCTTTTTTATCCAATTTAATGAATGATTTTCAGACGTAGTTCTTTGCTTCAGAGCTAATTCACATGCTTTTCTTTATAAAACCTCCTTAAGTTTATAATACAACTTAAGCATATGCACACTGTATACCATCTAGGCCTTTTATATCTTCCATATTTATACATAGTACATTTCACTACATGTTGTACTTGTATAACTATGTATGTGATAAATAAAGGAATCTTGAATCTAATATTACTACCATGTCATATCGGCTTTGAATGCTTTCTTGTTGTTGTTATCGTGCTTTGTCCACCGCACTTTAGGTGACCAAAATGTTGGCCGTCGTGGTGGTCCTTTTCGCCCTGCTGTGGATGCCTTACCGCACGTTGGTGGTGGTCAACTCCCTTATGGACCCTCCTTACCTCAACACCTGGTTCCTGCTCTTCTCCCGCATGAGCATCTACACTAACAGCGCCATCAACCCCATCATCTACAACCTCATGTCACAGAAGTTCCGCAGCGCCTTCCGGCGACTCTGCGACTGCAAGCGGCAGCGAGCGGAGAAGGTGACCAAGTACAACGTGCCCGTCTACTACAGCGTCATGAAGGACTCCTCCCACGAGAGCCCCGAGCATGACGGCACCGAGCACGAAGATATCGCCTCCTACGGTGTCGGCAGCCGGAAGGTCAACTTCACAGGCAAATGCAACAGTGCCAGCGCCATGTTTAGCATCGCCTGATGCCGGATCCCCTCGGCTGGTTGAGATGGCGAATTTTTCCCATTGAAGGGATGCAGATGGGTATGTGCGATGAACAGAAAACTTTTCAAGGCCAATTAAGGAACAGTGAGTGGCAGTAGCTTGAAATTATGTTTGTAGCAGTGCTTTTACTATTATTTGAAAAGCTTTATTTTTTAAGAACAGTCATGAAGTATAAATTATAGCAGACAATGTCTAAATTCCTAAATGACATATATATTTATGGGAAACATTAAGAAATGGTCAAAAGTATGTGGATACTCCTAGTAATTAGAACAGTGTTTCCCAACCCAGTCCTCGGGAAACCCCAGACAGTCCATGACAGGACTGGGTTGGGAAACAATGAATTAGAGGAATTAGCTGATTAGACCACACCCACTGCAGACACTGGTGTATAATTAAGCACACAGCCAATGGGAGGTTTTACAGAAGAGGTTAATGACCTTCAACTTGGCAACCATCATAGGACAAACAAGTTAGAACTGCCCTGGTAAAATGAAGTGATTGCGAAGGTTAGAACATCTGCGAACAAGTTCAGGTGTGAAATGGTCGACCACCCAAGCTCAAAGAATGGGACCTGATCACCCAGCAACAATTCCCAACCTGAATGGCAGCACATCCCACCAGCAATGTTCCAGCATCTAGAGAAAATCCTTCCCAGAAGAGTACAGGCTATAATTGCAACAAAGTACAAACCAACTTCATATTAATAGCTGGACAAACTGGTTTCCACATACATTTGGCCATATAATGTATCACTGATTTCTTGATAAAATTCCTCATCCAGTGATTTTCAGCAAATCCAGAAGGTCCAGATGATGTCCTCCAGGTCCGCCTGGATATATTTCAAGTAAAACTGCAAATGATCCAAAAACTGTATTACATCAACAGTTAAACAGCCATCTGTTGCTTTTCATTTACAAAATATTTTTTCTTTTAGCAGACCTTCCTATTCATAGCTTGAACATATTTGTGTGTTACCTGAAAATGTTCCGTCATCGTTGCTTGGTGTGGTTGAAAAAGCAGTGTGAATGTCAGAGGTGGAGGTCTTGTGTGCTCACTGTTTGTGTCTCACTACGGTTCAGTATCTTTCCCGAAGGTGACCACTTAAAGCACTTGATAAGGTTTAAACACAACCCAAGTATAATGGAGTTAATGATTAACAACAATCCCATTAACAGCACAAATTGTCAGAGACTGAGGAGAATATTTAATTAAAAAATAAACTTTATATATGGGAAATGTATCAAGCATTTTGAACAGTCACAATATCGCCTTTTTGTAATTTTGATCTTTAAAAAGAAAAAAATGTCTTCACTGATATTGTTGCTTTTCCAGAAGGATTATTTGGTGAGAATGGTGGTGTTGTTGTTATTACAATATTACTACCATTTCATTGTAAATAGAGTGAATTTTTTCTTATTCTAAAGGGTTGTAAGTGCCGTTTATTTGCATTACTCGTGGTTGTTTTTATACATTATGGAAAGAATTCGTACATGTTAAGTATTCGTTTTTTTCTGCAAAATTTGCTCATTCAGTGTAGATTGATCAACTGAAGTCAGGCAACACAGAGGACATCTGGAGGCCACGATGCTGTAATGTTAAGCTACGCTAAAAGATAACCACGTCTTCAGAGTTGGTGGCTGTTGGGTTGTCCCTATGAGGGGTTAACCAGGCTGGTCCCTGATACACTATAGTGACCTCAAACCAGATGCTGGTGATGTGGATTCTGACCTTCAGAAGTGCAGACATTGTATAGAGCCTGTCAGATTCTTGGCTTACTGTTTCAGTCAGCTTTTCTGAATCTTATAATAGATGTATGAAAAAGAGCCAAGCTCCTTAAATTGTTCAGTTTAACGCGTAAGTTTGATGCCCTTGATGTTTAATTTCAAAAAGCTTGTTTACTGGAAGAATATGTCATGAGGGTTTAACAGGGAATTCCACCCAAACTCAGATGTTTCGTGCATCCAAAGATATTTTGTTACATGCAACTTGGAAAGTATTTTCTGAAGTATATCATCCTCTGATATTATCAGGAGATGTGAGTTGTACTAAGTTTATGGAGAGTAAAATGTATACAGTACTCTGTGCAAATAGTATTGTTTTCTTATTTTAGTGACAGTGCCTACCATGCATCCCATTTTATTTTTTGTACGTTGATATGTTCAGTATGGTGGTATAACATTAATGTTAAAAGATGTAGCTCAAGGGTCCTTGGTGCTAGGAAAATATTGTTGTCTAGGTGGCTGCGAAACCTCTAACGCGGCAGCCTGAGCTAGAGGTGGAAATGTTCGATTTATTACTTATCAAAGTGAAGTGAATATTATGCTTTGATTCTTTGTGCAGTAAATATCGCAAACAATGTATAAGACGATCAAACTTCTGTCTGAGATTCCGCTGCAGTTTTTTATTTGTTCTTTTTAACTATTTATTTGTTTAATCTGAAGGGGATTTGATTTTCCATTTTGATTGCCTACCGAATTTAGGCCACGATCCTGTGACACAAAGATAAGCACAAGACCATCATCTCACAGGTAAAAGAAGGAAACAGAACTATTTTTAAACAGTATAGAAGTGAAATATACTGACCCCTAGAAGGACAATGTGTAAATTTGCCTGAAACACTCTCCATTAAATGTTTTTATCAACATGTAGTGAAGTGTTGCCACTGAATGGGGGATTAAGAAGTACACAGATGCCAAGTATTGGCTCCTGGCATTACAAAACTGCTTAGACCCCATACTGCATAAGACATGCAGTCATGACAGCGAGAACTTTTTGTTAATATTGCACTCCTATTTTATAGGAACCTGAGAGCACTTAAATTATGCATTGTTCAAGCCAACCACGAATATGTCATTTCCAAAGGCAGCAAGTCAAAAATATAATAGCCTAGTTATAGACAGTGTTCATTTTAGAATCTCTGTGACCTTTTTTCTTTGTGTTAATTTGACCAAAGATGCTACCATAACATGTTAATGCTTTAATGTTTTCAGGGCTTCTTGTCGTCTCACTGCTACAGAGGTTTCCTGTGGTCATTTCTGAACCTGTTTGTGTTTTCACCAGTTGCTTGCTTGCCTGTGTTTTTAAAGAGCAAACATTAAAAACAATTTATTTAAATTAATAAGGAACTTGCTTAGTATACATTATTCCCAGCAGGAAATATGATTATGGAACAGTACTGGGTTTAGGTGAATTAAGTCTCCATCCTAATTAATAACTGGCCCAGCCTGAGGTAAGGAAACCAGCTCACCTGGCACTTTTATCCAAAGTGACTTATAGTAGAGGTAAGAGTTAAAGTGTATGCATACTCCCTAGGATTTGAACCCACAACCTTTGGGTCGTACTTGTTGAACTAGAGGAGCTTATAATAAAGTCTTTTGCTGACTTTTATTCAGTCATTGTTTTCTAATACTAAGGTACCTACAAGCAGGATATGACTGATCTGAATGGAAGCCAAAGTCAAAAAATAAAGTGTCTTGCACTATTAACCCAAGTTTATGTCCCAGAAAGGTAAAACCCAACATTGTGTTGTGATGTGCTGAGGGTGTAGCTGGCAGCTTCTGAAACCACAGCCCAATGAATCCCACAATCTTGAGACATGGTGTCTGTCTGCATGGTGAGCGTCATGGACATCGGGGGCTCGGGCAGCGTGTTGGCCACACCAATAGGGGCTACAGGATGGAGCGTTTCATTATGCCAGTGACTTCCACACTGACAGGATTAATATGTACCGGGGCAAATACAGGGGCGGGGCCACAGGGGCAGTGGCTCAACGTGATAGCTGATTGGCTCCAGGAGTGCTGCCTCACCTGTTACTCACCGATTCGAAACATATCATTGGCTAATGAAAAAGTTGGTCCCTCTTATACCCCACCCCCTAAAAAATCTCAGTATCACTCCTGATATGCACGCATTCAGCAGCTCTGGATGGGGGGGTCTTTATCATGTCGCTCACCTCAAGGTGAAGTATCAAAATGCACTCAGCAGCAGAATCACTGTGCTACTGAAGATAACAACAGGCACACTTCACATGAACATGATTTACCACACAGTCCCTGTTGCTTTACTCCTGATACTTACATAAAAAGCTCTCAAACATACAATTTTATAAAACATCACTCAATGTAATTCATGGTATTGCAGCTAGGCTATTTCCTAAATTATTTTGTCTTTCACTTTTTACTTCTCAAGTCCTCAAGTCCGCAACTAATTCTGTTGAACAGTCAACCTCTAAAAAGTGTGCTTTTTCAGATGTTTTCAGTTATTACTCTGTAGTCAGTTCAGTTTTATCCAGTCCATCTCAGTTAAATTGCATGTTTGTCAAATATATATTTTGTTGGTGCCCTGGTTTCCTAAACTCAAACAAATCATTGAATTCGAATTCCTAAACATACCTGCGAGATGTGAAGGCACATCTTCGGTCTAGGTTCGTAGGTTCCATTGGATGTATGTTTTCCGTCAGAGGAATAGAGCTCTTGGTAAATAGCTGTTGCTATATATAGAGTTGTCAGCCGGTCGGGGTGTTCTGCGACACGCCAGATGGCTTTGCACACACGTGCAGCCTTTCCATAAAGAGACAGTAATTGCAATGTTTCACAGGGGTGCAAAGTAGGCGGCAATTGTGAAAAGAGATGGTGAACCAGAGGCCATGAGAGCTATGCCCTGCGATTACTCCTAAAGTGCCTAGCTTTTCATGATAGCTATAATAAGTATTGTGACCCAGCTGAGGGTGAATGATGGCACATGTGCCAGGCGATCTTCCATTACTATGTCTTTTACATCAATAGCGTCAACCCGACACCATTAGCTTAACAACAATGCTGGTCTGGGCCTAATCCCAAAATCCATTTGTCACTGTTTATATCCAGATGTGCTTCAATAAATACTAGATTACAGCGAATACATAGTGTACAGACGTAGTGCTGCTGTCATTTTCCATTTTTATGTGAGGGATCCTCTCTTTGAATTTTGAATATTTTTTAGAAATTATCCTTTGCAAAAAAGGATCAAATCCAAAGCTTTCATTTTTGTCAGAAATCGTACTGTTGATGCAATAAGCCTCTATCTTCCATGCTGTTGATGCAGTACATGGTCCCTGGAGGCTAACTAAGAAGCTAATTGTGCTAACCAAGCAGCACCGGGGAACACCCTGGAAAGGATGCCAATTCATCTCATGACACGCAAACAGTATAAAGATGCTAATTTTCCTAAACTCACTTTGGATTGTGGCATGAAATCCCCACACACACAGAGCCAGGGGCAGGATTTAAACCTCTGACTCTACAGCACCCCCTACTGAGTAACTGTGTAGTCCTGCAACTAGCATCAATTTTATGACTACCTATATTTGTTGCTTCTAATGTCGAATCAATGCAAGAAGCTGACATACCTTCGGTATCAATTTCTAATTGTTACTGCAGTGGGGGCTCAGTGCAGAACATCCTATCCATGCGATTCATGCCATTCTCCTACAACCGGGACTGAGTCATCGTGCGCAGACATGCCGGGCCACCAAGTGGCTGAGAGCGAATGCCGAGAGCTTCACGCACAATCGGCCACTTCCTGCCATGACGAGCATTCGAGATTCTTGCTTGCTCCCGTCATGGATGCGTACACTTAGAACCACAGTATTGATCAGCCTTTTGATTAATGGACCCATAGTGCTTATACCTGCACTTCTGAAGGAGTTTTCTTTTTTTTTCGCTAATGGAATGCTTCTGTGCTCCCCTGCCGCATGATCCGTGTCTTTTTATGAAGGCTTATGTCACCAAAAATAGGACCAGATAAAGGATATGTCTCTTCCCTTTGAATGAGATTATAGGAAATATATTTAGACATGACATGAAATATATGATTATGCAATCTTTTACCTAAATGGTGATACAAAAATCCAAGTTATGCATTTAGGTTTTATTATATGGGTTTTTAAATAGCTGGATTACATGTAGTACTGAGAGATATCCTTTAAACAGCTCTAGGTTTTCTGCAGAGTAAAAAGTCACCTGTAGTGTTAAACTAAACCAACTGACCTATAAGATAATATAACAAAACAGCAGTACCTCTAAGACTCTAAAGTGACCGGGCATGGGTGAGTCAGAGTGCTGCTGATTAGCTGAGCCAGTATCGCAGAAATGTATAGCAACTCCTCTTTAGTAATATTCTCATTGTGTAATACCCTCAAAATCAGCTTGAGAGGTAATTGAATGGCTAAATAGTTTGTCTTATCGGTTCCTCTGACCCATACAAATGTGCACAAGGGTGACAAACTGCGCCCTTCAAGAGCTGTTCACATTGGCATTCAGATAAGAGCCACTTGCTGCCAAATTTCAATGACATGGCAGACTTTAAGCAGTGGACCAGCTCTGAAAACGAACTTGGGCACTCCAGGATTGTTTATAGTTCTATGCTCCGGGATCTTGACTAACACCAGGAGGGTTATATTTAACATGGGTAAGAAGGATTTGCTGCAATACACGCCCCCCTTTGAAAATCACACACATCAAAAGGGAATCAAACAATGTAATGTGTAATTATTTGTAATCACAGTAATCTTCTTATATTCCTCATGTTCGCACCTAAAAGGAAGGTTTAAAATTTTTATTTATATTAAAATAAATAATTTAGAATAACACAATTCCAAACGGTTTCCAACTTGGATATTTTGATATGATAATTACAAATTATAAATGCTATGGAATGTAATATTGGATCTAATACATTAACCATTATCCTTCTTTCTAATGTTACGTAAGATATTGGTTCTGTGCAAGACCATAGCTATGGAATCAGCATTGGGGGGGGGACCTAGGCTGTAATTATAATATATACTGGGAGGGACATTGTGAGCACATCTGAATATTGTGGGGTGGGGTGTCCCCCCCACTATTATATTATAATTATGGCCTTGGTTCTGTATATAATATTCTGCCAATTGACCAGTGTAGGATGACCTCTGTGTGTGGTTTCATCCCAAAACCACAAAATACTATGAGCGAAGTCGTATGGAAACTTTATGAACCAACCTGGGGTCAAATCTTCCATCTCTAAATAAACATCTGGTGAACAAATCAGCATTGAAAAAAGACAGATTGCATGGAATGAAGCTCAATGTCACAACATCCAAAAAAACAATGGAAAAAGACTTACTTAAGGTACTTAACGACATGCTATAAATCAAGCACTTTAGTGTAGGTAATAAAAAGTGGTATTTGTGACCAAGAGCGATACCTTTTCACAATGCAAGGTAAGCCACTCTGCTTGTCCTGATTGAACATGCATACTTCTGATTTGTCAGGAGAACGTGTGCTGGTGGCAAGTCCAGCATCTCTGGCAGAAGAGCGAAAAGATGGCCAATTATCTGCGGCCTCGGCAGTGCTGCTTATCAAGGCTGGAAGTAAGTGCTAAAAACCAAAGAATCAGAGCTGTATTAGCCGCAGGGGAGCTCGTTACGGCCAACAGCGAGGCTCTGTACTTATGGACTTCAGAGGCGGTCGCCGAGCAGAAGCCTGAGTCCCCTGTGTCTGTCAAAAACCCAGTGATATGCTGTCCATGAAAAAAAACAGAGTGAATGTTTGTCTATTCAGTCGGCCGTCTCCCTTCCAACCATTTAAAGCATTAATCACATTTAGCAGCTTCGATGGGGGAAAAAACACCACAGAGATGTCTGCTGCTCTTTCTGCCTCCCGAGAGCCTTTAATGATCCACAGAAAGACACTTACATAACAAACAAATAACCAGCAACGGTAGCTTCCTGTTCGTTGTTTTCCTCTGAATGCAACCATTTATAAGAAACTGAAATTTTCAAAATATCCAAACATTTAAAATCAAAGCCTTCTCGGTATATTCAGGAAAAGCGGCGAGATGTCAAATTTGCTGAAAACTTTACTGAAACTTTACTGGAACTCAGACTCACTGAGGACCTTACTGAATGTTCCTGAGAAATGGTGAATTCACAATGTTAATCTGATGGCGTCCACTTTGTATGATTACAGAGGATGATTACTACATGGGGACCTCATTCACATGAACATACCAAACCCCCCAAACATTGGAGCTGTTTGGACCTCGTGTCCCTTTGCCTATCTCCATGAGTCATTATCGTTTGGGTAATTTATTCTATGCTGAAGAGTCCATCCTCCTTGTCATTCGGATTCTAACAGGCATAATCAAAGAATGAATAGAGCAGGACAATGGCTGTCCAGCATTAAGAGGTGAATCATTTCATCTTGATTTCAAGATGCCTATTATATTACACTGAAGCAGCTGTATTTTTTTCTTTTTTCTATTTTATGTTTATTAAATCTCAATAATGCATTATTCATTTACCTGGCTCTTACACTGATCCAGGACCAGGAACAGAGCTCTCAGTCAGAAATGCCTGATAATGCTTTGCTCTCAAGAAGCAACTAACAATGAAGTTACCCTCAACCCACCAAAGTGAAGATCAACCACTGAGCCTTTTCTCAAACATTCAGTTCCAGTACAAAAGATTTTACTGAACTTTATTGGGTAATTTATTGAATCTCAGAGGGTATTTTATTGAATGTTTGGTTACTTGTTTTACCTTTTGTACACTATGCCCTGGAATTACCAACAACCAAAGCAAGCATTAGGGAAATTCAAGATTAACTCCTTTTTCATTTTCATTTTTTACATAATCAACATATATTAAATGCAGCAGATGTTAAAACTGACATACGAATGAATGAATTGATGAATTTGACATTTATTTAGCACTTTAGAACCAATGGCGAGCCACTTCAACCACCACCACTGTATAGCCTCCACCTGGATGATGTGACAGCAGCCATTCTGCACCAGTATGCTCACCACACAGTAGCTAAGGTGGTGAAGGGGCAGGAGAGAATTCACCAAATAGATATCTCATGAAGCTTAATTCCTCTTGTGTCCTTTGGCTACACAGTTCAACAGCAACAATTCAGCAAGACAGCTATTCTATCACTTAAAACTTATACATGCCTATATCTAATAATTGAAAAATGCCAGAAAAGCTGGATTCCTTGACAAGCACAGCTTTTATGTGATTATACTACTCCTACTATTATCTCTATGTTGAAATCTGTGGTCTTCTTTGTCATAAAAACTGAATGATTTTTTTCTGATTATCCCTAAAAAAAATGAAATGGGTTACAGATTTAACTTAATTTTCCATCAGTGACTTTATTCTGTCACGATGAAATTCTGTCTGGCCCATCTAAAGAAAATGTTGTAAAATAATGGCCCATAATCCCATCAGCAGCCTGGTAATTGAATCGGTTTTTGTGCTTGGGACACATCCGTACAATAGCTTGCCTTCTTTAACCGTATCAGTAACACAGAAAACCAATTTCTTCATAAAGACCTAGCTTAGTCATATACTGCCCATAGTGTGTGTGTGTGTGTGTGTGTGTGTGTGCCTAGTGATGGACTGGCATCCCCCCCAAATACCCCCATCCTATTTGTTTTAACAGGTGCACAATTATATAAAACCAAAAACGTGTGGTAGGCAAGGAGCCATTAGTGCTGAGGGTACAGGTAAATACCCCTGGTTGGGGGGGAGGGGGGTGTGTGCTGATGGATGCGCGATGGTCACCAGTTCAAGAGGAAGCTCCTCTTCCCCTAAACAAGCGGCATGCTTCCTTTCTCCCCAATTCAGGCTTTAAGCTGCACCGGGGAAGACAGTCAGGGCAATTAACAGCCCCCAGCCTGCCTTTGGTTGAGTGTGAGAAAACCACAGTTACGGTCTGCCTTTGTGGTGGTAACTGCCCCCTACTGGTGGGCAAGGGATTCCCACTGGACCATAATGTCATAAAGGATAAAAATTTTGTGTGCCCACCATACTATATCCTTAT
>JAODJW010000106.1:20386187-20402653 GCA_026777045.1 Hyperopisus bebe | reverse complement strand
GATGGTATAGTGTGTGCGACTGATTTAATGAGCCACAAATGAGAAGTAGTGCTTAAACAGTATAAAACTACAACTTTACCTTCTGTTGATAAAGGGTGCAGCCATCTTGGATTTTGAACTTGGAATCCTCTGTGCTGCTCCGAGATATTTCTTGGATCTCTGAGAAACAGGAGTGCGCATGTCGCCACTTCCGGATTCAAAACTCCAGAATCCGACTTGGAATACGAGTTCTGAGGGCAAATGGAACACACCAACACTGCCCGAAATGGGTTGACAGAGACATTTCAGGGATTTTGAGTCATTGTGCGCCGCAGATGTGTTAACTGCATTAAAAATTTTAATCAGATTAATCATGATGATGGATTAATCTGCATTAACTCGTTAATTTTGACAGCACTAAAAATGATATATTTATATCATTCCAGATGTCTTAATAAATATGACAGTTAGTGCTAAATGGTGCTGTTTGGTGGGGGGGGGGGGGGTGAGTGATGGATACTCGGTGTTTGCTGAAGGAGGAGGCTGTCTGCCCAGGGTGCCATACAAGCTGGAACCACCACTGGACAGATGGATGGATTGGTCTCGCTGTGCATCATGACTGTCGTGACTGTGCCTGGCATTTAAAGTCAATCGAGAAATTGAACGATTTTGCTACAGTGCCAGTCACAACAAAGCCACATGAAAATGACAACCTTCTGACATAGTAATAAAGCATTTTATAATAATAAAATTAAATAAAAGCTTTTACTGTGGTAATTCAAAGTAGGTATTTTATTGATAGGAACAACCGCAGAGGATTTATATATAGATAAACATCTTTGTAAATTTGCAGGGATAAATGTTAAAATCAGCTTTAAAATCAACTGAAATGCTGACAACGACTTCAGTAAATGTCTGCTGTGTCCAAGCGAGTCTATTTTTATCTTCATAGATTTGAGCAGAGATGTGGTTTCTGATCAGATCCTCAAAGTCTGACCCGCATGTCAATGTTTCAGCATCAGGACCACTTTCACTGTAGTCCAATTTGACAATTCAAATATCCATCTCAACCATTGCTACTCGTTATTTCTGTCCTTTTTCTGTTTTGCGGTCAGAAGTCCAGATAACTGAACTCCACAGTCTAATGTTTCAGAACACATCTGAACGTTTGTCATACAAATTTCTGGGTTTCTTTGTGGAAAAATAACATCTATGTACACTTTACTGTAATTTTCCGCTACATTTTTCAACATAAGAACAAGTTACAGCTCCTTGTAGCTCAGAAAGCAGGAACATTCGTTCTTTGTGTTAAGCAGGTGCCGTCCTCTGCATGTAATACTGACCTGATATTATAAAAATTATTGGTTACAAAGTAAAGAACTGCCACAAGGTAGAGAAAAGGTGCAGGACAGCAGGCATTTGATAAAAATAGAATCTTTGATTAAAACACAGTGCAAGCCATTGATGGGGCCATTTTACCCAAATTGGTGGCCAGGGGCGGTGGCGAGGCCACATCCCGCAGGCTTTCCCCATTTCTCTTCCAATACTCCTCTCCCTAGCAACCCAGCTGACCTTCTTAATAATGCAGTCAGGCTTGAGGGCCAACTGGGTACCACTCCCTGTTACCTAGACCCTGGGCTGATGATCCATCACTATGGCAACACATTTGATTACCAAAACGATGTGATGTATGCGCCTCTCTCTAGTTCAGAATACCTTGCCAGAACATATGTTGTTCATAGTTTTTACATAGCTGTGTTTTACGCATTTTTGTCACTATCCAGTGTTTACTTTGCTTCATGGCCTGTGACTTCTAGCATAAAGCTCCATGTTCACTTTCACCGAATGAACAAGATGTTTTTAGAAGATGACTAACTGGATGGATGCATTTTAAGTATAATGCATCAAATTATAATTAGCTAAAAAAAGTCTTTTTATATAGTATAAAATTGTCCATTTGCGTGTTAAAATGGTCCTTCTCATACTATAATACCAGATGCACGCATGCATGCTGGGTCCTTGAGCTTGGCCCTTAACCCCAACCACTCCAGGGACGCTGGCTGGCCCTGCTCTGCTCTCAGACCTTCCCCAATCGTCCATTGCTTTCGACAAAAGCATCTGCTATGTTAATGACTGCGAATCTGCATAAGTGCTGACAAGCTTGTTTCATATGCATTTACAGAAATGTTTATAGTGGTAATTCGCACTCACCAGAGTGCCTCTAATGGCTAATCAGTTCTCTACTTTCAGCTGTCCCAGAAAAATCATTCATTGGGTTCTACCAGCACTTCATAAAAAAATACCACGAGATCCAGAATCTACTGCTCACTTCATTATAGTTCATTTTATTTATTTTTAGTGATTTCCACTCTTGTTTTACAAGAGTCCCCATGATTCTGTCCCCATGATTCTTTTCTTGCAGTCCAGTCCTTCGCCACAGTCCCCAGTTGCTGTCCATCCAAAGCTTATGCAATGATGTCATAATTGGATATACTTCTGCTCTGGTCCGCTGCCTCCTGAGCGCAATACAATCCACTGCAGGAGTGCACAAGTCCAAATGAATAGACTTCCAGAAATGAGATTGCACAGTGCCATTTCCTTTTACCACTTTTTGCTTTTTGCACAATTTGCAAGATGTAGCATGGGGGGGGGTCATGATTTGTGCCTCAAGTTGACATATATCTACATATCTATATATACATCAAAAATGGATTCATTGTACAATATATACCCTGAGTCAGGAAGCCAAAGTTATCCTGTTAATCTTCACATTGTCAATATTCCCACCTAAACAACGTAATTTTTCGCCTGGTCACTGCTGTGCTCCATCTGAAGTTTACGTGACAAATGATCGATGACACGCTATAGCATAGTGGCTAATTTTTCTGCTTGCATTTACACACTATTGTTTGTTAAAAAAACAGCAACTACTGCTTTTTCATCTACAGGTTTCATCTGATGGCTTTGTGCCTTCAATAAACCCAACTTTTTAAATTTTGAATTAATTTTGTAATTCTACTTAGTCATTTTGTAAGACAATCTCTTTAGTATTGTGCTGCTACCATTGAGTAGTACTTGTTTATGCTGCAATAAGTCACTGATCAGCCATAACATTAAAACCACCAGCCTTATGTTGTGTAGGACCCCCTCATGCTGCCAAAACAGCTCTGACTAATGGAGGCATGGCGTCCACAAGACCTCTGAAGGTGTCCTGTGGTATCTGGCACCAAGATGTTAGCAGCAGATCCTTTAAGTCCGTAAGTTGCGAGGTGGGACCTCCATGGATTGGACTCGTTTGTCTAGCACATCCCACAGATGCTGGATCAGATTGAGATCTAGGGAATCTGGAGGCCAAGTCAACACCTTGAACTCTTGTAAGACTGCTGGCCGTGTGAGACTCTGTGACCCTTAATTTTTTTTGGCCTGCGCTGCATTTCACCCAGGGGGGAAAACGTCAACTCGGCTCCAATGAGGCTGGGGAAAGGCCATCAGACCAGGATCAGCGGCCTCACCTCAACCCCCACTGAGTGAGAAAGAGCCCACAGGCAGACTCACTGACCGTAAACCCATCCTGCCCTCTCCCCCCTCCCTTCCTGCTCCACTGCCCCTGTCCAAGGTCCCAAATGGTAACACAGAAAGCCAAAATGGGAAAAGCATTGTCTGATGGTAATGTAATCAATGTACCTCCCCAGGCTTGGTCTCATTTGAATGATCTCAGTGTGACTGATATAATGATCTCAGTCTTAAACCAGTATCATAACATTATGAAGATCTAGAGAATTAGACAAACCTTGCCTTGTTGGAAGGCTCTGGCCCTCACTGAACAAAAGGCCCTAATGATCCAACCATAAACATTCCGACTGACCATTAGTTTCAGGACTTATCTGCCCAGTGACTTATCAGTATACACTGATGGGGATCACAAAGAGATCACAGCCTAAAACCAATATCTCTAAGTAAACAATAACCATAACATCTGGTCAGAGACTGGTGGACCCGACTGGCCATCTAAGCTGACACCGTGTCAGTTGTAGTGATCCCTCAACCTCTGAACTGAGACCAGACATGGCAGATCTGCGGATTGCCTTATCGGCTGAGGCTAATCTGCCGTAAGGCCCCAATTGTCACTGACCGATCTGCAGCCGCATGCGCACTAGGTTTTGCCGCACCCGCACACTGTGCAATATTTCACAGCGCTCTCTGATCTTTACCATGCATGCTCCAACAGTTTGTAGTTTTCTATTCTATTCTTTTTATATTTTAAATATTAATATAAAACATTTTGTTACATTGCAGATTTGCACAAATTTTCTAAATAAAAGGAAAAAAAAGAAAGAAATATGAGTATGATATCTTTGTCGAGTAAATAATTCAAAATGTAATAAGAAATAGGTCTTTCCATGTGGTCATTTTATATAAACCATTTATTGAGTGAATTTACAGAAAATGTGCTGTATCGTGATATGCATGAGATTTTGGTCATATTACAAATTGCCGTATGTGCGTGCATAAAACTTAGCAGCTAATGGCCACGGGATGCAGATATTAACGCTTCTGTCATGACATTATTAACATGCTAATCACAATTCAGCAATAAGTCAGCCTGATCACAAACATCCAAGGATCACCTCCAGTCATTTTCAGAGCCACTCTCCATAATGAATCAAAAGGGGTTGTACGTATGTAATACAAACCATATAAAAAAAAAAACCCTGATGCCCAAAGGTTTCATGTTGCTTTTATAAAAATTTCTTAGAGCTGATAAGATTGGAAACCTCTGAGGCCTACTGCCTGCTTCGAGTCGCTGGGCTTTACTTGGATGAGAAAAAGCTCAGAAATCTCTGTATTATCTCTGCCATCACTATCCTTCCCTGTGGGCATACGATTAAAAAAAAAAACTGCAATGCAATTGTAGAATGCAAACTAACGCTAAGGATAAATGTAGTACAGCAGAAAGTATAAATATTTGCAGTAAGATGTAGTTAAATAACAGTCAAAAAGTGTCCATGACTAAATTTACTTAAGTACAGATATGTGAAGAACATACTTAGATACTTTGTTACTTTCCATCACTGTCTTAGAGATCAGTCAGATGGGCTAGCCTTCACTCCCCATACACATCACTGAGCCTTGGGTGCCCATGACTCGTTCACCACTTTTGGTTGGAACTGAGCACAGCATGCCAGTAACACCCCATGAGACGCCATTTTTTTAGATGCTCTGACCTGGATGTCTAACCAACACAACGCAATCTTTGCTCAGATCCTTTTGCTTGTCCATTTTTCCTGCTTCCAATACATCAACTTCAAGAACTGACTGTTCACTTGTCTAATATACAGTATAATGGCATCCTTGACAGGTGCCGTTGTAACCAGTTAATCAATGTTCACTCCACCTGTCAGTGGTTTCAATATTATGGCTGATCAGTGTAAGGTGAGTACAGGGGGGTCATGTGACCAATTTTTGTAGCACAACAATCCCAGCACTGTGTGTTAGGGCTGCTTCCATATGGGGGAGAGACCCAAGTAA
Source organism: Hyperopisus bebe (assembly GCA_026777045.1). Taxonomy (NCBI): domain Eukaryota; kingdom Metazoa; phylum Chordata; class Actinopteri; order Osteoglossiformes; family Mormyridae; genus Hyperopisus; species Hyperopisus bebe. The sequence continues at coordinate 20,397,145 of JAODJW010000106.1, read as the reverse complement.
GAGTTAAGTAAGAGCTAAGTAAGTAAGAGATAAATATGAGCTAAGTAAATAAGTAAGAGCTAAGTAAGCCTTAAATAAGTAAGTAAGACATGAGCAAGTAAGTGCTGCCAGCTCACCTGGGATTGTTTTAATACCCAGACGAAGAAACAGGGTGACTTCTGTTACAGAAGCCCCTGCTGTGGGAATATTATTACAGAAAACATGATCCGTTTTGCCACGTATCAAGCTGTACTTTGAAGTGCCTCCTTTGAGGTTCTGTACAGTAAGAATTCAAGGGTACTTTCCTTACTTAACAGGGTCTAATTAAAAACACTCCAGCATGTGTTTTTAACAGCCTTTTCAGCCTGAGAGTAACAGGTTGTCTGTTATCTCTCTGTAGCACATTAGTTCTTTGTAGCTGTACTTGGGGTTATGCTAAACTAAAAGTTCTTTCTGTTTTTGTTTGTGTGCATGTGTGGGTGAGTGGATCTATGTTTTTTTCTCTGACCACATGTTCCTCCCAAAACATCAGAACATTTCCAGGAAGTTCACGCTCAGAAAATGAAGTTTGGTCAGCAGTACTCAGCTTTTCCTCAAACAGGCTCTTGTCACTGGGAGAGCAGGGCACCCCATTACCTGGGGAGTTGTTGGGTGAAGATTCAAGATTCTAAATTCTTTATGGCCATGTCACCATATAGGGATACATGTGCACAAACATTTCTGTACCAGGCCCCACATGGCTAATATCAGTGATGAAGGAAAGACAAGTTAAAAATATAAAGCTAGAAAACCATCCCTTCAACTTCCACAACTCCTACAATCAGTCATATTTACAACAATACATACACCTTTTTGCATGCATACATACTGCAGCCATGCAGATTATACATGCATACATACTGCATGTACACTATATATTGACATAAGTCATTACACCTATCATTTCACCTACAGGAACTTTTATGACATCCCATTATAAATCCATAGGCATCAATATGGATTTGCTCCCCCCTTTGTGGCTATAACAGCTGCACTCTTCTGGGAAGGCTTTCCACAACATTTTGGAGTCTGTCTGTCGGAATTGTTGCCCATTGAGAATAGCATTTGTGAGTTGTTAGTCTGATATAGGACTACAATCATAGTGTTTTGTCCTTCCACTCTGCATGTCTCGGTAATGCTCAAATTCATAATAAAACAAAAGGAACATGCTATTATTTGTTTCTTTCTTTATTGGGGAGGGGATCTGCTGATTTAGGGGGTACGTCTCCCCCCCTGGGCCCCCCTATTTCCAACGCACTGTCATCCATATTGTTTCACAGCATCTGTATTGTTTAGTGCTGTCTTTAGTCTCGGTAACCCCGAGCAGCTGACTGACTAAGTATCCCAATGTACCTGCTGCACATGGCCAATAAAGACCTCGACTCGAGATTTTTCCCTCTTTTCCTGCCGTTTTGCAAGCACCCCTCCCTGGAGTGGCACGATACCTGCATGTCTAACTACTTGGTCTTCGTGGCCAGGTTTTGGGGGGGGGGAGGGGGAGGGGGTAACAGTATGCCGATCTGCAGTGTATGCCCCAGTCGCGTAATTTTAGTGGGTGGGTTCAAGAGCCACAACACAAGTACATTTCTAAATTCAAGCATGCTGTACACGCATGACTAAACAGCAGAAGGGTATTCGCCTTACAGATTATTATCATTAAAGCCGTTCCCTGAAATATCCATACATATAAATTTAACCTCCTGAGACCCAAGGAAAAAAGTGTCCTTCAATTTTAGGTTATTTGGCTTTGGAGGAAATAGGACAGATTAGATTTATTTCAAATTTATTTTTATTTTTAATTTCACAGCATGTCCTCTTTAGTGTACAACAGGAATAAATATGTTTCCTTATATCAGTGAAAAGACAGATGCAAAAACAAAATGAATGGGTGGGGTCTCAGGAGGATATAGCTGTTTTGTATAGCTGTATAGGTGGGCTTGTCCAGGAACCCATACAAACTATATTTCATAATTTAATGTTAATGTTCCTTGAACAGTACTTTGGCTTTGGCCCCCCGTGACTGTGTACTGTTGGGTCTTAAAATAATTAAAATGCCCCAAGTGATTAAAATTATTGAATATAGCAGAAATCAGAATAAATAGTAAAATGTAGAAATTATTTGGACTGAATCTCAATTAAATGCCCAGGAGGACAGCTATCTATGCATTTACAAAAGAAAATTATCATTTGAAAGCAAAAACAAATTTACTTAGCATTTGCATTGATACATCATTGTATTCCTAGATCTGTATGCTTGATAAGCTCCATTTGCTTCTATTGTTACAGCATTTTACAGTTTTATTTCTATAACAGATTCATAAGCTATTTAAACCCCTGCAGACATTTAAACATTAATGTACTTGCACTCCAATTTGTATTTGCGCTGTCCAGTTTACATTCCAGACCATCTTAGCAGGCTCTGATCCAGTCAACGTGAAACCATTCCACATTTTACAGGCACCCAAAACTATTCACCCTAATGATAGCACCGACTAAAAAACACGAGACTATGACTGATGCAAACGCATCTGTCACCATGACTAAGTGCCTGTGAATAAAACCATTTCCTCTTCTAGACTTACCACACTGACGGTATGAAAGAGCACATTTCAACGTGTCATTAATTCACCTTACCATTATGAAAAAGTAGCATGTGAAACAGATAAATCAATTCGCCTCAATAAGGCATTACAAAAGTGAACCATCTATTACGCATATGTAAATTGTAAAACTGAAATCATTTGCATTTAATGTCTCCTTGTTTTAAGCCAGAGTGAAGCACATTCTAAACAGCCTTTTAACAAATTCATGTTTTTAAATTATCAGTCACCAAGTTGTTACAATTGTCAGATTAAATTGACAGAATAATGAAACTTGACTGGTAATTGTCCAATAATATAAACAGCACCTTTGTCAGTCAACCATACTGACAAACATTATATCCTGTATTCTTCCAGAGCATATGTGTCATCCTAGAATGTAAAATCCATTTATATTTTCAGAACCCTCCTTCGTGGGAATTCTTCCTGTAGATAAATATATATTAGCTATTTTATGGCCCTTGCACATTTTATACTGCTCATCCATCCCTCCATCCATCCAATTGCTTATGCTCGGCGAGGTCACAGGGTGTAGGGACTGCTGCCCATTCCAGACAGCAAGGCAGGGTACATCCTATACTGCAGAGGTCCCCATTCCATCCAATATCTATATAGGATGCAATGTTCTATTATACCATGAAAATTTCCTTCAAACTTTCCTTGGCAATATTTTTTTCTGGCCAAGTCAAATTATTATGCATAGGATTTTTTGCTGTAAAAACAGATTAGGCTTATATGAAAGAAGACAAACATGTCAGACCAAAGCAAGGCATTGGAGGTTATTTATGCTGATGAAGACAAGAGGGCACTGAACTTGTAAGTCATCTTTAAAGGCGATACATCCCTCGTCTGGCCCCCAGCTGCCAGTCACCAGGTTCATTGGTTTTGTTTGGTGCTGCAGATCTTTAACTCAGAGCCACATCCTCTGTATTTGTCATATTAATTTGTGAAATGGAATGTAATTTAACCCTGCAGTAAATGGGATAACATAATTCAGTGAAATCTCACTGACTCATAAAAATCTTTGTACCATTTCCATTTCTGCTATTAGTTTACCTTTTACCCAGACTTTGTAAAGCAAAAAAAAAAAACAGACTGAAAAGACTTTAATGGCTTTAACAGCAGTCAGACCATTGTCGCATGCCACCCCATTGAAATTATATAAGTATATTATCTGAATGATTATTTTAATATCCTTGCTCTAATTTCACAGAGAAATTGGCTTGAGACTTTTCAGTTTCGTCATTTTGTTAAAAACATCAGAGCCGTGTGAGATGCGTCCTGTGTTTTTAAATTTGCTAATTGCTTAACACTTTTTGAAGATTAATTACTGTTAAATGGACAAAGTAATTTAATAAAGTATATGGAAAATTATGCCTAAATGAACTCAAAAGTTAAGTCCAGGGAATACAATCCTTGGAGAAATATAAAAGTCTGCCAGTTTGTATATTACAGATCCACTAACCCTATACCTACCTTTTCAGTGTATGTATTACAATGACTAACTCATCAGAAATGATTTAGCCACAATATTTGTGAACCGTGCCGAGAGAAAAATAAAAAGTTAAAATACATGCAAAGACCACATGGTTTATATTGTATTTATAACCACTTTGATATAATTTGCTAGTAAAATGCTTTTATCAAAGGTACAGCATTTTAGATGCCATCTGTGTATTAATCCTGTTAAGTCCCCTCTCCATAGAACAACAGCAGTCCCTGCATAGGGCTTCTTTTGATCATTGGGCCAATTCTTTTACCGTTGCACTAGTGTCTGTCCTCAGTAATGGGAGATAATCTTCCATAGCCTTCTCCACATTCTCCAGCATTCATAGAAACAACAACAGCCCATCAGAAACATCATTCATTCATTGCTTAAGGAATTAAAAATATAGGTAAACACTCACTTTTTTTACTCTTACATTATGCAACTTGCATACAGTATGAGATTAACTGTGCAGTGCTCTAGAATATATTTGATGTGGAAACTCACTTCACCTCTCTACTATAAACCTGTGTGTTTGAATTCACAAGTTCAAGATTCATAAGGCACGTGCTTTGTACGTAATCTGTGTTATTTTTAATATTGGGGTAATTCTTTTGTAAAATGAGAATCATTATGTGTTTTGTCAGGCTTTATATGCCCGGAGAGACACCTTCTGTTAAAAAAGCGTATTACAATGTGATTACAATGAGGCCGTCCCTCATTTGCTGTCTAATGACTAAGGTGTTTCTGCTTTTTAAATATCTCCATTTGTACTATTTATTACTGTTAATTTAATTAAATCATTGATGTAATCACTCCAGTTATATTTTATTAAAGGTGAAACGCTGCTGCCGCTTTGCTTTACTTTAATGCTTCCTGTCACTGAGCACTTTACCACTATTTACCATTTATGATAAGGAATAACTTAAATTTAATGTTAGATCCAAGCCATATGATACGAACATCAAGAAGTTTTCACTTTCTACTGAATGGTGACCTGGAGAGTGGGATGGTGTCTCAGTGAATACCCCTGTCTCTTCACATCTGTGGTTCAAAGATGGATGGCTGCCAGCCTGGACCTGTGCAAGAGCAGTTAAGGCTTTGGTGTCCTTTCTCGTTAGAACAAAAGGCTGCAGTAGTATCTTTCATTTGAAAGCCAGATTGGAAAAGTGCTTTAAAGCATATTCATCTATCATTTGTTAGGCTCTTCTTCTCAACAGGTAATATAAACATACTTCAAAGCCAAAGCAATTTATACTCATTAAGCTAACATTCCAGTGTTTGTTGGCAAAAATGAGCTCAGAGGAAGCAACAGGCTTTTGGGATGCACAGTCCAAGCCTGCGGTAAAGAAGAGTTTATTGCACCAGGAGATGGACAATGCCCCTGAGGAAGCCACTGATTCTCAGAATGTGGATGTGTGCGGTTTCAATCTGCTGACAAACTTATAGGTGACCCTGAAGGTGAATTTTCTCATTTCTCTTAATTGGCTAGCAACCGTAGCCTCAAAAAGATACTTTACCAAAGTTATTAGCTGAATTAGCTGCTTACACACTGTGGTAATGCATTGGAAACTTATTTTACTGGGAACCTCCTGACAGATTTACTTATGTATAGAGCTTTTAAATCACTTTTTCTCAATAGCCCTGGTTAAACGGAAGAACTTGTAAATTGAATTAATGTAAATTTTACACATTTCATGGGAGGCTGTAAATGACGGATTATGATTTGTTGCGTAATCTTTTACCCGACTAGCCATTAACCTCCTTTTTTGATGGAAAGATTTTTTGTAGGATCTGATAGGCAGAGGTTTCAACCAACCAAAATGAGGCTGAGTTTTAGTCATTGTACCATTTCCAAGACAGACAATTAGAAGCAATCAGAGGGGTATAGATGGAGTTAATAGAGGAGAGGAAATATACAGAAACAAAGAAGCAATCACAAGAGATCCTTGTTAAATGATGTAACATTGCCCAGAGGTTTAGCTGGCCAAATATAAACTGGGAAACACGTCAACAAGATGCTGGGCTGGTTTAGAGTTCTCCAATTCATTGCCTTTACCATTACAGAAAAAAAACATTCTGCTTAAGAACTGTTACATTGAGCAGAATTAGCAAAATATTCCTTTGGTGTGACTATTAGAGTTAGCTTTGTCAAGGGAATAGCTGCTTATATGTGATAAGAGGGGTTGGACTGTCATGCCATGGCCACCCCTGCAGGGGATTGTGGGTAAACATGATAACTGATTCCTATCACCTAAAGCACTCCAGCTGCCCAGCTGAGTGTGTCCCTGCTTTTCTTCTGCTACGCTACTCTGGCTGCACTTTAAGTAAACAAAACCCTTATCTGCAAAGTCAGAAGTTTCCATTCAGGTTCTCTGCGATTCCGTTGGCCTCCAAGCTTCTGGACTCCTGGGATTTTATCGGCTTCTGTCCAGTGCAAGTTACTGTCCACAACACTCTGGGGCACATATATCGCAAGAAGACAAGAGGGAAGCAGGAAACTCCCAAATTCCTTCCTAACTTTCTCCCATCCCCAAACCTCCAGGAATCTCAAAATAAAAATTGCTCTTAAGATACAATGATTCCATTTACTCTATCCTTCCAAGCTAAAGGCCAATTCATACTTCACTTTTTTGTGTTTGCTTTCGAATGCAGACGAGGGGATGTGACATAAATTTTGTAATCAAGGGTTGGCTGTGACTGCGGTCGGTGTGTGTGTAGCCCAATTTTTATGTCTAGTGGAAACCTTGCATGTCCATCGACCACACATGTGCAAGATAATTGATTAGGTGTTTCCAGTAGGTGGCAGCGTGGACTTCCACAGATCAGCAGTCAATGGCAAAACAGTAGAGGAAGAACAGTTGCTGCTGTTGTAGTAGTTATGATGAGCAGCTGTATTAGGAGGGATGAAGCTACAAATATTTTATACTGTCCAGACATTATACCGAGGTATATTGTATTTAAAAAAACAGCACTATAATGCCATTTTGAAAAAATGTGCCAAGCGGGTGGGGTCCCACCTAATTTTGTCATAAGGATGGAATAGGTATTGTGGTATACTTTATTAACCCCAGCCAAGCCCTGACTAGTAGCTTTAAAACTGTTCATAAAAGTTTACCAGTTTCACTACACTGTTTATATTTGTGTTTGTTGCAATGCAGTGAAATATCACTGCTGCATATATGCACCGACCGCAACTATCCGCACCCGCAGCCAAATGTAGTATGAACAGAAGCTGCATGACCATTCGCAGCCTGAAAATGCTCACAGATAGGCTTAAGCATTATCTTATTTCTAAATGAAGCAGAGGATACATTAATTGAATTTTCGCGTATGTTTATTTAAGATAATGATGTATCACTGATGTTTGACTGCTGATTGGCCATAGACAAGTTGAAGATTTTTTGTACATGGTACAAACAGGCTCAAAGCAGGTTTGAACACTAAGACCCCTGAGTCTGACAATGATTCCAGTAAGACAGGTCAGTAGATGGTCTATGGCCTGGTATCAGAAGTATAACCTTGCCTTGGATGTTGAGGGCCATAACACTGAGTGATTTTTAGCACATTAGCATTTATAGTTTTATATACTTCTCTTGCAGATGCTTCTATCCAAAGTGACATGCATTTTTTTAAAGAATGCAGGGCCAGACAGTCCTTAGAATAAATGATGGTTAAGAACCATGCTCAAGGACTTCCCCTAATATTCTGTTTATGAGCTAATGTCATCTGACCTTACTATGGCACTATCTAATATATGGGGTGATATTAGATACAAATACTGTTGCACTTTACGTCACTGTGTCCTTTGTTCAACTGCACTGTGCGCCTTTAATTGCCCTTTGGGGACAAATAAAGTAAAGTGAATTGCATTGAATTGAACTGAATTTAATTGAACTGAATTGAATTGAAGAGATAGATAAAATCTGACAGATGCACTGTGTCACAGCAGCAACACTAAAATAATACGTTTGATGGCCAAAACAATGCTTCATGAATCATTTGCTGTATTTTTTGACTGCACTAAATGGTGCCCTCTGTTCAAAAAAGGTTTCAAAGCATGCCCCAAAGTAAACCAAGAGCACCATCTAGTGGGATCAAAAAATACAGCAAAAGGTTCACGAAGCGTCGTTTTGGCCATCACTACGTCCGACTCTCATAAACGAAATGTTAGCGAGTTCTACATGTTGATTTGAAGCTGTCATTAGGCAACTCTCATGTGATGACACCCATGGAAGATGTTCATGATATAGTTCATTAATTATTATTTTTTCTTATTTAAAATGCATATAATAATAGTATTGGCCACTGGTATCACTGTATTCATAGTATTGGTCACTGGTATCACTGTATTCATAGTATTGGTCACTGGTATCACAATATTCATTATTTATTTCATTTTGTTTGGTCTGAGTTACTAAGTTTGGAGTAGCACTACCCTAACCCTAATTTTCCCATTGAACATGTGTATTTTAGTGATTTTAGTGAACACAAGGTTTTTCAGGAACGCATTGGTTGTGTTGAAACGGGACAGTCTGTATAACCCACAATGGGTTAATACTATATTTGTGTGTGCGTGTGTGTGTGTGTGTGTGTGTGTGCGCGCGTGTGCAGTCAGCTTGGCATTCTCAGGTTGCATGGTCTATGGATGGTTCTGTTATTCAGCTTATGCTATAAAATCCTGTTCTTTTCCCTTTAAGGCCTGTACCTATTCAGAAAAATATGCCTGTTTCTGAAAGCTGTCTGGTAATGATGTAACACAGCACACCCTGGAGTGCATTTCTGAAACTGAAACTTCTGTGTTTTGTGTGGTATGCTGGGGGGGTCAAACCTGTTAGGATTTCATTCCGTTATTATACAATATCTTAAGGAATGAAACGTGACTGGCATCGCAAACCAGCAGAAGAGCCAAAAGCTTAGATGCAATCATACTCTATTGGCTGATCGGCCACTACTGGTCTGAAAGGCTTCAGGGGCCCTCTTTGAAGGGATCGTCACATTACTATTGGCTAACGATGACATCATACCCCATTGTATGCTTTTACTTCTGTAAATGGAGAAATCTTTCACCACATTTAAAAAAAAAATACCTTTCACTTTAAGTTCATTATTCTGGGCTTTGGCAATTAAAACAGTACTATATTCACATTTAAGGGGTTACGTTTCTATTATGTACCCTTTGGGGCAAATAGCCCATGAATGCACTTGTGCTGTAACTTTGTGGGATGCCATGTGATCTTCCCAGCCCAATACAATTGCCAAGGGAAGAGACACAGGGTATAAAAAGAAGCATTCATTTCCCATTCACTTACTTTCAATGACACTTGACCTTTTAACAGCTTTTTTTTGCTTTAGAACTCAAGTGTTGCTAGAATTCACAGGAACGTTAAATGTGAGTTCCCAACATTGGTTTGCCAATTAGTCAACTTGCTGAGGCTTACCTTTTTTGCCCCAGATTATATAAGTTTATTTTGTCTGTTAGCTTGGCACCATCAGGTGTATGTAGGCATTAGCTTAATACAGGAATTTAAAACCCATGCTCTTTCTTGATGTTGGCCTACACTTAGTATACCAAAAATGTTTTTTCAGTTATAGGCTAGTATGGACTTTCTACAACATTGCTGACTCTAATTCTAGATAATCCATGGAGACAATGGTCAATAACTAGACTAATAAGTATTTCATCCGCACAGCTTCTCTGCTACTCCCACTGTTACTGCCAAAATGTTTGTTAGTTTGTGTGGTTTGGCTCTTGCTGCTCTGCTTTTAAGAAATGTTTCTCGTTCGAGAACGGCCAGAAGGGTCAGGCAGTTTAGCTGAATGAGTGTGGATGAATAGCCTCTCTCTATAGAAAAGAATCTACAGGTTCTACAAAAAGGGTCACAAAAGCGAATATTTTTGTGAGGTGAGCTTCCTGGCACATAAGGATTCACAGAAGCATTGACTCTGTATAACTTCCTCAAACTGTGGCGGTCAGTAGCCAGTAAAAAACTATAACTTAAAGGGGCTCACCATTTAGCTGAGTTAACTGCAGAAAATACCGATATATTACAGTGTACAAATTGTCACATAGGGTTTTATATCTTTTTAGTTGGCTGTTTACCATACTTTTTCATCCTGACAAGCCAGCCAAAATTTACAAAAAGACTGACCAAGATATCCAGCAATCCAGCATGCCAGGTGAAAAATTCAACCAGGGCCTCCCTGGTAGGAGGGAAGTAGTAATTTACTATCAAATTCCTAAGTATATATCCCTGTTCCAGGGGCTTTCTGGAAGGTCTACACAGCCACGCAGTGTCTTCCATGCTTCATATGCATTCATTCAGTCGGCCAGATAATGCTATCACTGGTGTGTTGTTTCCAAGGTCAGCTGCAGTTATGGCATTTAATTATTGCCAAAACTGGCGCGCATACAAACCCATTCTCTCTACGCGCTGGCGTTTGCACAGCACTCACACTTGCTCTGCGTTAAATTAGTGCCAAAAGTTGAACCATGCACGCTTGTGTGCTCGCGAGCTGAAAACCCATCCTCTTTACGCGCTTGAGTTTGCTGGACCCTATCTACGAGCTCGCGTCTGCACAGCATTCGCTCGCTCGTCAGGATGAATTTTGACACTTTGGAGGCGGGAACAGTGGCTATGTCTCCAATACTATCCAAATGCAGCACCACAACGCCACTTCTGGGCCACCAGTTGGAAGCCAGCAGTGTTATGCCGAAAGTTACGTCATCGCTGTATTAGACGCAAGTTTCGTCGCTGCGGTTTCAGAACGACAAAGTTCTGGTCTTGTACGCCACTATTGTAACCTATGAACTGAGTAGAAAGTTATAGTATACTACATTATTGTATTACTAT
>JAODJW010000106.1:20349548-20372480 GCA_026777045.1 Hyperopisus bebe | reverse complement strand
GCAGTTCTGAAGGCAAAAGGGGGTCAAACACCGTATTAGTATGGTGTTCCTAATAATCCTTTAGGTGAGTGTATATATACATACACATACATATACATACATATATACGCATATACACACACACATACATATATAAATGCACTGAATGGCTTATTTTGGAACCAAGCATAAAATGTTTAATATGATTACATATTTAAGGTAAAATGTGCCTTCAAAACTTTCCTTGCACCGCTGCTGAGATAAGGAACGGAAAAACAATTAAGCGGAATTCTTGTTAGGAGAAAATAGTTTCCACACGGCAAAGTTGCTATATATTTAACTTAAGCATTTAAACATTCACAGTGTACTGCATGAAATTTTTGCGCGCGTGCTGACCGTGAAAAGAGACGATCTGGCAACCCCTGTGTGAGCGTCGCATGTCGCTGCCTCCCCGCGGCCACCCTCTCCCCCCAGCCGGCACAGATGGTCCCAGGATCGCCTATGATGTCAAACGCTTTCAGCTGTTGCTGGCTTAGCAGGAAAGAAACTCCGATGAAAGTTTTTGGTGGGGTATTAAAGAAAGCCTCGGCAAGCGAGCCACATATCCGTGACATCAGTTTTAAAACAAGAAAAAGGAGTGAACGCGGCGTGATATAGGGCACGCCAGCATTACCAGTTAGCTAACTTTTTCCAGACTCATATCTCCGATCCAGTCTTGGGGGGGAATGCGCTAGCTAATATAGCAACACGTCAAAATAGTCAATAACCGACTTGCAGACTTATTACATCGCTCCGTTGTAGCCTCTGAGGTGTTTCTTTTTTTTTTTTGGATGTTTAAAAAAATAAAGGAAAAAGAAAGCGTCGATTCGCCAATTCATAAGTGACGGGTGGCATCTAAGAAGAACATTTTAGGATAAATCTACATCAGTATTCCTATCAGAGATGGGCCGACTGCTCGAGGGGGATATACTGGCCAGTTTGCGAGCCTGCAGCGCCCGGAAAGCGACGAAATAAGCGGCCCACCTGTTTGTTTGCGGCTTTCATCCGCTTTCACTTCGGTTTTCTTCGTCATCGACACAGACCTACGCGTCCAGGTAAACAGGTATGTTAAGTTTAGCTGGCTACACGCACTATTTATATAAGATAACTAACTGACGTGCGGAAACACTAATACTCCACTTGCTAAACTTATCATTGCTCATCGTGCGTGTTTACTGATACGCTAAACTGGCTTTAATTATTGCTTTTTGTTCGTTTTATGACTGATCACCTACCTAGAAAAGCTTGGTTTTTTTCCTTGCCTTCCTTCTGACTCAATGCGTGCAGTGTCAGCGCGAAACTTGGTTTACGAGCTCATGTGTAGGTTCTCATAAATTATGAGCAAATAAAAGTTAATCACTTAAGTGGAGCTTTTCAAACTCAAAGTGTTTCTTCTTCATTTTAAGTGTGTGCATTAATTAGTTCTTTGCAAAATGTGTATTTAGAAAAATCTTGCAGGTGCTAGAAGAGCAACACATCAGTTATCTGATGTCTAATTAAATACTTTTTGGCTTCTTGGTGCTTTCTATCCAACCCCAACGCCAATGGTTACCTGAGATAGATCTTTTAGGTGGAGTGACTGGGGTATAAAGACACGCACCTGTTATCTCCCTCATGTAGTTACAAAAACACATTTTCAGCTTGTCTCTGTGTTCAGGTGTGCTGCTTGTCCTTTGCTATATATTGAATTATAATAATGTACTCTTTTTTTTCCATTAACTTCATCTAGTTGGCTTTTGTATGGTTTGTATTCAGGGTGTGATGTGATTTTTTTTTTTAACTATAGAGTTGTGTTAAGCAAGAGGGCTTGTGGGTTCGTTTACAACATATTGGGAACACATGCTGAGCACTTCAAGAACTCATTGCCTTTCCCTTTGTTTACAACCTGGATGATGACCTCATCCTCTGATCTTATAGAAGGTGTGTAGCTTTTCTCTGCATATTTTCAGGTTGTTGTGATCACACGTGGCCTCACTGGAGGGTGTGTGTGTCAGTGTCAGTCATAGAGCAGAAGGCCATCTGTTCTCTAGGAGGTGTAATGTTGGTCAGTGCCCTCTCTGGTGGACACATTGCTTCTCCAGTTACTTCCCAGATGGAATCTGCTTGGGAGAGGTCTCTCATCTTGCCTTTTAGATGTGCCTTTTTTCAACCTAACTGTGGAAATTAGAAGCTGATATTTCACCCTGGCAACTGGAGCCAGCTGTAAATAAAGTTATAGCCATGTAGCTAAATTGGACTTATGTTTAAACAGTGTGTCAAATACAGTGAGACAAAAATGTACAATGTGTTTGTATGGAGGTTCTTATAGCTATAGTTCTGTTAATTTTGTGAGGACCGCTTTGCCATTGGAAACAAAAGCACACTGTGTGACTCTGGTTTTACTTAGCCTTTTGGTTTTGTTTTTCCAAACTTAGAAATGGGAGCAGCACTGAAAACATGTACTATAATAAGTACCATTTAACAGTAACGGTTAAGGTATTGTAAATGCTCATGTAACTATAAGCATCCATTATCTGGATTCAGTCATGCTGTTTCCTGCAGAGGAAACTAAAGCCCTTATTCTTTCTGTAATCTTCTGATGTTTGTCCAATGTTTTCTCATTAGTTATGACTGTCACTTGCTATCAGCGACCATGCTTTTAGTTTGATCAAGAGCTTTCACCGAGTTGGGTTAAATGCTCTTTTTGTTAAAATCCCTGGAAGTTCTTTTGCCAGTAAAACTAGTGTTATTTGGGGGAAGTTTGATTTCTGATGTGGACAATGATAGCTTGAAATATTGTGGGCAACACAGATTTTCCTTCCAGCAACAGTTGCACATATAAAATGGTAACAAATTTTTAAGACAAAAGGAAAGCTCTTTTAACTCGTCATACTATAGTTAAGCTTGTACTGCAAGTTGAATGTCTTTTCAGGGGATCTGAGATCTCCTCTAAGTCTGACGCGATTAGTAGACGTAGTCGATGACGTCGACGATGAAAATGCGTGGCTGTCAATATTCTATATTGACGCATGGTTTTTTTTTTTTTTTTTTTTTTTAAATTATTGTAATAAAATTACCTTTGATTTATAAAATGCTTCAGTTCGTTATAACAAGTTTTCCTTTAATATCACTAATTATGGGAGTTCTTCAAATTATCACAAAACAAAAAGTTGTTTTTGCACTGCGCAACATTTGAGCTGCATACCACGGTAGCATTAGCGGTATGCACGAGCACCTGAAGAGGAAAGGCACGCGTACCATGCTGGATTGTGGACCGCCAGAAGAGGAAAAGCCACCTTAAGTGTCTTAATGGGTAAAATAGTCGATAGATTAATTGATAGAAAAACAGTCGTTAGTAGCAGCACTAATCTCCCCTAATGCCCGTCACCTGTGCGAACCATCTGCTCCATGTATAACGGCTCATCACCCATCCATTCTCCTTTTTAAACCTCAAAAATTTATTACTGAAGGTTTTAATGCACCTGTTATATCTTCTCCAGCCTGTGCGATGCCTTCCATATTCTGCTTCTTTACAAACCAGTTTCTGGTTCCAGATTTGAAGGGCTGGGCTTCAGTTGTGCTTCCACTACAGAGAAGTATCTGCATAGTTACTGAGTGTATTTCCGATACCCAGTGGACCCTCTGTGTTGGGTTCTTGGGTGTATTGGGGTGCCATCCACAGAACACTGGGCCTTTCTTCCCAGTGCCAAGAAGTGAAATGAGCCAGAAATGAAAACCATTGAAGTGTGGTTTCATGAAATGTTTAATCTGTGTTTTTCCATGATTTGTCTGTCTTAGTTCTGGTCAACAGCACCATCCAAATTTTGGTATTTGCTTGGTCCTGACCAGAGACAGACTTATACAACTCAACATTGCTATGCCTGTTTGGAGAGATCAATGTTGGTGTTCTTGGTCGATAATTGTTAAGCTGTGTGTGCTTTAAGCTCACGTGTCTGTTGGTTCATTGTTTTCTTTTCCTCTATAAATGTGTGCATGTATACTGATCATTAAATAGTCATGTTATGTATTAACCATGTTTAAAGGAATAGTCTTATTGAGGGCCTTAATTAAATAGACCACATGAATGAGGTTTATAAATGGTACACAGAGCAGTTAAGATTAGAAAATGTACTTCGCTGAAATGTGTACTTTAGTCATCAAACACCAAGTATAATAATAATTTGGTTATTTTTATTACCTGCAGACTCTGATACCAAAAAGTTGGCTTTTTCACTACGCAGAATGAGAATTTTCTCAGGCTGTACAGATGAATTCACACAATAGCAATAACAAATAGTGTCAAGCAAACCATTTAGCCTAAATTTGTGTTTTTTTTTATAGTAATTTGTTAATGTTCTAATGTAAAGAATGTATTTCAATCAAATTAAGTGTTTGGGGTTAGAAATTTCAGTGCATGTTCTTTGGTCATTGGTTACAGACGATACTGAAATGCCTATTAGACAAATATGTTTCACGTTCAGCAGGGAGAAACTTCAGGCACAGACCTCACTGGAATGCTCAGATGGCCCTCTGAAGGAAGCATTAGCTTCCTGTTGTGGACATTCCCTCCATTCTCAACTGCTGATGGGCTGGGCTTGAAACCTGGCTCATGGCTCTTTATTAAATGGTGTTACTGCTTTGTTTTGCGCTAGTGAGATGGAGGAGGAAAACGTGGCAGAAAAACAACACTGCGTGTTAAGCAGCCATAAAACATAAAATAATCTGCACTGATACTCAGCCAGCCCTAGACATACTCACAAAAAATAAATCATGCTCCTATGTTAAGCCATCCTGGCTGGAGATTTTTGGAATAAGACGTTTCTGCAATGAATATGAGAACTTTTTCAGAACGAATGCCTAACCCTGTTCTTGCCAGACAGACCGTTTTTGAAAGTGTCCCCCTATTTAAAGTAAGCCAAACTTTTGAGAGTATCCTCCTTTTATCTGAGAAATAACAATGAGTTTATCGTGAAAGCAGCCATTATGCTTTGTTTATAGATACGAAAGCTTATCTACTTTGTCCCCCTTCCTGCTGGCACGTTGACAACATTGTAATGATTTAACACAGAAGATTAGTGGTCAGCATAGTCAGAATATTCCACTTCCTATCTCGCCTTTGTCATGGATTATTGTTTTAGACTGGTTGTATGTTGTCAGCTTTTTATGTAATTGATTTCACTTGAATTGGACAATTTGGAATAATTTTAGTATTTTTATCATGAGTATGTAGCCTACCTGTGACAGCACTGGTTTATGTAAGACACTCCCCCCACGAAGGCATGTGGCGATAGATTCTCTTAATGCCATTTTAATTCAATTTACTCGTCACACCAGAAGCTGCCATCGTGGCTGGATGGTCTATAAATAAGGTCCTTGAGTGCCCCTCTCTAGCAGGTGCTGAGTGGGGTGACAGTTGGACATATGGACTTGACAGTCCGGGGGCCAGACGAGGGGCTATTAATCACCCGGGGTGTAGTGTGCAGTGAATGCTTGATGTAGAGGATGCCAGGGTGCTGGGGAGGGCAAGAGGGCATGAGGCTTCACTGCTGTTGGCTGATAGCAGCAACGTTCTGCATAGACCTGATGGAAAACATTGCACCGCGACAGGAGAGCCTCACTCATTTTTGCTCCAATCAGATAGCTCTGCTGTCATTAACCCACCCACTTTTATTTACCCTTTGGGCAGTCAGCCGTATGAACGCATGGGAGACCCAGAATGGAACCCATTGCTATTTGGACTGATGATGGGCCAAGTTTGATATCAGGACCACATGCTCCAGTGCTGGAGCCAGAACCATAGCAAAAAGGTTCTTGAGTTTTCTTGGTTTTTCCCATCCTGTCGAAAATGTACAATATGTGCAATTCTTATAAGAATCGCTTTCTTATAAGGATGATTGCAGATATTTCTGTTAATTGCTTTAGCTATATAATTGATCTCTGTGTGGGGTTTTGGTCTTCATACCGTCACTTTCAAATTAACCACCCATGATCTCAGTCCCTTTTCAGCTGAAATGAGCATCTGAACTGTCTTCAATAAGAGCTGTTATGGGAAGGGACCACAGCAACGAGCCAGATAGTTTTCGATGGAGAATGAAGGTGGTTCCACTTTGTCGCATGGAGTACAAGTGAAATGTAGAAACGGGCTTTTAAGGAGGCAAATACACATGGATGCTGCAATCTGCATTTAAATCCCAGAAGCAACTTCAGAAGATGTTCTTAGGGTGGCATTGTTTAGTTTCCACCGTCAGATCGTCAGCCTCCCACACCTCCCGCTGATGCCGGTTCCCGTTTGAGAGGCTTGCGGGCCAGTGGCCTGAAAGGAGGGATTGTCTGGTGGCTCAGAGGCCAGACCAGGCACCCATTCACCACGGCTCAGCTCCAGGGTCCCAGCAGGGTCTGCTTGTGGATTACCAGTGCCTCCAGCCTGACTCTCACTGTGCCCCTAAACATGTGAAAGTCTTTGCACTGCATTTCTGCTAGGAAGTGGTTTTGAAGTCCATGCCTGGCATGTGTCCTGAGCCATTAATAATGCATGTTTGCGAAAATGAAGCACTGTGTTTTCTGAGTGTGGTTAATCGCACCGTGAGAACTTAATATGCTGTAGGATGTTGCATGCCATAGCACTAGGCAATAATACAGTAACGCTAATTATTGTAATTTTTCTCAGTAGCAATATAACAAACGTTCCATAAAAGTTCTATATAATTTAAGAGCCGATGTTTGGCATCGCAGTAGAGTAGGTAAGTCTAAAGCAATCGGTCCAATAAGCGTAATTCCAATGCCAATGTGTGGAAGGACATACATTAACGCATTGGACATTTTAGAGAAGCCTGCGTATTTATATAGTAGGTGAAATCTAGAGTACCCTCAGGCAACCCGCACAAATAGGGTGAGAACATGCAAGCTTCATGCATGCAGCAGCATCACTAAACCACCATGTCTCCCAGGAGGGACTGAGACACTTATAGACCCTCTCAATAAATATAAAACTACCATTTCAACTGGTGAGTGAAACAACACTGCATGCACTCTGCCGTGGCGCATTTGGTCTGATATTCCTGTCAAAAATGACCACGCTAATGAGAGACATGGGGTTAAGCAAAAACAGATCCATACTCACCCATCTAACTGTGGTGGGCCTACACCCCTTCCGATTAGAAAAATGATTAAAAAGACAAAAGGTGTTTTACATGATGAACAGAACTAAAGCTGATAGTTCAATTATTTCATTATATTTGCTGGATGTTTAATCCACAGTAAACATCTGTGAAATACTAAGTGTCTATTGAGTTTTTTGCAAGTCAGACATTATGTTAGTTATTTTTAATATGTGTAATGTAGCAGTGGGGATTCCCAACAATATACAGGGATAATAAGTTATTACACAACTGTTTTTGTTGAAATATCAAGCTTTGTGTATAAATTTCAATACCAAGGCAGGTATGAATATAATGTTCACAATATTGTCTTTGTAGTATTTGGTGGCAGGGGTGCCACTAGAGATCTTGGGCCCTATGAAAACATACCATATTGGGCCCCAAACCCAGACCAATCCAATTATGTTTCAACTTTTTGGGGCCCCTGTCACTCAGGGGCCCATGGAATTGTCCTATCTAATTAGGTTAAGTACTCTGCTTTAGGGTGTAGCAGAAGGGGCCCTTCGGATACTTAATCCAGCCTCTGTGTAGCTGCGGTCATAGCTGTTGCGACGGCTACACTTTCTTTTACACAAGTGTGCTGTTTGGGATAAAATCAGTGCAGGCTGCCCATTTGTTACTTTGCACGAGGCTTCAGAAATACAAAGCGGCATTGTCCCCCCCAGCCCTACTTCTTCGTGTAACACTGCAAGCTCAGGCGATGGCAGACAGGATTTCTAGGGACGAGCCAGCAGCCTGGCGACGTGGTTCGGGTCCCTGTGGTTGATTAATGAGCAGCAGGAAGGCCTGCAGTTTAGATCCTTTTACGGTAGCGTGACCATGTGGGGTATCCACGGTGACCGAGCATGGAGGTAAGAGGAAGCCGTCCTGGAGGTGTCCGTCCGCTTCCCTGGAAGAGCCCGTCCTCTCATGTGGAGCGGTTCCTCTCCTCTGCAGCTGGATGGCGACTTCTCTGTTCTTTCCCATTCTCTCATTCTCTTTTTTTGTTGTTTGTTGTTTTTGCTCATTCATCTGTGACTATAAGCAGAGCAAAATCACCAAAATTAACAGAGCATCCAATAAGCTGTATTTTTGCTGCTGCTGTTTGGCGTGAGGGACACGTTGCACAGCTCTTCAGAAATACGACTAACCCTCTCCTATCCTGAGCTCTGTGAAAAATTTCACAGAAACTCTAGATTTTGAGTTTACTATGATGTAAGAGTCTTGCTGCTCTAGCTACAACAGCCATGCTTACTGTTCAGAATCTGATTGCAGACGGATTTCAAGGGAACATTTCCTGGGGATTATATAAAAGGAAAAATTTCACAATAGAAAATGAGATTTTGGCTTTGCCTTTAGACATTCAAGACTTTTTATTTAGACTTCTGTTTCCAGAGGAGAAGTGTGTTGCTATGCATGTTCTCAGTTCTCACTTGTGCCCCCTTTATTTTGCCAAACAGTGCCGCTTCGCTGTGGGACCTTTCCCAGCCAGGCTGCATTTGCTGTACCATGTAATCAGACGCTTTGCTCATTTGGCAAAGCGAAGCAGCTCAGTGCCAAGGCTGGCATCCCACCTGCCCCAGTTTCGCTGCCCGCTCCTGTTTTTGAAGAGAAAGCTCTTTCTCTCTGTCTCTCTGCTTTCCTTTTCAATCCCTTCTCTCCTGAAAGTGTGAGGACAGGTCTCCCCAGAGCTGCCAATCAGACTGTCACCTGATCCGCCTCGTCACTGCTGCAGGGTTTGTGACGTCACCGTGATGGTCGCACGCCTCTCACATTCTGTGTGACAGCTCATAGCATATCCGGCTAGGGCCGTGGTAATGGCCTTGTCCAGTCGCCAGGTGACACAGTGACAGGTTCAGTGCCAGGCAGTGGTACACGGTGGTGTAGGCTTACATGCCCGCTGGAGCCAGCTGGTCCACTCAATCAGGGAGCAGGACTCTGATGCTAACTGTTGTACATGCTTTGCATGCGCGTGCGTGCATGTCACCCGAGGGTCAGCGACCCTGACCGACCCCCGCCCCGGTGAGGGATGCGGAAAACCCCCCAGGCATGCTCTCACTGTGGGGCCTTTGTCAGCTGCACTGCATGGTTAGCGCAGGACGAGGAGAGAAGCAGTGGAACAATGCCAGCCTCTTTCTTTAAGGCTCTAGCGAGCCGGCAAATGCGGACCAGCCCAAGTGAGCGAGGGGTGTTGGCTGCGCTCTGGTCTGATAAAAAGTCCTGGCAGTATCTTCTGAAGTGGGGTGAAAGTGGTGTCATCCTCCTTAATTCTGCCCCCTGCTCTCCAGTTCACAGGACCCATAATGTGGGCAGACGGCACCCACGGCTGAGGACATGGGAACGGATCACATCACGGGTACTGCGAGCTGGAGAGTGGCTATAAACCACTTAGCAGACTATATCCAAAGCCGTTATATCCAATGTACATTTTTCAAGGAATCGGGGTTGGACAGCCCCTGAGGCAATTGGGGTTAAAGGCCTTACCAGAGGGCCCCACGGTGACATCGTTCTGGCAACCAGGGGCCTTGAACCGATGACCTTCCGATCACAGACACGACATCCTAACAGAGAGCCACGCCCCTTTCCCCAGCCCCACTCTGTTTTCCATGCTAAATGGCTCAAATAGGGGATGTTCTTAACATGGAGAGGAGAATGGAGTATTGTATAACCTGGATGCAACTATACTGTGCTGTAATACTAACTTGCAATAAGTGCGTCTTTGGCCCCGCTCTGGGCATAATAAATCAGTATCCAATTATATTGTCTCGAAGCAGTGGTGGTTTTTGAGCCGTGTTGACGATGAAAATAGATAGCGATCTGGCCCGATCGTTTATCCACGTTCCACAAAACCTGTGATTGTGTTCTGACATTGTTTGTTTTGTTTTGTTTTGTTTTGTTTTTTTTTTTGTTTGAGTTTGAAGCAGGGGGTAGTTAACGCACATACAGCCCCTGCCACAAAACTGACAAGCGGCCAGTGGGGGGCAGCTCAGAGAGGGGCGGCTCTGTAATGGGAGTGCGGGCGACACGAGGACATCGTCCTGCAGGCCCTCATTCTTTCCACGTCAAATCATTCTGGGGGCTCACAGGCTGGGTCTGTCCCGAGAGGGGGGGGGGTTGTTTGAGAGAGGCCAGGCTGGCTGGGGTCTGCTTTGCCCCGTCTGGAAAACATGTGGGCTAAAACCAAATAGCAGCTGGAGCGTAAGCAAATAGCAGCATGGAGTTTAGGAAGCATAGAATCGGCATTATTAATCAGCTTTGCCAGCGGTTTCTCTGGCGGGTTAAATTTCGGATCCAAATTGCTTTTAATGAACTCAGCATAATAAAAATTATTGACTAACCAGCTGGCAGAGGCTTTCAGTTGTGAGATAAGAATGCTTCAGGGAAATATACTCATTAATATTATAAAAATGATCAACTGCTTAATAATGGCTCACTTTGCATCCTGCATGGGGAGGGACGTTGTTATGTTCATGTCCCCTGAGAGGGCACTCTACCCAGCCCACTGGTCTCCAGTTTTGGTGCCCGTGCCGTCTGGACCGCAGTGTCGGTACCGAGCTTACGAGGTTCGTGAGGATGAATGCCGGCACTCTGCTAGACATTCCTGCGGGGAGCCCCCCGGGTGCAGAGTGGGCGTCTCCCAGCGAGGCCCCCTCCGCTGCTGGACCCCCACTCTGCTCTCGTGCCCCGAGCAGCCTGCCGGGACATGCCTGGGCCTGTGCAGGAAACGCCACACCTCTGAGGGAGTGTCCCACAGAGCCGCACCCCAGCAGGCCCGCGAGCACGCCCAGGCCAGCCGAGGGAGTGCTACTCACCCAGCCGTCAGGCCCCGTACCTCCCCACACCGCCAGCGTGTCTCATATAGGCTTTCAGTGTGGCTGTAGGGCCAAAACAAACAGCTGGGGAATTTTTATGGTTTCTAAGAAAGTGTATCACGTATTTGATGGTATCTTCTTTAATCCATTCATCCATCTTCTCACTACTTATTCTGGACAGGGTCACCATGGGGGCCTGGAGCCTATCCCTAGTTAGGAATGGCATAGTGCTACACCCTGGCTAGGATGTAGTCCATCTCAGGGCACATGCACTACAAGCAATTTTAGCTTGAATGCATTGAATGCTGATTCCTGTGAACATGGAAGGAAACCAGGAGCACAGGGAGAACATGCAAACTGCACACACACTGCAGGCAGGAATCAGACCCCTCCGCTTTGGGGGTGTGAGCCAGCATGCCCCCTTGTTTGCTTTTGTGTAATGTACATTGCTTTCTTATTAAGTTGTGCTTAAGCATATAGATAAGTGGGCTGTCCTTTGTCCTGTTGGGATCCCAGACTGTATTTCCCCTTTCCTTTATAGGTACAGAGCTGAGCATGCTCTCATGGACGTAATCTGCAATTGACATCGATCGCCCATCTTCAGTCCCAGCCCCCCGAACCTCTGCCTCAACATGACGGACCCCTCCCCGCTGGTCCTGGAAGGGACAGAGGCCAGCATGGCTGAGGTGGACACGTGCACCCTGGAAATCGAGCGCAAGTACGAAGTCATCCCAGCCGTGATCTGCTCCATGTGCTTCCTGTTTGGCATCATCTACTGCTTCTTTGGTAAGCCCAGACAGCCCCCGCGCTTTGTGCGAATCTTTGGTTGTTTTTTTTCCACCTGCTCTCATCTCCATTTCACCTCTCTGCAAGTCAGTAGTCCACCTGAGTCTGTCAGCAAGCCGTGTTAAATAGGATCAGGCCTGATCTACCCATAGCAAGGGAATGGCTTAGAATCTGCTTGCCAGTGTAAGCAGATTAGCTGCTTTCCTGCCAGCTGGGTGAGGCAGATGGGAATCCTGAGCTACCCCCACCTCAAATCAATTTTTTGCTCTGCTTTCCAAGATGTCATGGCTCAGATGAGTGAAACCTGCTTAGCTCAGCACCTGTCTAGTAGATGAATGAGGTATTTGGCGATACTTTGCTATCCAGGTGTCCTTTTTTGTGTCTTCATTCAGCTAAAATGATGATGACTACTATGTTGAACTTGTTTTTACTTCAGACTCACTGGCTTTGGGGTAGTTCACCAATTTGTGGATAGAATGTATATAAAAAAAAAAATAGTCTCTGCTGCCACCCAGTGGGTGTGCAGAATACTGCAGTTTCTGGTCTTTCACCAGTGATATTTCTTTTCTTTCCCCCTACCTGTCTGATCTCTCCTGTCCATTTGCTCCCCTTCGCCTCTCAGGTTACCGCTGCTTCAAGGCCGTTATGTTCCTGTCTGGGCTGATGTTCGGCTCGGTGGTCGTCTTCCTGCTGTGTCACAGAGAGCGGCTGCTGGACACAGAGCTCAGCGTGGAAGCCAGCGCGGGAATCGGCCTGGGCATCGGCCTGCTCTGTGGGATGGTTACCATGCTGGTGCGCAGTGTCGGCCTCTTCATGACCGGCCTGCTGCTGGGGCTCCTGCTGGCTGTCGCCGCTCTGGTGGCCATCGGCCATTTTTACACGCCAGGTACAGTGTGGGTGCCCCTAGGGGCGCTGCTGGGCACAGGCGTGCTGTGTGCCGTGTTGGCGCTACAGTGGCAGAAACCGCTGACGGTAGTTTCTACCGCCGTGTTCGGCGCGGCTGTGGTGACAGTGTGCGCGGACTACTTCGTGGAGATGTTTGCCCTGGCGTCACACGTGTACAACTGCCTGCGCCTGGCGCCCACCCCTCCGCTCTGCTGGTACAGCTGGGTGATCATGGGCATCTGGCCGGCCCTCAGCTTCATGGGAATGCTGGTCCAGTGGAAGCTCACCGCCGACGGATACTCCCATGCAGAGGGTGAGCCGCCCCTCCACCCAGACCGGTAGCCACGTCCGGCCCGCCAGCTAACGGCACTCTCTTTCACCCTCAGTCATTGTCAGCAGGAGGCAGAAGAAGGTCCAGCTGATGCGAATCCGCCAAAGAGAGGCCAAGAAGCAGCAGCAGGGAGGGGGTCAGCTGGCCACGTACCGCCGCAAAGCCACGCCTATCAAGCGCTACGCTGGAGACATCCTGGCACCGGTTGGTGTCAGCAAGGAATGATGGGAATTCTTTCTTATACGATGACACAAGATTGGTGTCCCAGGGACATTAAAATTCAATCCAAACAGATGTACTATTACATTTAATATGACTTTTTAAATTAGTGCTCATGTGTTTGCTCTGACAGTGAAGTGCTGCTATTATTCTATTTGGAAATCAGTAATGTATGAACAGCACAGCTAGAGGGCGCTAGTGTTACAGTATAAAGTCAATAAAATGTCAGCATATGTAAGTGCTAAAACATTAGTGTTAAGTTGGGCGCTTGTACTCAACCTTGTCATTTGCCTTCCTCAGAGCTACTTGCAGAGCCTGCGGGAGCGTCAGATGGGCACAGGCACCTCCATGAGCAGCCTGGGCACCACCAACCACACCACCCTTGACTACGACTTCGAGACAGGCTCCACCGTGCCCCTGACGGCAACCAGTCCTGTCGTGCGGGTCTGAGGCCATGTCCCAGCTAAGCTGATATCGGGCCATGCTGAGTCTGCTCTGTGAAATGCTGCAGCTGTCAAACTGACTCGATTCTTCATCGCTGCAGAAGAATCCAGAGATCCTGTCATGCTGTCTGCCACAAGGGAGCCGATTTCTGCTCATCTAGTCAGCCGTTAGAATCATGATGGAGAAATAAAAGTGAATCATGCAATGAAATTACATATCTGAAACGTATGCAATCATGGAGTAATTGCTGTCATTGTTGTACAGTTGAAAACATGTTTGAATATGAGGAAATCCGCATGCATTCTGTGATTGCCATGAGAAAGGCCAGACGACATCCTCATCTGTCTGCCAGCAGTGGCAGATTTAACCTGGTCTTTGACTTTTTCACTGTTTATTTCGACTTGTCCTTTTATGGTAGGATGCAGTATCTGACTTAGAGTCTGTGCTTATGATCCACCAGGATTTCACAGACAGTAAATACTCTGATCTGTTTAGTGTGTTGCTGACTGTTTACAGTGAGGACTGTAGATTCTTATGTTTTAGTTACAAATATTAAAAGCTTTTTTTTTTGCAAAAAAAGTGATACTCTGCAAATGATTTTCCTCTAATTCATTTAAAGGAATTGTATACAAGGTTGTTTGTTATTAGGAACAGGTGAATTACTTCCCTAATGTCTTAACCTGATAAATGTGATTGACAGGTTACTTAGCAATGAGTACTGTGTTTTCTGACAACCATGAAAAAAACAACAAAATCTCCATGGCAACCAAAGTTTTGTTTATGTGTTATAAATGGTTGCCACACCTGGCTTTCAGACTACCTGGAACAACAGGTAACTCAAGTTCAATTTCCGTCTGTGGCGTGTGTCATAATGAAATTAAAGAAACTACATGGGCAGTTCAGCTGTGGCTGTTTATTTGAGATTCATTTTTCATTCATTATTGATTGACCTGCAGTGTCACACTTTCAGCAAGGCTCAAAAATACCTCATAAACTAATTTTCCTACTTATTAAGAGAGAAGTTTTAAACATAACTTTAATTTCACACATCCACCCTCCAGCTGTTTGGCTCACGGGGTGATTCTCAGAAGTTTGTTAAATAGGTCATGGAGTATTCTGCTGCCCATAGGGTCAGCTAGACCTGGATCATTGTGTTGTGTACATTTACACTGCTGTTATATGTGTTGACATAATTTGTGTGTTTTCTCATCTGTTCTGCTCGCGCCCTTATTTTAGTGACATGGTCACCCTGCACTCTGACCCCCAGGTTTCGCAGTGAGACGTACACCATGTTCAGGACCTCAGACCACCAGCTGTACACAATGGCATCAGCATACTTTATTGTTTTTTTTACTTGTTTGGTTGGTAATGTCACAGGACCATACAGTACCCATTGCCATGTCCCACGGGGACAGATAATGTTACTATGGGCCTTTGTTTCTTTAATAGCAAGTGCACTGCACTGAGATGTGTGTAGTGCATTAAATGTCCCATGAGGCTTGAGCTTGTACCTGATCCCACCTCCTGGCGCCCCTCCCCACACATTGAATTATCACCATCACCGCTGTCCTGATGTCATTCGTCTGTGACATCAGTCATCGCACATCATCCAGCGCTCCCTCTTGCTCAGTGGGTAGCCACTCTCCACGCTCATCTGCTTGCCAATGCGCCAGTATTGATCACCCTTGAAGAAGTAGACTCTGCCATTGGTCCAAGTGAGGGCGGAGTCAGGTTTGGGGGGCACGCCTTTGAAGAGCTGGGAGGTGGGCCTGGGGTAGGAGCTCAGGCTAGTACTGTCCAGCTCATTCCACTGCCAGTGCTCAGAGCCCTGAGGGGTAACAGGAAGGACATAGTTTGGCATTACAGGTCCATCACCCAGCAAGGCGCTTCATCACTGGAACTAGAGACTATCCTCTATAGCTACCGGCTAAAATACTTGTTTCCTTATACCTACAGCATCTGAACTTCCAAGAAGTTTGTCTCTTACCTTAAAGAAAACAAGTTTCTTGGTGGCTTCAAGGTACAAAGCAGCATCGATGTTTGGGGGAATTCTGTTCAGTTTTTTGGGGAAGCCACTGTCAAGCTGGAAGTTGGTGTATCTCCACACTTTGTCACCTAAGTTAGAGTGTGTGGATGAGGGAAATGAGAACCTAACATGTCGGTTACAGATCAAGAGAGTGGAGAACAGTGCAATCTAAGATTGCAGATAATGATCCATTTTCCAGAAGCACTAATCTAGAGTAACCAGATAATCCATGTTAGGGAGGACACTTCAAACTATATTAAAATTGAAAGGTTCCTGTGCTTGGCTAAATAGTTCAGCCCATCTTGTACTTTTGCTGGTTTGTTTCCTTGATTGAAAGATTCATCCAGCTGTTTAACATTAACATTAGGGACGCATGCATGATTATAGGAGAATGACCAATCAGCACATAGCAATGCCACAATTGAAATGCTAGTTTACAAATCCTGTCCAAGCTCAAAGTGTCCTTCCTGACAAAGATTATCTGGTCACCCTAACTAATTCAATGCAAGGTTATGGTGAGCCTGAAGCAGGATACACCACAGACAGGCTGCAAGACCAGGAGATTCAGCGGCCCAAGTCCTGAACAGGGGCCCTTGAATATGTAAAACTATACATAAAATTGGGGTAGGGGCCCAAGGTGACATTCCTTTGGGGACCCAGAATTTATAGGTACACCCCCCCCCCAGGATGCATGCCTCAACCCTCCTGCCCTTCGATGCTTCTTCTGCTGCATGTGGAGTTTGCATGTTCTCCCTGGGTTTCTTCCCATAGGCCAATGATTCGGTAAAATGCATAAATTCATAAAAAAAAACTAATTGTGGCCCATAGGCTTGTACCTGACATCCCACCCAGGCTGCAGCCCTACCTTGTTCCCCATGCTATCTGGGACAGGCTCCATGCCAGTTTTGAAATATAAGAAGGATCCAATTCTTTCCAAAACCATAACATTCACTTGGACTTTTAATGGTGCAGTTACCTTTCAGGAAGTAGGTCTTGCCGGTTCTCTGGGAGTGGACGGTGGCATCGAGGTTGCCAGGGAGACCCTTCCATAGCAGGTTAGTTTTGACGGGAGTGTTGTAGCCCTTGTCTGACACTGTCCACACATACTCCCCACTGAAGGCGTATGTCTTTCGTAGTGGACCTAGATGAGTAAAAGTAGAAAGGATGTTTGGACTTCAGGAAAAAGGTATAATACACTAATTATATGCAGAATAATATCACTGAAACACAGGTGATGCTAATCTGATGTGAAGCCATAGGAACCTGATTTGTTCTTGCTTGACTTAATACTGAGTTAATGCTTCTTTTATATATTTTGTACTATGATGATGTAGAGCGGCGTTTCCCAACCTGGTTCTCAGGGGCCCACAGATAGTCCATGTTTTTGAAGGAGCAAAAATATGGACTGTCTGCAGGGTCCCTGAGAACCGGATTGGGAAACACTGATGTAAAGGCTCTCTTCATACCTAGCATGATGGCATCCAGGCTGACCGTACAGGGATCCGGAGCTTTCCCTTGACCCCCTGACGAGTGGGATGGGGAATTGGGAGTGGTTGGCTGGCCTAAAAGGGAAGAGCAAATCATGCAAAATCATTCTGAATGAACACATCTCAAGCTCACATTAATGTTCCATCTGTCTATTCCAGTGTTTCCCAACCCATTCCATGGGGACACCCAGACAGTCCACATTTTCTCCCAGCTCACAACACCGAATACCTGGTGCAGGTGTGTCAGGAGCTGGCAGGGAACTAAAAAAATATCTGTTTTAGGCAGTGTTGACTTCCTTGTAAACCTGTGTATTTAATAAAATGGGGGTCAGGTCTGTCTCTCACCATAAAGGACCTGGATGCCTATCACGTCGTCAGGGTGCAGCTTGAAGTTGCTACGGTAACCGCTGTAGATGGGACCCATGAGGGCACTGCTATACTGGGAGTGGCCCAGCCCCAGGGCATGGCCGATCTCGTGGGCGGCAACAATGCCCAGGTTGGTGCCGTCGTACTTGCCCTCTGTCCAGAACTCGTCCTCGTCGAAGTGCACTATGCCCGACTCTGGGGCTTCAGCATGGGCCAGCACGCCACCTAGGGGGCGGAGGCAGAAACACATCAATGGTGCTTTGCCTACGTGTGTCCTGACCCCCTCCTAGCCAAACAGTGTTCAGCATCTTTACCTAGCCCGTCGAATGCAGCCGGACACGATCCCGCTTTCTTATGGAATGAGATCTTGATATCGGCTCTCCCGTCCGTCACCTCTCGGAATTTCAGAGGAGAGACATCACTCCAGTATTTAAAAGCGGTCCAGACAGCTGCGCGGGTTTGCGCCTGACCCATATCGGGTGTGTAGTTATATATACGGTATGTCAGGTCCTTCTTCCGCCAACGGCCTGCGTAACACACATAAACAGTGATTACAAAGATGTCTTCAGCTTAATTATCCTTCTGGTAATGACATTGGTGAGGATTATTCAAATTTTGGTTTTCGAGCACTTTTAAAATGAATTCTTAATTTATAGAAATAGATGTTTTTCAGCTGAGAGACTGAGGATAAGCACAACAGTTGGGTAATGTGCCATGATCTAACTGGCTGGGTTAGTAAGTCGTTAAACTCTCAGTTAAAGATAATTGTCATATGAAATATTTAGATGCTGCTATAGCCGCGTTGGCCGCTGACTCGCCTATCACACGGTATTTGTGGGTCTTCTGGGTAAAAGGATCTTGCAGGCCACAACGAGGCATATTCATCATCGCTGCTGTTCCATTGTCAAAATTTCCAGTCACAGGGAGGTTTGCTGCCTTCTGGAAGACCCTGGGAGAGGAGGAAATGGGAGCGGGGGGGGGAGTCAAGGTAAGAATGGGGCAATTATACCGTCCAGTAGAAGCTAGCAAACCAGTGCTACTCCTAATCCCTACAGTGAGATCCTCAATAATAATGACTGATGGTACATTCTGGAAAAAAGGCTTCCATAAGCTTCAGCCTTGATACTCCACACAACCAAGCTTTTCATTCTGATCTTCGGCGATTCAGTTGTGTTTACAAAAAACTAAGCCTAGTAAAAACAATAAGATGGCAGCATCAAACACACGCATATGTTCAGATGAGTTGCAGGCAGCTTTACTGTTATTAGCACAAGTGTCGTTGTTAGCACAAACATCCTGGTTACCTGAGGGCCTCTCTAATGTCCTCTGGCCCATAGCTGTGCTCTTTTGCCTCCAGCGAGGTGTGCAAGTAGCCGTAACGCTTCAGGTAAGTCTGGAGAGATGGGGGAATGACCCTTTCAGTCACTTGCCCTTGGCTTTCAAATTGTGAAAAGAATAGCAAAGTCCTTTCTCTGAAGCTTTCCTGCTGAAAAAAGGCTATGCCTACTTGGCATTATGTCAGTCAGAGAAGGAATTATGTGTTAAACAGACTTTGAGTATGTAAAAGACAGAGCTAACACGTAGGCCAAGCAGATGCTGTGCCATAACAGATTAAATTACAGCTGGAGCCATTTGCTGTCAATTCAGACATAAGTCCTCTAGCAGATTTCAAGACCACAAAACTCCAGATCTAAACACCATTGCAGATTAATCACAGATATACCAGAAGTATATATTTCTGTGTATTTCCATTAATCCCCTAATCTCCTGCTGTCAGATGTAATGTTCTATAACAGCTTGACAAAGAGAGGTGTGGATTTTCCACAGTAAGTAGTAGAGGAGACTTTTAGCAGTTTTAGTCTGAGTGATGGAAAGCTGCCCTTTTAATGCAGAAACCATGTTTATCAACAGCATTATAGATATACATTTGCATTAAGATGTGTAAACAAAATAGACTACCTCTATTATGAAACTACAATTACATTTTATTTAGCATACTTTCTTATCCAAATCAACATACAATTGAGAAGGTGGAGTCAGACAGTCCCAGGAGCTGTTAGGGGTTTCATGCCTCGTTCAGGGGTCCAACAGTGACATCATTCTACTGGCCCTGGGATCAGAACTGACGACCTTCCGATCACAACATGCTAGGTCCTAAGGCTGGGACAGCCAAGTGTCATACTGTCACCCCCACCACCATCCCAAAGAGGACTTAATACCTGCCCCCACACACAGAGATGCACACGGTCGTCCATTAATGAGCCGTGCCTGCAGTGGGACCAGATGTGATCCAGGCCTCGTGGATACGACCCTATTGGTAACGGGAATGTCCGAATTGAGCCTAATGAGCGGCACCCTTGTGTCTTCATTCCTTGCTCTTACCGTGGCTTCCAGAAGGTTGCTCCAGTCTATCGGGGTGGAGAGCGTGGTGGAGAGGACGCTTGAGAGCAGCACTGCTGGGAGTAAGAGGCCCATCTTCCACCAGGAGCAGTCAGCTGTTCTACAATGACAAGACCCCTGTGTGTTTTGCAGATGAGTATGTTTGCCTTGACTGAGGACTCCCTCACGGTGCAACCTCTCCAGCATTTGCTCTTGACTTTCCACTCGTTGTCTCACTTCTACTCCTGTCGTTTTTATACCCTCTGATGAGTCAGTGCCCCTTGAGCCCCCGCTGTGACCTATCCCCAAGGATCCAGGCTTGTTTTGGGATGGGAGGTAACCGGCCACCACTCAGAGTTATTCACCGCAAGCCTGCCCTTCCCAGAAGACATGCACCCCAACCCTCCCCTCTAACAAAAGCAGATATATCTTCTCTGCTTGCGTAAACTAAAATAATTAGCTCAATAAAATCAGTATTAAAGATGAAAAAAACATGTATACTGTTGGGGTAGGTTACTTTTTTTTTAATGACGTCACTTGTCATCTATTGTAATGTAATTAGACAGAAAGGAAGGTTTTTGGTGGTTAGGAATTCTTACTGATCTTTAATTATGGCTGAGACACGCCTTGGAAAGGCTAATGAGTTGCTCCTAGGAATTTACACATGGGATTTCATTCAGTCTGAAAAGCAAAATTATTCTGGTCTTTCAATTTCATATGTGAAAAAAAGACACGCATATGGCTTCAGATTTTTAATGCATATTTGTGCTTTCGTATGTCCCAGTAACAGCTGCTGTCCTATGAATTACGCCCACATTTAGCGTAAAATGACCTTTATTGAAGCGTTTACCAAACCACGCACCATAAAATGTTTTCATTTGGGAACCTATCCCTGAATGAAGAGAACGTACGCAGTGGGATTTGGAAGGGGACCAGTGTTCCACTAATTTAGAGAAGCCAATTTATTGAAAAATGAGAGGAGGTGTAAGGAACCCACGCACATACACCGAGGACATTTAATCCCCATGTGGAAGTACTCAAACCCACAGCCGTGGGGGTGACAGCCACCCCAGGAAGCACCTCATGAACATTCGGGACAGAAAACTGGACTCCATGGGGGCACAGTCACCTCCATACACACCGGTATCTGTTTGCATTTCTACTCTGTACACTATGGCTAGATGTTTACCCATTCTGTTTATGTTAATGAATTATAGGGGATTCTGTCTGTAATCAGAATCACAAATCTGTGATGAAGCAGCACTTCATTCACTTTTACGCAATAGCAGGAGGATAATCGAGTTAAACGTGCGTCATTCCACTGATGGCACTAACAATGACAGTAAGTTGATTGTGATCAGAGGGATAGCCCTGCTTTTACAATGGATTTGATGTAATTTACTTACCAACATACTCAATGACCCTAAAATAATCTCTGCCCCTTTGATTTATGACAACTTAATTAGCATTAAATAGTTGCCACAAAGCTAAACTAAGGCAGATGGACGTGAAGAGCCAAAGCTAGACATTTATTCCTGCATTTGTACCACATATTATAGCTATCTCTGAGCGAGCTAAATGCCTCCAGGCTGTTGTCTTATTGCCTAATGTTGTGGTGAAAAACGCACGAGCAGTTTTCCATACCACATTTATATTCATCTGACGTCTGGTTTTACAGTCTCTCTGTGATTATCCACTAACTTGTCTTAGAAGGAACATACTTGTTAGTGCCAGACTGTCTACATCCTATTACTGAAACTTCAAAAACCTATGCACTATATGAGACCTGCACTCATATTTATCTCCATTTTGACTGATTGTTGTTACATCTGTCTCCCGCAAAATTTCATTCCATTTGAGCTGTCATCCTTCTCTTTTATTTTCACCCATCCCTTTAATCGTGACCCACCACATTAATAGTCACTCATCCCTTTTTGTCCCCATTTTACCCTCGTTCTCCATCACGCTTGTCAATAATTTCCTGTGTGTATCTGCCCTCTGACTACATTTAATATGTCTGTGTCATACTCCATGTATACAAAGTCAGGTGTGTATACAGGGCTGAAGCTGATTGGCCCCCAGAGTGCCCCCTCACTGTCACTCACCAATCATTGGCTAATGATAAGGTTGGCTCCACTGTATGCATTATGGCCCCACTTGCGGTCCCGGTTAGGGATGGCAGGGCTACTGTGTACCAGCGAGGCCTCGACTTCCTCAGGGTACCGAACAGTCTTACAACTTGACAAATTCTTGTGCTCGGTTTGTTTATTTGCGGATGAATGAATGAATAAATGAATGAATGAATGAATGAATGAATGAAAAAACAATCCTAGAAATGGTCCTGAGATGGATGGATGTCAGCTAGTAAATTTCACAGTGGATAATTTTGCAGAGGTGGAGATGTTTGGTTACAAGTCATGAACCCTGACGGCGTCGCAAACATGACGCCAACAGTGAAAGCGTTGGCAGCCGGGCATGGAGGAACAGGTTTCAACTGGCATGCTAGTCATACCATGAGGACACCAGCAGGGGGTGAGTTGCAGGGCTGCTGTGTAACCTGACATCCCTGTCCATGACTCAGACCCTGGCTTCTTAGTTGTTTACTGAAGGTGCTTTTATTCAAAGTAGCTTATGTAATTTACAATAACATCCAGCCATCATCCAAGTACTAAAGACCTCCACAAGGAAGGAGAACACCCTAAAAGAGGTGCCATTGAAGCACAGGACACACAGTATGGGTAAATCACTTAAGGGTATGACTCTGGACTGTGGCAAGAAACTGTGATACATGCAGGAACTTGTATCCTGTAGCACACAGAGAACATGGAAATCAGACATGCAAAGAGCAGAGGTGAAGAATGGCCTCCCGAACTTAGAAGAGTGAGGCAACACCAACTACTAGCTACCAAGTCACTGTGTTGCCCCTTGTTTACAATTATTAACTTTATAAGTATAAAGCTACAATTTACACTCACCTAAAGGATTAATAGGAACACCATACTAATACGGTGTTTGACCCCCTTTCGCCTTCAGAACTGCCTTAATTCTACGTGGCATTGATTCA
>JAODJW010000106.1:20337755-20349448 GCA_026777045.1 Hyperopisus bebe | reverse complement strand
AAGCAACTGCCATGTGATTGGTTGATTAGATAATTGCATTAATGAGAAATTGAACAGGTGTTCCTAATAATCCTTTATGGGAGTGTATGTCAGTGTTTCTCAACCCAGTGCCCAGGGATCACCAGCCAGCCCACGTTTTGGCTTCCTTTCAGCTCCCAATACCTGGTATTCGTGTTCTTGATTGAGAAAATGGGCTGGGGAACTACCTAATGTCAAACTAAACTAAAGATGAGTACTATTTTGATGGATGACAGCTTTTTTGGATGTACCTTTTTTGTCCTTGAAGATTAAGAAGCAGTTTCAGTTGTATAATTTAGGAGGGCTTTCAACAAAGTTTTGGGAAAAATCCAGCCAAATAAGGAGATCTCATCCTGCAGTTTCTGTTCTTCAACAAAAAATGTAACATGACAGAGATAATTAATAACCAACATATCCAATTCTGTTCTGTTACCACTTTTCGAGATGGCATGAAAGACTTTGCACAATTCTAATGTTTATTTTCTTGTAGTAAATTATTATCTAAAGCAACTTAAAGTTAATCCAAATTTTCACAGGCACTGTTTTCAGTGCAATTCAGATTCTGTGAATTCGCCAGCCCTGGAATCTGAAGCAGCAATCTTCACATTTAGCCACTATGCCCACTGCAATCTGAAATGCTCACATGCTGCAGAGATTGTTTATTGATTGTCACTGGTTTTTTTTTTTTGCAGCACAGCAGAGATCCCGCTATTCTGCTTTGAGGCCGGAAACCATGCCCCTCCACCCCTGACAGCTGGTCCACCTCATGCTGATTGATTACTCTGTGTGAGCGTACTTGTCTCCAAACCAATGTTTACAGCGAGGCCTGCACCACTGTATTTTATCATGGACAAAAAGGGAAAAAACCAACAATTTTAAACAGAATGCCTGTTTTCAGAGCACACCATAAATTCCCTCTTTGAGAACACTTAAATTTTGAGGTCTGAAGTTTTGCCCCCTCCCACCTCCATCCATAGTAGAGAACTCAACATACCTCCATTTCCACGACACAACGATCCACATCTCACCATCACAGCACTCAAAAAATGAGGTTCCATGTGCAATAAAAATCAAGAACTTTTACATTCTTACTTGCAAAAAGGAAATATTTATTTAGCTAGAACTATATTTATATTCCACAGTTAACACTTTAGTGTTACTCATGAGCAGAGTTGTCCCTCCCCTCATCAAAATAACTCGTATTCTTTCTGTCTACGTCTCTAAGACTTAATAGCCCGCTGGAGCAAACACCTTATCCGTAGAGGTGGCTCACACCCTGAAACCGCAGCTCATATTCCACAGAAATGCACAATACTGTCGGCACCTCATTTCCATCTGAAGGTGTGGTGTGCCAAAGTCTGGATTAGTTCAACCCTCTTAAACCATGGTCAGTGACATCAGCAAATCCGTGTGGGTGACTCCGACAGCTGTTGCACGGTCATGGGGTTCCGGAAATTTCTTAGGCAGAAATGCACGGGCAACAGAAGGCAGCTGGACTCGCACAAGGGCGAAAAACATCTGGATTCATCCCTGGCTTGATAGAGTAATAGGGAGACACAAAAAAACACTTCTGAACACAACAGTCTGTTCCCAGTAAAAACTTTCATTATGCTGGCATGGCTCTTGAAGACACCAGTTACCAGGTCTGGGCAAAACACCACAATGAACAGCAGCTACCTGATAGCTAATCGTAGACAGTGGCCAGTAGATTAAGACCTGAACTTCGGATCAAAAGGGTGGAGCAGCCTTGGGCGAAGCAACAGCCCTTGATTCCAGGGGGAGGGAGAGTGGCAGTTATCACCCAGAATCACTTTGGCTAAGTAACTCATTATTGCTTGCACATGCCTCTTCAAATGTCTGGCGTCAGGTAGATACTGGATCACAGGTTTAAAAACAGCCCACAGGAATAGCGTGTGATGAAGTGACTGAATGCAAACCACAAGTATTTAAAGCATGTTCAAAATTATCAAGATAAAACACAATAGTCAAAATTAGGAAATAGTGAAAACCCCATTAAAGTCTTGCACTGGAACATCTAAAGGTATTTAGAAAATGGAGGAACCTACAGCACACCCTGTCAGCCGTCGCAGACCAAAAGTTGCTGATGTAACATGAAAGCGATACACTGAAGCATCAGAATAATCTGAAATTCCTTTGTGGTGAGTCACTCTGTGTGTTAGGATCAGTGCCTGTGATGTCACCATTGAGCAAGACTTTTAATCCCAATTTTTCCAGGGCACTGGATGCTGCCCGATCCTGTGCTATGGCCCCCAAACTTGTTCTCACCAATGTATGAGTCTCATGGAGAGTGAGAGAGGATAAGCAAAAAGATGAATTCCTCAGTGAGATAAAGTATCACTATTCTGCAGTTAGCTGGCTTTGTTGTGGATTTTGTTTCTTGTCTCTGAATGGTGTGGGAACTTCTCATTAATTTTTGTTTGTTTATAATTATTGAAAGTTGCCTTTCTGTCATGGCACAATCTTTTAATTTCTATTAAAGGCCTGTATTGCGCCACTTGCTGATAATTTCCAGGGTAACTTTAAAAGATACAGTCTCAAACATGTATAATCTTAACATTCTTTCAGAACAAACAAGGCTGAATTTTAAAAGGCATCCCTCAGGCCAGGGTTGCAATACATGCAGGTCTTTGTGCCAGCCGTCATCAAAGACTCGATCACACTCCACCTGGAAGATAATGAAAAACACTGGTCGTGGAAGACCGGTTTTTGTAAAAATAAAACTGCCTGTAGTGAAAAGACAGAGACGAGCATCGGACCACCGCAAACCTCTGCAGGAGCAACAGCTAAACAGACCTGCTTTTAGGTTCAATTACATTAGCTAGTCCGTCTCTTGTATAACCATGACTCAAGATCCTAAACTCCTCCTAGAGGATGGCACTGGAATCTCCAAGCATGAAGAAATGCAAATGGCAGTGGTTTCATAACTGACAGTTACTGGCATTTCTATAACAGAGGATCAGAGGCTTTTTTTTAATTGCTATATTGGAAAAAGTTAAGAACACAACCAACTTTAAAGAAAAAAAAGTACATGCTTCATAAATCTCACAGATTTTCTTTACAAAACTGCAGCAACTTTTATTTGTCTTTTCCTACACCCAGAAGAAACATTCCCAAACCCCCACCCTTAAATCCCACCCCAGAGAATTCTGTCTAGAATATAAACATGCAGGGGACCACATAACCCAGACTACAGCAGGCTGGGAATGCAGAAACGCCAGGTCTCTTTCAGCACACAGATCTCATGTCACTCTCAGCGATGGCAGCGTGCACGTAACTTCCCAGGGACTGGCACAGAGTGAATGCTGTGTTTTCAGAAAACAGGCTCAGAACTTCAGAACCAAATACCCTTTCTCGCGGAAGTTACCACCTACATAAAATATGCTAGTTTCTACCAAGAAGGTGCATCTTTGCAGAAACTACACAAAATCGCATGCTGAAAAAGGAACAGAACCAACATAGAAAACATCTGTAAATTAAAATCTTTCCTAATGGTAAAATAATACTTTTACAGCTGAATTTACAGAAAACTGTTCCGTGGTTTACCAGCATAAAGATGTATATCCATTTAAATAAATCTGTTCCTCTCATGAATTTACTACACAACTTACCTGCAAAACAGGAAAACCTATATATGCCACCTTTTTATCTCACCACATCAAGTTTCTGGGGGTTTTTTTCAACCCAGGACACTTTTAGCCACTGACAAGAAATCCTAGAGCAATAATTTGCATCCAACACTTCAACAACATGGAGAAATTTACAGATAATGCCACAAGCCTTTACAGCATCCTATAAAGGGGGAAGAAGACAAGCCTCAAAGTCAGTGCTGATCAGGACTGAAATGACAGACAACCTGAACTATTCGAGTAATCCGTCGAGTAATATCAGATCTACTAACCATCAACCTAAATGGCATATTTGTAGTAAGGAAGTGATCTGTTGTTATTATACATGTGTTAATGTCCAGTCTGAATGTTAGGATAGTACAGTGTTTTCCAATCCAGTCCTTAGGGACAGTCCACATTTTTGCTCCCACCCAGCTCTCTGCCAGACAGTCCATATTTTGCTCAGCTGGGTGGGACAAAAAACGTGGACCAGATTAGGAAACACTGCGATAGCATATACTCCAGCCTCTGCTGATAATTCCGTCTGGTTGACAGTACTAATGTCTCTAAGATGTCCAGGCTGAGTTGGTCCAAATCACGTTCCGCAGCTGGATGTTTATATTCTTGACAGTGTCTCCCCGCCCAACCCTGCCCACATGTCCCAGGTTTACGAATCCTTCTCCAGCTCCTCCAGCTCTTCCCGCAGAGCCTGGGCCCGGCCCAGCTTCTCCAGTTGCTCCTTGGTCGGCTGCTTTATCTCCCCGGAGTCCAGTTTCTGCTGCAGGTCCTCTACCTGTCGTAGCTTCTTCCGCAGGCCTTTGATCTTCTTGGTTTTCTCGGCTGCCGCCACCCCCTGGGCCTGTGGCAAGGGGCCGTCGTGCTGCGGTGCCCCCTTGTGGTCGCTCGTCTTCCCCCCGATCTCCATCTTCCAAATGGCGGCACTGAGCATCTCCGCCCCTTCCTCAGCACTCACGTCGCCATCCTGTCCCTGCAGCTGCTGCTGTTGCTGCTGCTTGCGCTTCTCCTTGCGCTTCATGTTGCGCTTGGCGGTCTTCGAGAGACCCGCAGTCTCGCCGTCCCTCTCCCCGCCGCCCCCTGTCGACACCTGCTGCTGCTGCTGCCGCGCCTGCTCCGCATCTTCTGGATTCATGCCTGGCGGAAGGTCCGGTTTACTCTTGAAGAACTTGACATATTTGTTCTCGTAGCTGGAAAAGCAAAGTTAGTTTATTGCACTTACAGATACTCCTCAGATTCCAATGGTCCGTATTTCGATAATTCGTCTTTATGATGGGTAAATGTTTTTCATTTTTGCTACATTATTCAATGAATTACATCAACTATTTGACACTTTATTATAAAGTAGGACTTGCGTTAATGATTTTGCCTAACTGTAGGCTAATGTAAGTGTTCTAAGCATGTTTAAGGTAGGCTAGGCTATGATGTTTGTTAGGTTAGGTATACTGTATAAAAAACATTTTCGCCTTACGATAGGTTTATCGGAACGTACCCCCATTGTGACCTGGGATGTAAATGAATTTACATTAATTTACACTACCACGCAGAAAATCCACAGCTGGCACTAATGAGAGAATAATTAATGGAGTTACAGTGCACTGCTGTGATTGTTGGGGGTTGGGAAGCACAGTACACCTCCATGTGCCTGGTCCATACTTACACAGGGACCTCTTCCTGAGGCACATAACCCTCCTTCACCCGGCGAGGCTTTCGCCAGGTTCCGTCTGGCCTCTGCGTGGCAGCGATGTATTTTCCTTGGAGAAAGTGAGGCCGACACAATAAAATAAATAAGGCAAGTTTGTGGATAGAATTACATATATTTTATATACATATATTTTAAACCAAGATATACATGAAATATTGAACAGTATATAAGATATGCAACCAAATGAATTATCCAAATCAGGTAAAGCAATTGTCTAACCATGTATTGTCCATTTAGATTCAAGGGCATAGCTTTGGTTTCAGTAGTGGTAGGGACCAAATTTGCCCGGAACCCCCCATTAAACACTCACGGTACTCCCACAAAATTAGTAGGGACCGACCATGCACAAATCTATGCCCATCCTGAGATTACATTCAATAATGCAGCTTGTGTACTTTAATTCATATTCTATACAACAAGGCTTAATAATTAGCTTACTAATACAGGGCGGTGAATTGCATAAAGGCCCTACCTCGGTACGTTTTGCTTTCGTACGGTAGGAATGTGCCGATGTGGCTTCAGGCAAAAGAGAAACCATACGTACGTAACTATGGCAACTGCGTTTGCTCCCGTCGCACTGTACAAATGCAACCACCCCTCTGCTAATCAATGAATTCATGCAAGCACTGACATAAAATGACCAGCCAGCTGCATCATCGGGCACATATGTATGTTTATGCTTAGCTAACTTAAGACAACTAGGAATTTGGTTATTTAGAAAACAGTGAAACACAAGTCGTGATGTTAACTTCTGCGTGGCGGTCTAAAACGCTGGCTGGACTGCTGAATGCAGCGGCATTTTCTCGTTTTATCAACCACACTAATTTTCTGGCTGGCCGATAGGTATTATTAAACCTTTGGAAATAGCAGATCTTAATAACCATTTTAGCTAGCTAGCATACCAGATTCCCAAATATCAATGCTCTGCAAAACGTGTCGACGAAACTGGATTGTTTACGACCCATATTTTAAATATACAACATATCTGTTACGCGTATATACGAGGATAGGAAGAAACACGGAAAAATTGCGCTTGACCCAAAAATAAATGCTCCAGTTTTACCAGATTCATCTGTCACATAGGGGGTCGCCATCTTGAAACGCGATACTCTTCCGTCGCGCGGCGGAAGCGGCGCTGATGGATCGGAATGTTTAAAAAATCGCTGTGGCTGTGTTTTCGTTCTTTTTGTTGATTTCTTTCTTTATCAGAGTTATCAACTCTCACGCATCTGGCACGACACTCATGCTGTCAGACGGTCACGCAAGAAATCTTACGGCAAATCTGTAATTCCATTATAAACCTAAATTAGCCATATCAAAAGCGATGGGATATTTTGCAAACCCTACAGATTATTTACAAGGTGATAAAACTGCTACTTACATGTGTACTTGTTGCTGGCCGAAGTTGGTGACACTGCTTAATCCCTCCTGTTATGTTGATGAACTAGGCACACCTGTTATTTTGCGAAAATTGTACATTTCAGTTTTGGTCATAGAAGTAGAAAAGTGCTTTAAAAAGACATGCCTGTTTAACTTTCCCATAAGATAAGATCGAAACTGGAAGATTTCTCTATGTGTGGTGAATAAATGCCTGTTTAATAGTAATATATATTTGAAAACTTTTTTGTTCAAGTCAGTTTTTGTCATCAGTTACCAAATAAGTTATGCACATTCAGTTTTCACAGAAACATTTAGGTGAGTCCTTGAACTCTATTCGTTCTCAACTTTTATTTCACTCACTTTTCATTTTGTGTATGTATGTGTGAGAGAGAGAGAGAGCGAGAGAGAGAGAAATAGTAAAATTTTGTAAATGTGCTTTCTGCATTTGGCACATGTGGTGCTGGTTATATTGTCATAGCCAGCGAGATTGAACTGTAGTTCTTCACATTTTTCCCACTGCATCTGCTGCAGCTGATCTGAAAGAGCTTCAGTGCCTCAGTCCGAACTCTCTGAACACTTCTTCCAGCTGTTGGTTGGCCTTGCTTCTGGATTTGGGCTTTTCCAAGTTCCTTGGGGAATACGTGGTGTTAGTGAAAGTTTCATCATTCCACTGCTGATTTATGTTTCTCCAGAGCAGATGGGTGTTGTATGCAGACATTGTTGTCACCTTGTCAATGCGTCATAATTAAACCTCTCCTTTAGCGAAACTCTGGATTGTAGCTTTATATCTTCTGTTTAGAAATAGCTGTTTGTGCTCTTGAGGCAGGACAAACGCGGCAGGAATTTTGGAAGAAAGCTAATTTTGGGTATTTCACAAATTTCATTAGGAAGATCTATTTAATACCTAACCCCCATACCCCCTCCCCCACCACCACCCTAGTTAGTTTGCTATTTCATTAGTCAGCTCCAGGTTTTAGATTGTACGTTGTAAAATATGATATTATGACCCCGCAGCCTTTCACTTGTATCAAGGTTCATGTTGTCATGTGTAAACATAACAGTTAAATTCTTACCTGTGTGCTGACATTTAGAGTATTTTTTTCTAAATGGTTTTCTTCTGTAAGCTGGTGTATTTTAGAGCCAAATACTGATGCCATACTTTCTGTACTTTTTGAAGTGTAGAAGCTGTAGGCACAATATCCTTTGACTGCAAAACATTAGTCCTGTGTAACCCGAGGGTCAGGGGTGTATAAAGCATTAGTTTTGTAAATGGATGATTAAAATGCCAAACAGTATGGTAGCTGAGTGGACAGCCATATTGCCTCACACCTCCGGGATCAGGAGAGTTTGTATTTTGCCCTTATAATGTAAGGCATCCATACTGCTGTCCAAATGCATGCAATTAGGCTGATAGGTACTGTACAGTGGTGTATGTGGCAATAGTATCAGGTTACTTACTGTATAATGATGGCAAACAATTGTGATAAAATGAAAATATATTTTCCTTTTCAGTAATATGGATCAACCAAAAAAGCCTGTACTGTATCTTCCTTGAACATTCTCCTCGTAGGCATGGATTTCAAATTATAAATGTTAACAACAAACATTATGTATCACTATTTAAAAGGCCCCTGGTACATATCACATTCCATTGTATTGTGAAAGTATAACTGAAATATTAAATCAATTTTAACAAAGAAAATTATGTAGTGAAGATTTTTCATTAATGAACAACTTGATGCTATTGTTAATAGGGTGTGGATTGAAAAATATTTCCTTAATAAAAACAGGTTGCACTGCTTCTTTTTTGGTACTATTCAGCTCCCATACACAAAACCTTCTTATAGGAGATCCACAAACAATAAACAGTTGTCTTTTAAGACCATTTTAAGGTTCTTTCATGGTTTTTGTAAAATGACAGGTTGCTTCATTATAATACAATTTGCTGTAACAGTATAAACTAGAAAAAAATGAAGAAAGAAATTAAGAAAAAAAAACAAACAAATTGATTGTATCTTATGGTCAGCCAGCACCTTAAAAACAGGTGCTGGTACATCAACCATAAAACAGACTTACAATACATTCCTTGCTACCTAAAATGCATTCAAATTTATTGAAGAATCTGTTTAAATGCTGCCTTTATGATCTAGAGTGGGCTGTCCTCTGCCCTGTGCTAGGTCCCAGGACCCCTGTAATGGGTAAGCGTTATGTTATATCGATGGATGGAGTGACATACAATTGAGAAAGCAGGATCTCTCAGTCTCTGGAGCAATTAAGGACCTTGCTCAAGGGCCCAACATTGAAATCACTCTG
This sequence comes from Hyperopisus bebe, assembly GCA_026777045.1. NCBI lineage: Eukaryota > Metazoa > Chordata > Actinopteri > Osteoglossiformes > Mormyridae > Hyperopisus > Hyperopisus bebe. Next base: position 20,340,391 of record JAODJW010000106.1, on the reverse strand, counting down.
CCAGTGCTTGGATTTGAACCAGCAAGTATAAATACGACCACTGTCTGAGAGCTACGTTTCATAAAACTACACAATGCTGCCCACAATGGGAATTCAATAAAGTTGCTAAAAAAACCTTACTTTTCATATATATATATGTGTGTGTGTGTGTGTGCGCGTGTGTGTGCACGTGCACTAAAAGAGTCCCCCAGTGCTCTTGCTTTACTTCTCACACACCCCAGCCTACCCAAGATACTGGTACTACCTGTACTTGGATCTGCCATGTCAGACGTACAGTGCTGACGTCATAATCCCCAACTGTGCAAGGCCATTAGTTCCACGCCCTGCTGAAGTATAGGTTCCAAGCTTGCCGGGCTGCCCAAACAATTGGGGCAGACGTGAAAAAAGAGGCAAATTAAAAGAAGATGAATAGCTGAAAGCGCAAGAGACATGCCAAGACGAAAGGGTATTTGGGAAACCGGACCTACGAGAAAATGATAAAGGACTTTTTGTTAAACCCATCACATTGCAGAAATTGATAAAATGTACAACAACCACTTTGTTGTATAAGAGGTAATCTACTTTTATTTTATCTCAATTGACTTTCAAACATATTGCAATCTGTGAACCAATACTACAGTGGGACATCTTCACGGAACCTTGTAGTACTGTACAAAAGTGCAGGCAGCCAAAGAAAATGATGTTTAAATGATCTTCATGTTGGTGTAAAACTATGCTGTTACACCTGTCAAAGTGTCAGCTTAGCCATTTCAAAACCTCTGCTATCACCCCATTATTTCCATTAACCATACAATACACCCATGTACTTTTGACCCGACCACTAGCCCACCTCATATAGCTAATCAATATCTCACTGAATTTTTAACTAATTAAATTAATTAATTAAGTGAGCTGGTGGTGAAATTTAATAAATACATGGAATGGCTGAGGTGCCCCTGAAGAGAGGTTTCGAAACTGAAGCGGTGTTCATCTAGTCATCCAACTAGATATCAGTAGCTTTTTAGAGAACAGAAGGCAATTTTACTAGTTTTTTATTGTGTTACTCCTAATTTGTACATGTTCTGATATTATATTGTGTTTTTGTTTTGCGTAAATGTGCACGAACTATGCGGATAAATAGCTGCAAACATTTCTTTTGACTGTGTAAGACTTTTGCACAGTATTGTAGCTGTGTAATAAAATAATATCAGAACTTTTCAAAACTTAACACAAACAACAGATAAACACAGAATATTACAGAATGACACTAGAGCTTCTAGGACTTGATTGAACAATCCCTTGAATAATCAGCATGGCTTCTTGCTTTATATCCTGAATGGGAGAGGGGAAAACAACATCATTGGGGTCATCAGGTGGGCACCTTCCATCTTCAGTGTTTCGCTGATTTAGCCCCACGACACCTCCGGAGGGCTCAGCAGCAACACCTAGCGTCCCAGGTGTGATCCCTGGTCTTACAACCGGTCATGATGTGCCTCAGTGTTGCTGGTGTTTGGCAGAGTGCACATGTAGGGTCATCCCCTCCCCACTGATGTAGATTTTTTGGAGTTGGAAGAACATCATAGGTGGCTCTGATGATGAAGCTGAGTCTGCTTCCTTTCATTTCCCAAAGATCTCTCCAGGTGAGTTTACGATGTTCTAGGTTTTCCCACCTGGTCCACTGTCCCTGTTTGGCCTGTGATATTGCCTTTGCACCTCTTTCTGCCTCCTTTTGGTGCCAAACTTCCTCCACCACCAGTTTCCTTCTCTCGGTGGGTGTAGCCTTGTGCCAAGTTGGTCGACTTGCACCAAATCCAAGTCCCGTTCTTCCCTGTTGCACTTGCCGTAAGATGTCTCCATGCCTAAGAGCATAACAGCCTCTGATGGAGTCCATTTCCTCCCAGTTGCTAGTCTGGGTGCAGCTGCTCGTATTGCTGCATCATTAGACTTAGATAGAGTCATGTCCAGTCTCACTTTAGTACATCTATATTCTTCGGTGATGCTGGAGACTGGCAGATAATGATGCACTCTGCAGTGCTATACAATAAGTAAATGTTAGTATGTAATCTTTGTGTACCGACAGCATCAAAACCACAGTGGCACCTCTCGATTTGACAGAGAAAGTAAAAAGAAAGTGTTGGTCTTGCCCTGGAAGTGAATCATTAATAATAATGCATCATTGTAATTGAAAATAGCATTTTAATATTGTACATCACATATTTATATACTGTAAGGGTGTCCTCATTGGTAGCACTGTCTCCTCAGACCTCTAGGGTTGCAGCTTGTTAGCTGAATTGTCGTCTCTGCATATTTACGTGTGCTCCCCAGGGACGGATTATGAGTCCGTGGGCCCCTGGGCCAGATGACGAGAAAGGGCCCCCCTCCCAAAAAAAAAAAAACACCGCGCGCACGTATGCACACAAACCAGCAGCGGTACAAAGGTTGCGCTAAAAACTATACTAAATTTTTATTCATGAAACATCACTTTTTGAACAAATAACTCACACAGAATCTGATCGGAAACGTAAATATAACGTATATCATACGAATAACTTTATGTCAACCAAGAAATCGCTCATTTCTACACTGTTAAAAATTATCCCGTTAAAAAACAGTAAGTAACTGGCAGCACGGTTGCCAGCAAGTTACTGTTAAATTAA
>JAODJW010000106.1:20311665-20335621 GCA_026777045.1 Hyperopisus bebe | reverse complement strand
GCCCCAATATGATATCAAGATGGATAATATGTAAAAACAATAGTGAAATGGTAGCGCGGAGGTTTGGGCTTCAGGGCCCCCTTGGCCCTTGGGCCCCTGGGCTTGGGCCCGGTAGGCCCGTGTAGTAATCCATCCTTGGTGCTCCTTGTGATTGAATGGCATCGCACCTCAGCGTTATGCTGTCTGCTTTGTCCTGTGACCCTCGCCTGGGTAAGTAGGGCATGGTTTGATGAGTGCGAATCTACAGGCAGTCGGTATACAAAACAGGAGGCAATCATGCCTGAGGACAGAGGTGCCCAAATCTGGCTGTTATACAGTTAAATGTTAACCGAATAATGGCATATTAACCCATCCATCCATCCATCTTCCCACCGCTTATCCTAGTCAGGGCTGCAGCACTCTATTAATCATTCATCATAAAAATACTTTGTCATTTTGTATTTCTTGAACAATACTTGACATTAATGCCTTGTAAAGTAAATTTCAATAAGCTGGTTTAAAGCCAGTTTTTCAAAGGACACTTGGGGGAATGAGATGTACTTACTTCTTAAGTAAAATAGACTGCAGTACATTGATCACGTCTAAATTAAAGAGATTTCATTTGTAAAAAGTGAATATGTAATTAGGCCATTTGAAGTATTACATCAGTATTGCTGCTGGGGTCTATTTAAGCTCAAAGAGACTCTGCTCACTTAGCAGGAACTATACATGATACAGAAATATACCGAATTATTTTATTTGTAAATCGTTCACATATTTTAATGCAATCTCAAAGACGCTTTCCTCATGTATTCAGTCAAAATGTTCATTTCCACGGTTCTCCACAAGAGAAATGGACCAGCATACCAAACAAATTAATCTAAAAGGTTTTCTTATTTGATTTCATTTGATTTGTACCGACAGTCAAATGTGTTGCTGGGAAAATGTTACACAAGTAACAATAACCTATAGTATTGTAGTCCTTGGAGCAGGCTGGTCCAGTGCCCAACCAGACATTAATGGAGAATTTTCAGATACCAATCTTGATGGCTCCATCCTACATTTCTAGGCTGGGAGAGAGATGCAAGGTTTTTTATGACATACTTTTGATTACATTTCTATACCCTTAAACAGGACGGTATTATTTGTGAACTTTAACTGAAAATAATGCTACTTTAACAGAGACGTGCAGCCATTCGTTTACAGTAAATTAAATTAATGGTCAAATGCAAAGTACGTATATATAGCTTATAGTCAGATAGTTGTGAAAAGAAAATCTACGGTGTGACATATTTTCTTCAGGCGAATCAATTTCCTTCTCGTCTTCTAAAGGTAAATAATTTGTAATGCTACGATTTCGCTTCCAGCTGCAGTTATATTTTAGTGAAAATCGGGTCCCTTGACAAAGCAATATATACGAGCCATCGTAAAACGTCAGGCAGCATTACCCAACACGTACGCAATAGGAAGCGAAAGCCATGAACTGGGAGGAGAGGAAGGTGGGTGGATCCAGACCCTGGTTTAAAAAGGACGTCGGAAGTGACGCCACCATTGCCGGCTGAGGGGCTATTGCAACGGTAAGCTCGGAAAGACAAGCGCTTTGGCGGCTTTCATTAACTTCGCCAGACAATTGGCGGTAAGGATCGGCGTTGATCCGCACGATCGCGCAGAAAACCCTGGGTTGTAAAGGACGAGTCTGGGGTATTGCCTACGTTTGATGTATTTTTTATGTGAAGCCGTAATAGTACAGGAATAACTGGTGGTCAGAACAATTGAATTTCTAGGGGGTCTGAGGGAGGGGACTTTATCTATTCGTATTAAATTGAGCACAGCGCTGGTGCACACAAGTTACCAGACGTGCATACGTGCACACACGTAAGTGCAATGCTTCACAGAACAGAGATCGTTTATTGTACTTTAGGATGGTGTTCAAGAATGTAGCGCGATATTATTCGCCTTGGGGTAAGTCGGCGAAACTAGTAATGGGGGGCCTTCTCGTTTATGTGCGCTGGATGAAGTTTGACTGTGGGTGCGACGGAAGGCGCGCGAGGGTGCGATGCGCGAGCGGCGGCCGTTTGGTCGGTCGGCCGTGCTGCACGCGCAGCGGTGTCCCTTAACACCGGTCCCCGGCGACGGCGTGAAAGGCTCACCTGGAGGTTTAAGTAGCCCGGTGCCGTGGTCTGTGTGTGAACAGCATTATCCCCCCACACTTCCTCCTCAGTTCTGCAGAACCGGGCCCCCGCGTACCCGGCTACTGAGCACAAAGAGGACCACCGCCTCCGCCGTGATGCTATCCCGCGGGCTAGCTGCTCTCGGTCCCGCTGCGGTCTAGCGCCTCGCTTTCGGTTCGGGGTGAGCTGCGGTTCCTCTTCCTCACGGGTTATTTAAAGCTCTGTAACACGTCAAACGATGCCGCACATGTAACCTTTGGTCGCTGGTGGGTACGCTTGGTTTCTTTCTTACTCGTTACAAGAGGCGACTAGAAAGCTAGCTAGCCGGCTAAAAGGGATGGTCACTTTTGTGTATTAAGCTTAAAGTATGAAGACTGTGTTTAAGCGGCTGGATACATAGGCGATTGCTATTGTTAAAAATCCCAGAAGTCAAGTCTAGTTAAAAAAAGAGAACTTAAATTACTAATAAGTCTTGAACTTTGTGGTGCGTTTTTGACATTTACATGTAAAATTAACATTTTCGAAATGTAAGGTAAATACCTAGATAAGTCCACTTACTTTTTAATGACTACGTTACGTGCATAACACTTGTGATGTGTGACATACATGAAAGTTAAATTAAGTAGGCTAAATAATGGTTCTTCGCTACAGCCAGGCTTTGTGTAGTGTTCAAAGAGCAAACTGATTAACTGATTAAACTGATAGTATAATAGACTAATACTTGGTTCAAGTAAGTGGTTAAGTATCCGTCTTAAACTGCACACTGATATGGGTTAAGGACCATAAATCAGAATTGCAGTCTGCAAAACGTTGACCTCATTGAGGTCAGGATGACACAAAGGTACTTCTTCATACCATGCAAATAAGTTAAATCTGTTACTCTGATTACTGTTGGGTTCTTTGAGGCTAGGGTGGTGGTAGGTCACTTTAGAGAGGGTTTGGAGGCTTTCGTTACTTCCTGGCATCGACCAAGTGCAGAGATCCCCCAGAAACCTGCTATTCCAGGATCTGTTGCTTTTCCATTTCTGTCGAGCAGCTCAAACTTTCTTTTGCTTTGGTTTAGCTGGAGCCTTAAATCAAAAGTCGAAGGTTCTCACTGCAGATTGTCATCCATCCATCCATCCATTCAAGTTTCAGTAATCATTTGTCCGGAACCTATCCCAGATGCTATGGGTGCAAGGCAGGGTAAAACCCAGGGTGGGCCACCAACCCATTACAAATATGTATAATTGTCACTAATCGCATCATTAATCTAGGCATAATTTAATGGAGGTCAGAAAATGGTCATCAGCGCAGAAAATTTACTCCCAGCTTTTGGTTTGTGGTGTATAACTATGCCAGAATATGAGAATTTTAATTAGATCAAGTCTTTGTGGCCTGCTCAACTATTGATTGGGCAAAAATAAGTAATGTTTGAAATGATTGATGCACATTTATCTGTACTGGAAAGTTCCTATTAGGTTGGTAAAACGAGTGAATCTGTAACATCTTGATTATATGTGATCTGTTGTGTAGCCGATTCAACCAAGAGCCCAATGAAAGTAACAGCTCTAATGAAAACCTGCATACTTTGGCCTTCAAGGACCTGTGTTTTTAGGCACTGCTGTTACAAAATGGATCGCACCCCCTCTTTTGGATGCCTTTTTACTTAAACCTAATGAATTTCACTATTACCTCTTTTAATGAATGTGTTCCTAGGAGTAATCCACATAGACCTCTAAGGAACGTAGTTCTTTGAACCTGTTTTGTGATAACCGTATGAGTCAGTCTTGCTTACTGCTTTGTGTATGTTCACTGGCTAATGTAGTTCACCCCCACCCCATGGTTTGTTTTCCTCTTCCCTCATCTTTTGAATGTATGTCATTTGTACATGACTTTGATAGATGGCTGAACAGCATAAAGCACTGGCGTTTCATGTTAACACTGTCATTAAACCGTAGTTTTTGCAGCCAGTGGACACATGTAACTTCCTACAGTTGTCAACAAAAGTGTACATGAAAATGACCTGCAGCAGACTTTGGTAGAGAAACTTTTAGCTGTAAACCTACACAAACATTTGGATTCTTGCCCATGCTGATGGCTTTAATGGCCATGTTGGTTATTTGGTTTGATTTATTTGCAATAGTGGGCAGTATAGCAGCATTCAAAGATTGATCTTAAAACTGTGGCATCTTGTTTTTGTGTTGTAGAGTGAGAAAGAACTTCTTCACCGCATATCCTGGTCAGGTTCATGCGGAGAGGGTGCTAAGCCATCACAGGTTACTTGCATTCATGGGCTATGGTTCAAGTGGCCTACCTGCATGCCTTTGGGCTGCAGGAGTCCTCAGAGGGAATCCTAACCCTGAAGGTGTCAGGCAACAGCTCATGAGCTGGCCTGTCATTCTTACGAATAGCTTTTGTGAACGTGTGCGGTTAAAGGTGGCAGTCTTTCTCATTTAACTTTTTTTTTTATATCATACCTTCAGTGTAGAGATGTGGATGATATGCTGCAGTATTGAGCAAAATATTAAGTTTAAAGAATCAAAGAAACCAGAGCTTATGCAACAAGTGTCCTTAAGCCATATTCCTGCAAGTCTGTGAACAAGCAGGAAGTGTCCCGTTGGTTTTTCCCAATATACGGCATAGTAAGTAAATTTTATAGTGTTTGGTTGCTTTGCACATATTTCAATCATGAATTGTTTGCCATGGGATCAGTGTTTACTAATATTCCACACCAGGCCACACTGTAAATTCAGCAAATGTGATGGCTTCTGTGCTTATGACCAATAATGCAGGTTATATAAATGACAGTGAAGACTGGATTATCTGTGCATATAAGACACTTTAAATTTATGGTATCTTAAGTAAAGCTGAATGTTGATTCAAGCTGATGCCTCTTAGCTACTCCTGTAAACCACAAGCAACTTTTTGGTTAGCAGGCTATATTTATATACAGTATGTGTGTATGCTGATGATGCTGAAGGCTGATTAAATTAGTTGTCTGACTTGTTCGTACATTTCTAGCACCTGTGTGATTGTTCTTGCATTCTTTCTCAGGCTTGTGTATCGTTTTGTGAAGCTGCCTTGGTGTCATTTTAAAAAGGCAGTAGGGCCGGAAGTTGGCCTAGATGCCCCAATTCCAATTTACAAACGTTTTGATTCAGTCTGATTCTATATGAACCTGATAAGAATGAAACAAATACTATACAGCAACTTTCCTTAGTTTGAGATATGTTTAGAAAGCTCTAAATGGAACACAAATTTAGATACCAAGTCACTGGAAACAAATTGTGGAAACCAATGAAGAAAGACCAAAGACTTGTATACCAAATCTTTTTATTTGAAAAACATATGGGAATACTTCCTTAAAAACATCCAATCTGTCTCTTTCAAAAATTCACTTCTGCCTGAAAAGAATAGCTGAAAATAAAGTCTAAACCTTATGTGCCATGTGTCAGAATGGACTTTAACTATATGTGCAAAAATAAAAATTATAATCTTATTTGAGGAACATACAGGTATTGTTTAGGGCTGGGAGACGACCCTGACCTCACAATTTTAATTTGATCAGATTTCGATTCACAGGTGCCCCGACTGCATTCCATTTAGACTCTTCAATCTACATTTAAGACACATTTACTAATGTGTGATCAAACCCAATCTGTTGTAGACATGGCATGTACAGCACTGTAGCCTTAACATTGCAAAGCAACATAATTGTTAGCATTACATAAAAAAAGATATTGGAAAAACAATATATAATGACATTCTTGTACTTGCCTGTGAATCCAGTAATTTGTTTTATTTGCATCGTTTGCTTTCATTTTAGTTTTATTTTGCTTTTATACGATGCTATTTTATGTTGCTGTAAGCAGTGCTGTGGTGGGCTTGACTTGCACCAAGATGTGGGCACAAGGCAATTGCACAATATTACTGCAACCCTCCTGTAGGTGAAAGTAGCACCACCTATATGATAAGGGGACCAATACAGTAAGATACAGTAAATATTTTTCATAGTCATGGGAAAAAGGCATTAATGAAATCTTGGGATTTTTTAAATCAATATTGAGTAGTCAAAACTAAGATCACGATTAATCATGTATATTTCCCACTCCTAGAAACCAGTTGTGTGGAACTTGTGTTCCCAACCCCCAGTCCTTGGCCAGTTTTGTAGTGGGCCACTGAATGCTGGAAGTTTTGTGAAGTGAAATGAAACTATGCATTTTAAATTTTTTTACAACCTGTCAGTTTGCGCATTCTGTTCCCATCCAAAATAAACAAAGTTGTGAAATCAGCAATCGATATGGTTTCCCCCTTCTTGGCCTTTTCACTGTGCCGTGAAACTTTTCTACAGTGTAAACCAGGCTGCAGACATGAAAAGGTTGGGAACCCCTTGTGTAAGTGCTGTGCACAGCTGGGACTATGTCTTTGCACATTGGGAAGATGCTGGAGTGCCTGTGGGAAAGTCTTGTAGGGATAATGTAGCAAGTCTGTTCTTGTGACGCTGTGGACATCAGGCAGAAGTGCTGGCCATTGTGCTGTTGAAATAATCAGTGATTAAAATCTAAGGTAGCGGAGTTTACTGAACATGTTAGCTAACAAGGTAATGTAGCTTTCTAAATTTTAATTCTGCCTGGACACACACTAGTACTTGAACTGCTGTTACAATGTCCAAGCAAATGGGCATGCATTTTCAGATATTTTAGTGAGTCTGTGTGGGTTTTTTGAGGAATAATAGGAATCCCATAGGCCATATCTTTCATTTATCTTTTGAAATATTTAGCCTTAAGCGGTCCTTCATTTGTCGTATTCTGCTGTCAGTGTGTGATATGGTGTACTCTGAGTAAAACACTGTCCCATTATTGAAAGTAGGGCAGCAGAAAAGGCTGACATTTCACCCTTAGGATAGGTACTAAGCAAATACACTCTGGCAAAAGGCTGACATTTCACCCTTAAGATAGGACAGGTACTAAGCAGGTACACTCTGGCCCATGAGGGATCCAGTTGAGCAAACTGGAGTTGGTCACATTCTAGACTGGTCTATAGAACCACCTGGAAACTCCAGGGCCTACCTGCCCCCCCAACAAAAGGAACACACTGTGCTATGACAGGGATCTGGCCCTACAGAGGGGGAGAAAAGAAGTTTATGAAGATAAGGCAAATGTCATGACAATGAATGTTAGTTTCTGTGTTTTATTTTTTGCCATGAACCCAAGTTTTAATCTAGAGTCCTGGAACCAATCTAGTGTCCTTTATGCACTTTGCCTTAACAAGCAGCTAAGTATGCATGGAAGTACATTTTGGCCTTCTGAGGTGATTTGTGAAATGTCACCTTCACTTGAGTTTGCTTTTCATTGACTGCAGAGAGACATGTGTGACTAGGCTTTGCGTGGTAAGATGTCATTCCCTTACACTTAGGTCTTTGTTGGCCCATATCAGTGTCTCTCCATTCAGTAACCCTATTTCACAATGCATTAAGCTCAGCTGTTCATGTTACCAGCCTATCTTTGCTCCTATCTCAGGAGTCCATTTAGTGCCTGGCTGTCCCGCCTTTTATCGTTCAAAGTCCCAAAGCCATTGACTTTGCATAGCTGTCAGCTGCGCCAGCCGCACCCGCCTCCCCTTTGATCAACACGGACACATTTTTCCAGGCTCCGGATTTAAATGCAGGTGTGACGTCTGTTTGCCTCGCTGTTACTGGAGTCCCCAGGCCTATCCCGCAGGTAGGATAGTCTCTCTGACGTGCGAGTTGTTCGTCACAGGGGCGTGTGTTTGCACAGCTTAAGTTTCTCTTCCAGAGTTGTGCTGCAGTAAAATGAAACTTAATGGATGAGCAGCTGGGTTTTGTGTGTATGTGTTTGAGAGAGGGAGCGAGAAGTCATGATGACCTCAGTGCCTGGTGTTTCTACGGTTGTATTTTGAGAGCTTTAGGAAATTGAAGGCCGTTGGTACTGAATTTTATTGCCTGTTTCTGTTACTCTTAGGAAAGATTTCAAGGACTTGTGTGTATAACAAGAAATTGCTGAACCCCTGCATTCTGAAATATAAATTGGTATTTGCCTTTTTTTTAAAGCTGCATTTTGTCACTCCTCATAGTGTTTTGGAGTTTTCTATTTAACTGTAGAGATTCTCACCATAGTTTTTCAAAAAAAAGTGGAACCAGCATTGTTTTAAGTTGGATCCTTCAAGGGTCTGTTTGCCGAGTCTGAGCCTGAGACCCAAGCTCCTAGCTGTAGCTAATGACAGTTGATACGGATTAGTAGTTTGCTAAGCAGAAAGTAATTTGAAATCTTTTTCAGAAGAGTTTTGTGCATGAAATGAGTTCCCCAAAATGAGATACAGGCTGGCGACGTACTACTGTACTTTTGTCCTGGGCTCCAAAAATTGCTGTAGCCAGTCCTGTCTGCATAGTTGTAGCAGATCATTTCCGTGTTAGGATTTGTTGCAGCAGGGACCAGTTGAGACCCAGTGCCAGTAAATGAATCCTTATGTCCCCCCTCCCAACCCATAGTTATCCTTCCAGAACGCCACCAGATTGATGTGAATGGAAAAAATTAACTGCTCTTTTCCCCTCCCCCTGCCCTTAAAAAATTTAAAGACCTTTTTTTTTTTTTTCCTTTGCAGGAAAGAGGGAAGCGGACTGTTCCAAGCGTGTGGTCGTGGACGGTGAGCTTGCATCTAGAAGGGGGGGGTGTCCATGGGCTGATCTGCCCCAGCTTCCACGTCGTCTTGTCCTCGTGTCTTGTAATGTGAGCCTTTGCTGGCATCTGGCGGGAGAGCGAGAGCAAGAGTGAGCGAGTGAGAAACCAAGAGGTGGGGGGAATCCCCTCTTATGAGAGGACGAGGAGGCATCTGCGAAAAGACTGGAGCTCCTAAATCCACTACGCAAGCATACAGATTATAGTTGTCCTGCATTTCCCCCTCGGAAGTGAAAAGTGCTGCAGATCATCAAACAGCTCCTTTGGAGAAGCTCTTACTGGGGACCAACAGGCTGATTTTTGATTTATTTTTTTTTTTTTATTTTTTTTTTTGTGTCTGCATTTGCAGTATGGCCAAGAAGAATAGCCAAAAGGGTAAGTTCATCCACCGTCAGTCTGCCTTTTGCTTCAGCATTGTTAACTGCTGTTTGTGCTGCCTCTGTTTTCCTTTAAGGCCACTGCCACTGCATGTACAAGGTGGCGACTACAGCCTTGAGACCCCTGTGTGTTGTTATGGAGCCATCCCAGGAGATTTCCTACCATGAATCTCACTGTCTACCGCAGTGCAAATGAGCGCTTACCTCCTCTGCCCCCAAGTGTGGGGGGAAAAAAGCAGCTTAAGTGGCCTGTCTTTGGCATGGGGACCATCTGCATCCCACAGGGATTGTGTCACGTCTCTCTGCATGACATACAAAATCCTGACCTTATTATGGGGGGCGTTCCCAGCTCTTCCTTGCTGGCTGTGCACAGGAAACCCAGATACATGTTGGTAATCTGCACTTAAATCACAGGCTTTCCTGCTCGCACAGAGATTTAGCCAAGCACTGTATGGCCCAAAATGAGGATGATGTGTTCATGGGAGCATTGGGTCATGTTGCTGTTAGTTTTAGTGTCATGTAGTTGATGCTTGCTCCTGGTGACCCTGTAGATGAGATTTCTCCTGAATTTCAGGGTGTTCAGACTCTCAAGTGGCATGTTCACTCATGGTAGTACTTGAGAGTGAGCCCGCATTTCATGCTTTTTGATCCAACATTAAATTAACTTTTAATTGTTCTTAAAATTCTAGTCTTTTCGCCAAGACTTCAGCCAGCTTAGGGTATGTTCCTTTGCCTGCTGGGATACAGATAGAAAACCTTTCACTTTCCTGAAACTGTCGCTCAAGGTGCTGATTTTTGGTCTTGTGCACATTTAACCTTGTGGCTTAGGAACTACTCGGACACACAGCGGATGTTCCTTACCTTAGCTTGCATGTGGGCTTGTGGTGATATGCAGGAACAGATGAACTCTAGCTAGTGACTAACAAGCCTGTGGGAAGTTAATGCTGCCGGCCAGTCTTATCTGGTCCACCGTCAGAGCTATAGCACACAGAGTGAACTCCAGATGTCCACCCTCAGGATGGGAATTACTTGAGCCCTGTAATTCCATCCTTGCCAGTTGCTCTTCTGCTATCTCCAACCTGCCACGCTGTAAAAGTGGGAGGCCGGCCAGGCATTTATCACTGAGAGCTTGGAGCACAGCCCTCTGATGCTCCTAGAGTTTCTCAGGGCGCTTTAAAAGCGGATCGGCTGTCGTCTCGCTTGTTCACCACATTGTTGGTTTTGCCTGGCCGCCACTGTTGGAGAGCATTCAAGCATGCAGTTTTTAACTTGCCACTTAGGCTTTGATGCCATATATATGGCACCATTGGCGCTGAAAGGCTTAGTTGGGTTTTTGTAGCGGAAGTACAGAGGCACTGAGAAGATTCCCCTCGTGTCCGAATGGGCTGTGTTTTAGATGTCCTAGTTACTCAGAAGAGACCTCCCTCATGCACTTTGCTGTTTGTTGCCTTTAACTTAAGTTGTTGCTGAAGTATTGCACAGCTGTGGTGTATTTGGACTCTGACATAGGCTGTGCACATTTCCATTTTGGATTCCACTGAAAAGCAGTAATGTGCAGTGACACCCTCAGTAGTTTTTGTTTGCTGCTGACTGCTGATCCTGAGACTTTTGCTTGGCAAATCCGTAGCCTCATTTGAACGGCTTTGCAATTCTTGCCACTTAATTAGGGAAATTGAGGGGTCAAGGGCACCCCGGAAAGTCCAGAGGGGTTATGCACGTGGCAGAGTTTCAAGCAGTGGCATTCTCAATGCAGCTCGGACATGATTTTCTAATTAAGCAGCCTTTGGCAGGCTTGCCATGAGCAGCGTTTCACTGAGACTGACTACTCCCATGCCAGTCCAGTCAGCTGTGTAGCCAACCTCCAAAAGGACAGCCAGCTGTGACAAAACAACCTTGTCATGTCATCTCACTTCTGCCACTTTAGAGCTTGGTTGCGCAACTGTACTGCACTGTAACATCAGTGGGGCTAAATGGGGCCAAGTTGCTAAGCAGGGCTGCTAGATCACTTATTACTTAACTGGTATTTTTAATCCGAGCACCTCTACTCAACTTCCGGAGGCACAGTCCATACAGATAAGGTATTTATGTTTGTATCTATTTATATACTGCCTACTCATCCTTGTAGGTGTTGCATGTATTTAAGGTTCTATTAAATATATGGTCCTCCTGCTTTCTGATACCTATGCTTGATTGTTGGTCTTAAGTGGCACTCAGTACCTGCCAGAGACACACTGGCTTCTTCTCTGAGCAGTTGTTTTTGTTCATGGATGATTAGCCCTTGTGGCGCTAAGCAGGATGGAGGAACAAGGGAATACAGTGCTATAGGAGTCTCCAGACCCAGGTAGCACCTGACTGGCTGAATAGGTTGGACACCTGAGGGTATGAGAAACCTGGCTATTTGTAATATCTGTCCCACAGGCAGTGTCTTTCCAGGCTCCTCGTAGGATAAACTACCTTACCTTGAGCAAGGAGGGCAGGTTTTCGTTTAAGCAGGACTGATATTTAAAGAGCATGACTTCAGTAGGTTATGTTGGTTTTAAAGGAGGGCCCTTGGCCATGCATCCTTGAGCACCTTCAGCAGGTATGCTTAGTTCTGCCCTGCACCATGCTAACACCTAGGGCTGTTTGTTCTAGATGCCAGTGGTGTGGTGTTCGACACTCACTCGAAGATGGTGATGTCCCAGGGAGGCACCTTTGAGAAGATGAAGGAGAAGGTAAAGGTTTACCAACACCCCCCCCCCCCCCCCCCCCCCGCCCCCCCCCCCCCACCCCCCCCCCCCCCCCCCCGAGCTTCGTGTTCTTCCACTGCCTTGCCCCGCCCCTTTTTTGCATGCATTTTGTGTGCCCTGCAGCAGGAACTGATTTCAATTACTTAATGTGACATATAGCTGGTGTTAAAAAAGAAACAAACATGCTATTCAAATACAGCCATGCCCTCACCTTCCTGCGTCAGTCTGCACCTGTTCCAGAATTTCTGGTATTCGGACGTCTACCAGTTTAAACTTGGTGCTCCAGGAGTGTAACAGGAAATGGGCATTTTTAAATGTTCACATTAGTACATAATGTTGCAGTGAATAGGTCTTTTGGTGTGACGAATTGCTTGCAGTTCTGTCATCCCTGTCTCCCTCTCCTTATCTTCCCAAGATATCTGCGGTTAGGGCAGTTGTTCCCAACAAGAGCAACAACGAGATCGTTCTGGTCTTGCAGCACTTTGACAACTGTGTTGACCGTGCCGTCCAAGCCTTCGTAGAAGGTAACGTGGCAGCAACTTCCCAAATCTTGATCTACCTACACTGAACATGCTGTGATGTGCATTACTGCAATTAAGAATGTACAAATTTATGGTGGCACTAGATCGACAAGTTAAAGCTAATTAATTAAAATTCACATTTGTCTATCTAAAAATCATCAGTCCTGCCGCAATTAAATGAAGGTTGCTTTCAGGTTCTTCGCTAACCAGCTGAGAGCTCATTGTAGTTTTCCTCCTAAATTATTAGCTATAAATCAAACGCCTAGGTTGGGAAAACTTTGAGGAGTTGGTACTGATGGCAGTTTAAACGGTGCTATAACCTGCACTGTAGTGTTATGGTTGAAAAAAATGTTTTGGATGCCCTTTGAATCAAATTGCCCCTAGAAGTTTTTTTTTTTTTTTTTTTTTCTTTCTGAAATGGTTCTGGTGAGTCAGGCTTGGCAGCCTGTAAGTCTGCCTCAGTCTGTATGTGTCTGGACCAACAGCCAGGCCCTGACGTGGCAATGCTGGAGTAGACTGCCGTACTCGGGCCATAAACAACAGGCGCTTTGACTCTAAGCCCAGGAAACGATCCCCACCCACCCCCAGTCCGAGAGCTTTTCCAGAGGTCCGCTGCTGTTTAGTCCTTGCCTGCGTTTCCTCACAGACGACACCTCGTTAGCTCAGACTGCCCCAGACTCGGTGGCCGGCTTTTCAGGGCAAACTGGCGGGGTCAGCTTTGCCATGTGTCCTCGGGGATTTAACGTTAAAGCTCAGAATTGTTGTCAGATTGTGTCTGTCTCCCTCCCTGTAAGATCTATAGACCAGTCAAACGGTGAAAGACACCTGACAGTGTGCGATCAGAAACGCAGCGGGTTTTAAAGATTTGGCCTCTAAACTTTAGTCTTGCTCCGTATTTCTCCAATATTCAGAAATGCAAACATTAGTGTTTTTTGTTACTTTAAGTCAAGTTGAGTGGTGAGTCACCATAATCATGTGTCTCACCAGTCTGACACTCATGGCTGTCCATTTTGAAAGGTTACATGTCTGAAATGATTTGGATGTTTGTCTGTTTCCCTGTCAGGTAGTGCAGCTGATATTTTGAAGGAGTGGAATGTAACTGGTAAAAAGAAGGTATGCATGTGTACATTGTTTTAATCTGCAACATGTACAATTAGCCTTTTTAAGTTATATTGTGCTGGAATAACGCTGGCTGAAACTGGTTTTTTCTCCCCCTTTCATAATTCCTGTATTATGATGCTTTTGGAAACCAGCCCAAGAAGAAAAAACCCAAACCCCAACCAGAACCACAGCCAGAACCCGCCCAAGCTGTGGTTACCCCTCCTGCGGAGAGCAAAGATGAAGTGAATGGGTTTCATGTCAATGGGTCAGTTATGGATGGTGACTCTTTGGACTCCCTGAGCGAGCAGCTGGAGTCTGCTTCCCTTGATGCCACCGAGCTGGACTCGGAGACTGCCACGTCTGACCTTTTGGATGCTACAGGTATCTGGGTAATATGGGAACCTCAAGAGATGTGTGCTGCTCTGCAGTTCAGTCCATCCTTAGAACATCAACAAAAGTATAGGCAGTTACGGACATCCAAAGAGTTTGCATGCTGGCGACTTTGTAATGTAATTCTGTGAAGATGTAGCTGAGACTTTTTCAAATCCCTACTTTCTATTTTCCTTGTTCCAGCTAACTTGTCATTAGATTTGCTCTGCTCAGCTGGTACAGACTTGGTTCTTCACAGAGATATAACAGATTATTAACAGCTTGGGTATCTATAAAGAACATTATGAATATAGGAAGTGATTCACCCACACCACCAAGTACTCTGTGACAAACTTGCAGAGAATACAAATGTGCTGTATGCCAGTGAACATATACTGTGGGGGGGGGCTTTTAATTAGGCTGTAACATTTTGTGTGTTTGTAGAATTCATGCACTTTTTTTGTAGACTTCTGCCATCTTGTATTAACCTCAAAACTGTTAACCTTGAGTTCCGTTGCATCCTGGTGCTGTTTAACCCCAAATTTCTGCCTTGTTTTAAGCTGCTGATATGGATTCTAAACCTGATACCCTGAGTCCGGGCTTTCAACACACCCACGTGGGGAGAAGTCACCAAGCTCCACGTGGCACCAAGAATCGTCCTCGTCCCTCCCTCACCTCCCAGCAGGCATCTGCCTTCTCCCTGCTTGCTCTCGATAGCCAGCATGGGGCGTCTGCCAACAAGAAGATAGGTAAGCCAGAAAGGGAAGCGCAAAGCGGTTTAAAACTGATGGCACATTCAGCATTTTCTGAATCATTGAGGGTATAATGAGAGCTAAGGTTTCTGTATTTGGCCCTGATAAGAATAGAACAACAGTAAGTGGGTTTGAATAAATTTGGTCTTGAGGATTGAAACAAATGGGTCCTCAGTAGCACTGTTACTGTTCAGTTGTTGAACTGAAGCTGTGCCTGAGGCCACCACAAAGTAGGAAGGAGGGTATAGGTGCTGGATATCATTCTTTCAGTAAAATTTGACTAACAGCCTATTGTGGGTGGATCCCTCAGTTTATCTGCTGGAATGTGTAGATCAGTGTTTCCCAAACAGGTCCTCAGGGACTGTGTGCCTGGGAGGGAGCAAAAACGTGGACTGTGTGCCTGGGAGGGAGCAAAAACGTGGACTGTGTGCCTGGGAGGGAGCAAAAACGTGGACTGTTTGGGGGTTCCTGAGGACCGGGTTGGGGAAACACTGGTGTAGATGACCTGTTGGCACTGTCAACAATGACATTGATGCAGTGTGGCAAATGAATGTAAAGCCATTTTTTTAAGTTAACGGTCATGTGCTACTTGATGCTGTATCCTGATATAGTGGTTTTTGGGCCTGGCAGACTGCCATGCCTGCAGGATTGGTGAGGTTTCAAAAAACGGTTAAGGAATAAGAGCTGATGATATATAGACCATATGATTGTATGGGCAGACCTAGAAAGGCCTTTTAGTTCAATGCTAATATTTGAGGGTTTTTTAAGTTTTAAAATTCTGCATTGTAATCCTTGTCTTGTAAAATTAACAGTACATCATGGTATTTTTACACATGCACACGAGTGTCACAAATTCACTGTCTATTTCAAACTGCTTTAATATGAAATCATTCGTTTCCTTTAATTTGAAATCAGTCGTTTCCAGATAATCAGTCTGCAAGTTTTAGAACTGGAAGATTAGGTCCCAGAGGTATTCATGCAGTTTCCACATTATCTTCAGAGAAAGTGGTGAATTTAGAATTTTGAAGGAAAAGTGTTCTTTGGGGTGGGCCCCTGCCCCCAGTAGTTAAAATTGAAGCAGTTTGGGTTGGTGTGTCTCAGCGGCCTGAACTAATACCTTGTCTCCACCTTTCTCAGCACCTAACATCGATAAGTCTATCAAAGACTTGCAGCGCTGCACTGCCTCTCTCACTCGCTACCGCGTAGTGGTGAAACAAGAAATGGACTCTTCCATCAAGAGGATGAAGCAGACCTTTGCTGAGCTCCAGAGCTGGTCAGCATTTCTCCATCACATTTCATTGGTATCTAGGCTTCCTGCCCAGTTGTAGTGATTATTTACCTTGTGTGTAGCAACCTTGTACGGTTGTTTTTATATGTATAATTTAAAAGGGGTAGATTGCTAAATGGTGGTGTTAAGCCATTATAACCTTAAAGTTGAGTCGGTACTTTTAACACGCAGTGCCCAAGCAGTTTTTGCTGGCATTGTTTTACAGCTGCATAGAGCACCTTTGGCTTGTCAGCATAAGCAAAAATGGTGCTGTATGACCTGTCTGTTTTGTTCTTTTGGTAGAAACACATTGATATGTGTCACGATTAATGTCATTTAGGAGCCTAAAGCTAACACTGGTTCAGTTCAGGACGAACTCTGTGCTGTTGTGCCATGATCGGTCAGGTTGTCCTGAAAAACAGATTTTGTAACATCTCTCATCAGTTCGTGCAAACACTCATTTTCCCTCGTCCCATCAACTTCAAGAGTCTATAAAAAAGGTATCACAAAGACATCTGGTTGACATCTGAAAGTGGAGGCCTTATCAGGAGTATGCGAAAGGTCATGGGTGCTGTGGCAAGCTCTGTAATCATGTCTCTCTTTTAGCCTGATGGATCGAGAGGTGGCCCTGTTAGCAGAGATGGACAAAGTTAAAGCTGAGGCTAGTAAGTACTTCCTCCATGTGACCTCACATCTTATCAATACATTTCTGATGTGGTGAATTTGTCTGGAATGATGATTTTCTTGATCAGTAGGGCCTTGACAAAATTCCAGCATATTGTAGAATAGCATTCCAGATGGTTGGTATATAGTTTCATACCTAAAGTAATGGTGACTTATTGTAATGACACATTTTGGCTTGATGCTGTTTTTTGCCTTAAAGAATCAAGATTGTACTTTATGCATGAAGTGCAAGCTTTACCATTTCTCAGATGTTTGATCCAGGTGTTGCCCTCTTTAGGCTGAGGAGAAGGAATGCATAGTTATTGAATTGAGGTCTTCATTAGCTGACTCAGTGGAGGTGTCATGAGGAAGGCCAGAACAGTGTGAGGTGCTTGATTGTGGTATCTGGGGGGTGATTTAGGGGAGACGTTTAGGGGAGCTGTGTGTGATGGTTGACCATAGTGCTCCCCATCCATAGCTACTGCAGACAAGGGAATCCCTCTGCTGAAGTCATCCAAGGCGGAGTGCAGCAGTGAGTGTAGTCGGAGCAGTCAGTCCTGTGCGGTGTCCTCCCTTATCGACCAGCTGTTTGGAGGCAGCTGGTCTACTACAGAGTTTGAACTCTGAGCGAGCTTGACTGCATAATCAAGATGCTGAGCAAGCAAAATGCGTAGATCTGTGGCTAGATAATTATCTCTGCAAATGCCTGCTAGAGGTGTGTGCATGTGGGCGTCGCACTTACGGCAGCATGGCTTGCCGGTTCACATGCTTAACGCTCATGCTGTGTTACAGTGGCCATTCTGGATGGCCGCCAGAAGAGGGCAGAGGAGCTCCGCCGGTTGACTGACCGGTCAGGCACCATGTCAGAGGATCAGTTGACCGAATTGCGTGCGGACATCAAGGTGAGGCTCCCAAGAAACTGGAACAGTCCAACCCTATATGGCCTCAAAGTAACCTTTTGGTGTAATAATTGGATTTCTAGAGTGTGCCATCTGCTAACCAAAACTATTTCACTGTTGGCAGCACTTTGTAAGCGAGCGCAAGTACGATGAGGACCTAGGGAGGGCAGTGAAGTTTACTTATGAGATTGAGCCTCTGAAAAAGAGCATCATGAACTTTGGACAAGGTAAATCTCTGCATGAGATATTAACTTGAAGCAACCAACAGGTTCTCCTTGTCAATGAGATGACTTCCAATGATGACCCTATAAGTCAGTGGTTTTCTGTGTTCTTTCCTGTCAGTGTACCACCCTCAGACTGGTTATTCTAGTCGCTCCCGCTGTAGTTCTGCCGCCTCCTCAGTTACTGGCACGACTTCCCAGGAGGGGCCGTCCACTCCTCAGCCCCAGTCCTCATCACATGGGGGTCGTGTCGTCCAGCCTAGTAAACAGGTAAGCGGCCAACAGTACCAAGCATATGATGCAATTCCACTTTCCGCTGGCGGTACGTGTTCTGATCCGATCATTCTTTTTGTGGGCTAATGCAGAGTAATCAAGGTCACCGGCGTTCTGGTCAAGGGCTCTCATCTGGGGGTCAGAAGTTCAACAGTGGTGCTCACCAGGATAGGAACCCCAATCGGACAAGCCGCCGTAACCCTGATGCCTGTGGAGGAGGTCCAAACTTGAGCAGCACCTCACCATCCTCCCCACTGCACGCAATCTCCACAAACGGTTCCTCTTGGCCCACTCCAGTTACCCCCCAACCGGACCAACCACCTAACAGCCTGCCCCAGAGACCCCCACGGACTCGCTGCCCCTGAGATCACACCCTGCACGTCATTTCCACTCATGTCCCAAAAATATCCCCAACTTCCACAATGAAGGATAGAACTGAAGTTTACATCTTTCCATTTTCTTGAGCTGTAGTGCCACCTATTGGCAACATCGTTTGTCCTCTAGTTGGAAAAACCTTTCCCTGCATTCTGCCATATGATCTTCCTCTTCTAGTTCCTTTCTGCTGATGGCTATATTTCCCATGCTCTGTCACATCCACAGACCTATATTTGGCTGTGCCCCCCTCCCCCCACTACCCACTTACTTTAAAAGCAGTGTCTGCAGGAGCCTTTATTTTATTTTTTTGTAACCCCCTGGCTCCATCAGTGACAGAAGACCCCCACCCCCTTCCACTCTATAGTTGTATACATCATTATTTTAGCTTTTGATTTAGTTTTTCCTGTAGTTTCATTTCTATTCCTCAATGTTTTTTGCTTTAGTGTCCTTTGCTCTGGTAGACTCTTCATAGTAAATCGTAAAGGGGAAGTCAAACTTATTGCTCCGCCATTAGTACCACACTACTGGAAGCTCAGGAATGAAGGAGACAAGCTTTTCTAAACTCTCGCCTCTCCTCACAGTCACGGCCGTGGGTTATGAGCTTAGTCTCAGTTCATGCATGTCTGCTAGTACTGCTTATGCAAGATACAAACATAAACGTGGAAAGTGTGTTTTGTTTCTAATGGAGACTGAGGTGCACTTGCTGCAGTTTCACCTGCAGATGACTCTACAGCTGTTGCAAGCCAAACACAGGTCCGGGTTTATGTGAAGGCAAAGGCTTTGATCATTGTGTACAGTGGAGTAGACAATGTGCACACGTCCTCATGCATTCAATAATTTTTTTTTCTTTGTCAAATCCAAGTGCCGTGCTTATTCTGTTCTATAGGAAAAAATCTGTTCCCAGAACCCTTTCTTCCAGTTTGCATTATGGCTGTATGTTGTAAAAAGCTTCCCACCCCTGTCAGTGGTGCCAGGGAAAGGTTTTAAAACAAATGTGCTTGCCGGTAGATGGAAAGCTGAAGACTGACGCTGTGCCGAGAAACTGTTTGCAGTTAATGCTACAAGCTGTTGTGTGGTCACTTTTACAGAAGCCTGCTTTGAAACATCATTTGGGCTAGATAGTATGTTGTATGGCTGCAGCAATGGCAGATACTGACTTTTAGCTCTGATATAGAAGGTAGCCATATGTACAAAGTATTGCTAAATCATCTGCTCCTAGTTTTGGAGAACAGTTTTGGTTGACCATGCTAATTGACTTGAGCATCAACCAGTGGCTGCTAAATCAGTCCCAACCAGAGATGATGAGTCTGGAGATGATGGGAACTGATGCCCATGCCCATCAGAGGAAAGTAGCATCAAGTTCTTCGACATGGCAGAGAAACAATCTTGCCCCCCCCCAACTTAGCTTCATTCACATTTCCTCCCACTCGTGATTTTTTTTTTTTTTTACTGCCCTCCGTGCATTGTGGGTAGGTGCCTGTCTCCTCTGCCAGCTGTGCAGTCGTGTTTTCTGTTGGCTCAGCTTTGTATTGTTCAGAGCTTCGTTTTAAGGTCGCCTCAGTCCGAGTTTATGCTGGGCCTGACAGTCCATTCACTTTCATCACTGAACTAGCCTTTTGGATCATCGTTTAATCTCACTTGGT
Source organism: Hyperopisus bebe (assembly GCA_026777045.1). Lineage (NCBI taxonomy): Eukaryota > Metazoa > Chordata > Actinopteri > Osteoglossiformes > Mormyridae > Hyperopisus > Hyperopisus bebe. The sequence goes on along the minus strand of JAODJW010000106.1, from coordinate 20,315,604 downwards.
GCCTCCATACCTTGCCTACTGTCTAGTTCTTGACCCCAGTTGCTACACCATGCCCCGGGGTTAGTCAATGTAAATGTAGTAACCTCCAAAGAATCAATGTTATCTGGTTCTAGTTGCTGCCTTAATACTGCCTCTTTTTGGTAAAACTTAATCTTTTTATGGAGGGTTATGATGCTGGACCACCATTTTGAGTCATTCTGCTTGTTTAGCCTAGAATCCACTTACAAATTATTTTCACACAATTGCATCTTTCTTGAATGCTCACTTCACCTTGGGACCTCTGCTACATATAGGATCCTCCTCCTTCAGGACCCCCCCCCCCCCCCCCCCCATTGGGACTTACTGCCACAGTGAATCTGAGACGATTGTAAACTAAAGTGCCTTCTCTCCTCTTTGTCCCCCTTCCCTTCTTCATTCTGCTAAACATGGACCAAAGACTCTAAGAGCCTGATTCCCCACATTTTCTCCTCTGCATAAACACAACTTGGACACTGCATAGTCGCTGACATGCCTCTCATTTACTATAATAAAGTGTTAGCAAATGGAACATTTGTTTCTGACTCTTTGTGCTGCTTTAGATCTAAATATATTCATACTGGGTTGGTGAAGTTGCCTTTATGGGAAGCAATGCACACAAAATCATTTGAAATACTGATGGAAAATTGTGGCAAAATAACAAATGCATATGAAGGCTGATAAACTGCCGTGATGCCTGTGCTGGTGTTTAAAAATCAGAAGTTTGAACTAAAGAAAAATACAACTTTAATCCTTTATGGCAATTTCAATTAATTTCATGGGTATACACAGCAGGTTTTAGTTCTATGCCATGAAATACAGGCAAAACTTGACCCGAAGCATTTTCTCTGGCATAAAAGCTTTTCATGGAAACAGCCTTGTAGACTTGACCTATGTGGGAGCTAAGAGACCATTCATTGAAATTCTGGTCTGTAGTCTGCTTTGATGTGGCCAGAGTGTAATTTGTGCCTTTCTTGGATGTATTGGACTACACTGACAACCTAAGCAGCTTTTGAGCGTTGAGGCTTTAATCGGCTAATTCTCACATGCACCTTTTGATTCGGTTAATACCCAGATACAGCCTGCGAGATCTGGCGTCTGGCCACAGGGAGCATCAAAGCCTTGGTTAACCTTGTGATTTGAACAATGAGTGACCCTTCTCTTGGCACTCATTTTATTTGGGTTATTTTGTTTCACCAGCTGTAGCATTTAGTGACTGGTCAGGATAAGCAGATGCAAATGTGACAGATGAGTACCTTGATTACCATAATGAGCTTCTAAATTCTGCACTCTGCAGTCTGAAATCCCAAGGGAAGCTCCTGTTTATCTTCACCAGACAATGCAATTTTATTTTATTTGAATGTGAATAATGTTTTATATGGAAGGCAAAGTATGAATATCAGATTTCATAGGTACTATAGAAAAAATATACACATCTAACTGATTTCAGTACTATGATTTGTCTTCTGACAGTACTCTAAATACTATGTTAAATTGCTGATACTGAATTTCATATGGATTATGGCCTAGATTCTATGAGATGCTGTACTGCAACTCAAAGGGTAATAATTGAATTGACAAGCGTACATACTAGTGATAAAAAGGTGAATTGGAACTTAATGCAAAATTCCCCTTTTTAACTGGGTAAAATAAATTTTACTGCCACAAACTCCCAAAATAAGGATTCCCAATGCCTTCAGTTTTCATAGCAATGTTAACAGTAGCAAGCTTTTATATACTGTATTTGTGATCCTATTAAAATGTTATGTCTCATGTAAAACATCCACCTTCTGTATTTTTCTCCTTGGTTTGCATAATAGCAAGAAATTGAAGCAATGAATAACAGCATGTTTGTGAGTGCGAGCAGCCCCTATTGCCGTATAAGGAAAAATCTGAGCATGTAACCGAGAGGCCAACCAAAAGCCTGGCTTTGAAGTGTGGGGGCTTCCTGGTAAATTTAGTATTTCTATGTACCAGTCTGTTGTAATGCGCAGACTATGTGCAACTTAGAAACGATTCATTTAATCACATGTTTTTGGACTGTGGGAGGAAACATGGGAATTGAACCCACACTTGAGAAACGGAGGTATGGTGCCGCAATGTTGCCACATCTCCTAATAACATAATTTAAAAAAAAAAATCCATTTCCCTTTCTCCTCCAGTGACTACCAATTATTTGCCATCTAGACAAACTGGAATTTGGATTAACAAGTTAGAATTTACTGTACTTGATTATGAGCTGACAGACCAGCCCTCAGTTTTGCACTTCAACAGTTATAGATATGTGAATAGGTGAAGAATCTTCTAACTTCCAGGTAGAGAAACACAACAAGCTTTCCTGGCAGCAGCAACTGATGAGAATCCATCTCCCACTTCCCACACTGAAAGCAAATATCCAGATAGTCAAGATCCATCCTCTTCCAGTATAGCCTGCAGGTTGTATAGGTGTAGATTTGGGTATGGACGGAAGGGAGATGTCCCAACAAATATTGTAGGAGTATCATGTCTTTTTAGAAGGGCGGGGAGTTTTAGGGCTGATCTAGTTCCAAGCTGTGTGGAAACCAAACCTACGCGCTTGCAATATCTTTCAGGAAGCACCAGGCACAAGGCAGTAGACATGCTGAGTGGGATTCTTTCAATGTTCACCTGATGGCTGTTTATATCTTTGGAAAACCTCTGATTTTAGCCACTCACAAATGTGTATAAAGGCTAGATGAGACTGATTGGTGATGATTATATAATGATAGTATATTTAAATATTTACACAACAGTCAATTTTTTGTACTCAATGTCTCTACCTGACATAGTAAAAATGCAGTTAACTGGTATTTCCAGATAATATGTCCAGGCTAAGATAGAGGGTTCCTTTGTAGCTATAATACTTGTATTTTTTTAGATGTTAAGAAATGGTATAGACTGTGAACATGAGACTTTCTCTATAGTATATTTTCATATGTGGTTATTATGCAGGTTATTGCTTCTATGCAAATGTTTTTGCGATGCTCGTATTTGACCACGGGGTGTCAGTGTTGGGAAACATCTGCTTCGCTGCTGTCTCGTCAACTTTGCGGAAGCAATGAGTGTAAGATGCTTAATGATTTTTAAATAAGCACGAGAATTCACATGAGGGTGTATACTATAATAATTTCTACTGTGTCATTGGGATGTGGAGGAGAAATTTTTTTGCAGCTTTCTGGAATTTCATATGGCCCCTCCCTTACACATTCATCTAACCGTATTCACTGTCATTATGAAATTAGTCATCAGACTCCATAAATAGTATAACGTTCACTTCCAGAATTGACATTATCTTTTTAGAAATTAACCTCAGCATGTTTTAACGTTAGGCAAAATACTGCTTTAAGATATATTTATGTTGGAGCCATGAACCTATACCGAAAAAGCAGATTAGTAACAGATGGATCTAAGGCTGCAAGTTTTTCCGGAATACATTAGTCTCATGAAAATCCATAAATGGCTTCTGAATGTGAGAACTAGTAGCCATATAAAAGTGAAATGGCAAAACATATAGATATAAATATGTGAAGTAATATAGTATTGGAAGACCACCTATGGATGGATGGATTTTTGTATGCAGATATTGCACTGCTTTTTCCTTGACATTGACTGAACAAGAAAATCCAGTTGATAGCTATGTTCCCTAAATTGTATGGCCGTTAAATTTACTTCAATCACTGTAGATAAATGGGAAAAGACTGATTTAAAGAAGCATTTTTATGACTTTATGAATTAGTGTATATATATATACATACATATATACATATATACTAGACCTGATGCCATTTTGAGTCAAAAGGAGGTGCAGTGCAATATCTGGATTAGAACACTAATGGCCAGTTTCCCAGTCAAGGATTAAGCCTAAGCCTAGACTAGCTTTGAGTTACAATGGTGAATCTCCATTGA
>JAODJW010000106.1:20301046-20311565 GCA_026777045.1 Hyperopisus bebe | reverse complement strand
ATTAAGCCTAAGCCTAGACTAGCTTTGAGTTACAATGGTGAATCTCCATTGAAACGGCAATTTAGTCCAAGACTAGTATTAATCCTTGTTCGTGAAACCGGCCCTAAGTGTATATTACCATTTGCTAAGTATTGTGAAAATGAAAAACATAAGTCTTTAAAAATTCCGTCACTCAGGATTATTCATGAAGGTGTTTTTGTAGACAGTACCTTATTCGTTTTAACAGATTTTCCTCCGAGTTGTACATATAGTGCTCACAAATCTTGGCATGCTTGCTTGAGCCTATAAAATGTTGCAGATGTATTGGTTTTGTAACAAGTCCATTGACAAGCAATGTTTAACATATCAGCACATTATCTACACAGACATTTTCTTTTTAAGTGTCACAATTTTTTTGACTGACTCATTCAGTTCTGTTCTTGCCGTTTTATTATTAATAGCAAGATTTTTATCATTGCAATGTTGTTACTAATTAAAAAACACCCAATGAGTTTTCTCTAAAGAGTAAACAAAGTATGAAAACAAAATATGAAATGTCTTATGTTCAGGTTGCATATGTAGGATTTTTTTTAATATTCTTATAAATATGCAGATATACTACTTTCACACATTTTGGATGGTATCTTACTTGTGTTCCTCGTTCTTCACACTTTGTGACCTTCTGACCTTTGCTTTTCATATGGCACCATCATGTTTGTTAGGTCTAAGCAAAGAGAGTCTTCTGAAAAAACACTGGAATGTGTATTTGGGTTGGGAAGCTAAGGAAACATCTTTGTGGAATGAAACGAACCTAAACACTTTTCACAGACCCAAGAGTGCTCATCTCTTCATTTTCATTTGTTTCATACTTCTGGTGTTATATCTATTATACAGTAATCACTGTAAACTCAACCATCTCCCGAGCTGGTGATTTCCAGCAAAATCCAACACGACTTACAGTAACTATTATCACAAGAGAGCCCCTATTCCCATTGTATGGTATAATATATGGACCTCCTAAAATTCCATTAATTCTGCCACAGTGCACCCTGCAGCAGTATTTCTCAACTGTAGTCATGGACCATGTGGTTAAACACAAACATGTGGCTAAATGCGTGTGGTTAAAAATCACCAAAACCCCCAAGTTGAAAAATTTAAAAATGAATGTGGGTCGTGACCTAGTATCATTGTGGGCTCAGAACCTAAACCGATTAAGAACTTCTGCCCTACAGGGGCCACAGAAGACCTGTAGTGTGTGTCTCAGCAGCTTTAATGGTTGTGCCTGTGATACTCTGACATTGTCTTCATATGTGTGTCTTTAAGAAAAAGAGAAGGAGATAGGACATGCATATGAAGCTACATTTCTGAGTAACTTGATGGGGAATGTTACTTCTGCAATGTGGCCCGTCATGCACGTTCTGAACCGACCACATAAATATTTGTCCAATTTTTCAAAAGAGGAAGTCACACTCTTGAGTCTACGCATCCATTGATGAGTCTAATAACACATGAAAGTTAGATGTCAATGGAATTTTTTAGTACGCACAGCTAGAGTGTGAGAAATCATTTTGTTTAAAGGCTTTTCAATTACAGGGCACACAGACCACTGATGCAACATGTGTTCTGTATTAAATGGGAAAATGTACAAATTTTCACTGAAACACGAAAGGGAAACAAGTACATTTATTTTATTATTCTTTTATTTTATTCTTGTTTTACATACCAAGGTTTTCAAAAAAAATATGGTTTATTGGGTGTTCTTACGAGAACTACAAAATTATTTAGATACAGAATTTTTGTAATTGTGAACAATACTATAATATTTTATTCTTTCCCATTTTGTTTTTGTTCTCAACACATCAATGTTTGGAATGTTTTCTAAATGCTGATCATCAAATATAATATTCATTTTCTTTACACTGTCAAAATTAAAGCATTCAGTGTACTCAGCCTATATTTTGTTAGCTAAAGGAATGAACAAATATAGAATGGTATTCAGTTAGTACTGAAAATTGTTGGGTACGTTTATTTTAATGAGTAACGCAAAGTTTAGTTTAAAATATTCCTTAGAGGCAGAAACTACATTAACACTGACTCACTGCTTTTCCTATTAGTAATACATTTTAATACAAGCATTGCCAACAAGAACCACCATATTTGAATATATTTGGATGAGAAGGTATCCTGAAATTAAAGGCAGAATTTAGAGCATCTTAAAAAGAAAATGATTAACTTCAGGCAGTGATAGTTGGTGGTTTTAACCAACATGCATACACACATGTACAAGCAGAACATTTTGAAAACCAGGTACAGTTTTCCTTTTGTTATTGAAGGTCACACCCGTTCTCAAAATCTGACGAATTTGCAATCTAATTTTCCCCAATGGCTTAATATGGAAAGGAAAATGGAGCTGTCATATGCAGTCACTTCTGCAAGTCCTTTTTATTATTTTGAATAGAACTGCAAACTGCTTATCATTAGCAATGTGGATATTATGCTCACCAGTGCTGGATTCCCCAATGAGATATACGCTTAGGGATGTTAAGGGGACTGCATAGAAATTTCACAGCCCTACCTCTTGTCATCTCCGCATTTTGAGTGAGACAAGCCACAAACAGTATGACCATTCAGAGAACTATTGAGCTTCCGGAAAGATGGACAATGCTCTCAGGGGAATCAGACATCACTGCTTTTCTGTATTTCAAAGCAAGCCAGAATTTGCCTGGGCATTCCAACATTTATTACATTAGGAACCCCCCCCCCCCCCTCCAGAATGCAAACAGACCGCAGGCAGTGACCCCCCTAATATTAATGGGTGCTCACTAGAGACCACAGAGCAGTGGTTCTTCATCCTGTTACTGAAGGACCCCCTATCCGAATGTTTTTATTCCAACCCTATCTGAATCAGTCTTATATGGTCCTTAATAGGCTAATAATAAATATGACAGGTTGAAATAGTGTGGGTTCTAATGGGTTGGAATGAAAACATTCTGGCAGGTGGGGGTGAGAGGATCAGGATTGAGAACCCCTGCTATAGAAGAGGAGATAGTGGGGGCTTGAAAATCCTCCTCCCTATTTTTCTCATTTCATAAACCATAACTATACCAATAGTTTGTTAATTTACATTAAGCTTCTGCGGACCCTTTTAAACTGACCTATGCAAGTCCAGTGGGTCAGGGCTCCCGGATAGAAACCCGTGGTACAAGCATTTAAAACTGCAGTCTTCCCATTTAAGAATGAATTCTTAAAAACTGAAAAGTTAGCTGGTGAAAAATTACTGTTAATAAGGATGCATAATAAAACTCTAATTATTCAATTACATAGAAATTATGAGATTCTGAAAATTGTAATCAACTCTAATTCATTCACCCTCCAGAAACACCGACAACGCTGCCAGGTTTTCAAAACCCAAAGAGAAATCAGAAGTGCTACTTTTTTCTGCCGTTCAAACCGAATCATCCCTGAAGTACATATAGGAGACACAACAATGCATAACTTATAATTAGGCCTAATTTACAATGCATTCTGCATTATGACGTAATCTGTCGTAATGGGGGAGACTCCAGTTTTACACTGTTGCACATACTGTATCCTGTGCTTTAACTCCAAATTAAAATAGTGGTTCCGATATCCGCTAAATTTGAAGGTCAAGGATCCAGAACCAACAACCTTTATCCTCCATGACTCATATTTTGTAGAATTTTTCAAAGAAGATCAATAATAAATCATGACTGGAGTAGTGCAGCCTACGGAATGACCGATAATCTACAGTACTAAACATCAGCGGGCGAATGAATAATCAGTTCTGAGAATTCCCTGTATATGTCTTAACATAACTTGATGGATTCGGTACGAAAATATTTGGAGAAGTTTTTGCTGAAGTCATTAACCTGGCAGTTATTAAAGTGAAACCCCGAGCAATTTTGTATCAGCTACCTGGCCGGGCCGGGAAAGTCCTCGCGTGAGTCACCGAGTTGTATAAATGTAGATAGGTATTCATTTTTCTTTTCACAGGCTCCTGTTGGAATACTGCAGTCGTACAGTGCAAGTTTCATGCACAAGAACTTTAAATCTGCTACAGGTGTACACTCCGCCAGAGACATGCACTCGCTCCGTGGCATTACTGTTATGCTTTTGATTCAGGCATCTATCCATACGGGATACGCGAATCCGATCATCCCTTGGGATAAATTTACCGAAGTCTCTACCATATTAAATCAAAAAGCTCAACATATTGCACAGCACGTAAGTATTTTTTTAATCTTAATTACATGATTTTGCAAAATGTATCAATTGTGCAAATGGTGCTACACGATGCCAGACAGAACACTGTGATCACTATGTAATTATTACCAAAATTTGTATTACCATTTTTTATTTAGAATCATGATTCGTTACATTTTATGTTTTTTAATAGGTCCTTGGGAGTTCGCCGTATGTACATTTAAAAACAGATGACAGCGTCTTGGCAATTTCTTCTGATATATGCAGTCCCAATAATTTAAGAATTGACTATAAGGTAAGCCTTAATGAAGTGTTTGCTCCCTGCCACGGATGGATGGATGGATAAATGGATGGATGGATATTGGGTGATTGTTACGACTCGGAATTTAGTATATGGCTTAGTGAGCGTTGCATAAAACAGTCAATTTAATTTGCATGCATATTCATTTTGTGAAACATTTTTTTGTAAACGCTTAAGATCTGTGGTACGCGTACCACAGGTTCATTTCTCTCAGAACTAAAATTTAAGTCGGACACGCTGCCTGATTGGGAAAGAATTTAGCGAGTTATTGTCTCTCTGTCCCAGCCCTGTCTACAGAAGATCGATATTGCTCTGAAGAAGCACTCCAATATGTTTGGGGCGGATGGTCTGTTCCGGCACTGGGAGACAGCACGGAGCGCAGCAGAAGCGTTATCTGACCTCCAGGAGCTCCTACATTCCGCGAGCCTTGTAGTAAGACACCCGTAGCACTGATTTTGCAGGCTGCCTCACTTCTCATTTAAACAGGACCCATCTGCTACCATGTGACTGGTGCAATCACGCCGTTGAGAGAAGTTACAGATTTTCAGGTTTTGCCGTGATCTTTATTTGTATTTTTCCCTAATGTTTTATGCAGATGGATTCTGTAGTATGACCTACATCAAGTTTCTAGAAAAAATGTAATTGGTTAAGTCTTTAACCTTCAACTTCCCTGACCAACAGACTTCTCTTTCCAGGATGAGCGAAATCCGGCTACGGGGAAGCAGGCCGCCTATCCAAAGTCTGACTGGATGCTGGAGGATCTCCGCCGGCACAGCGCACAACGCCTGCTTTCCTTCTCCATTCTGGTAGCCCGGGTCTTCGGTGCTGGCAATCCTGCTACGCACGGAAATGCCTCTGGGGGGAGCTGCACCCACGGTTGAGGGTCCTGCTGAGTGCAATAACGATGGCTGCTCAGTATTAGGCGAAAAGGTGAAAGAAGAAAAATGTTAGCGACTTTCCTGACTTTGTGTGTGACTGTTTTTTGATCGATATTTGTGAAAATAGTACTAGAGTGCTGAAGAACATTTCAATTTCTTTATTGTGAACATTTTTTATACAATGGGAGTACATTAGTATATTTATGGAAAACCTGCGTTCATATTTAAGACGAAGTAATTTATGTAATGTGTATTTATGTCAATCTATTTATTTAAACATATTTATTTTATTTATGTTTAACAAGAATTAACCTATCTTATTGACTGTGAAACAGAAAACTTCAAATAAATCAATCTTCGGTAGATTAAGAGTCTGTTTTTGCTATTCCCTGAATTAATATTCACCCTATCCCAGTTTTAGCAGCGTTATATTAGACGGGAAAGTAAGACGTGTGCTTATCCACTGAAGTTTTATTGAATTCCCCAAAATATACTACTATCCTGGAAAATACAAGGAAGTTGTGTTTTTTCCTGAAAGTCTCCAAGAAATTCTGAAATATACAACTTTTGGGTTTTTCCTCTATTTCACCGCTGGTGACGCTATGCATTAAATGGGTTCGGGCATATTTGTAGTTTTTTTTCGTTATCTTTCAAAGAGATCCTAGTACATTTGTAGTGAATAAAAACGACCCGAAGGCTAGACCTCAAACTGAAAGAGAATCGGCTCTGGCACATCTGTTAAAAGGGTGTGTATTTCCTCTAGCTGAAAAAGGGAAGTTGCACTCAGTAGGATATACGGCACATGTACGACCTCATACAAGGAAGTAAATTGCGTGACGCACGTTTCTTGCATTGGATTGAATTCACAGAATTTCCTGTTTAGAACATTTTGTACTAAACTCTATTATTGCTATTGCCAATAATGCTGAATGTTGTTTATTGTTGTTATTCAGGAAAATAATTGGCGTGATTTTACACATTTAACTGTGAAAAAACGTAAGCTAGTTTTGACCTTTGAGTTAGGCCTATCGGATCCATTTGGTTAAGTCCTATTATAATAACTTGCTCAAGAAACATATCAGAGTTGTACTTACTAACCTGGGGTAATAGATAATCATTTGCCAAACCTAATTATGGAATCTTTTAGTTAGACATTCACTTATGCATACCAACTATAAGACTAATTTATCACAGCAAACTTGTCCTCTTATTGCATAATTAAAAGAACAGAGATGTAACCTTCTAAGGTGATAGGAGTGATGAAAATTGTGTCCAAAAACAAACACACATAGATAGATAGATAGATAGATAGATAGATAGATAGATAGATAAATTTTAAGTCATATATACTGTGAACGACTGGCTGGCATCCCCTTCGCACTGTTCCCTTCTCTGTGTCTCAGGCTACCAGGGATGGGCTTAACGTTCAGATTGACCCAGTCCTGGATAAGCAGTTGAAGATCAGGCACGCGGTGGGGGGGGGGGGTGTCGCTGAGGGTGTCGCTGAGGGTGCCTGAGCTTCAATTCTCCGAATACATTTACTCTCCGAAAAATGTCAACATAGTGCTGCTAAATGAGTATTGATAAACAGATCTAACGTCATGGCTATACTGGCTGTCTGTCATTTCCTGGTGGGCCTGTCGTGGGGACCCCCCACCCGGTCAGAAAAAATCATGTCGTGGGAAGCCCCTCCATTGAAAATTCTGTCGTACGTGTATATATGAGTAAGGGTGTAGGTTTGATTTCTACAGTGATTGGGACCCCTTAAACACACACGGTACTCCCACAACATTGGTAGGGACATGTCTGTACCATCCATGCCCAAATCTACACTCTTGGTGGTGGGTCTGTATGGACACAAGCCCAGGGTCGATTTTTAATCTCAGTCCAGCCTTGATGGACACATATATCCTAAAAGCAGCTTCTGATCCTGCTTCCACATGTACCCTTCATCACAAATTTTCGATTATCATAAAACGTGTCAGATATTGCAACAAAGCGTAGGCTTTTTACGATCACCCGATGCTCTGTACTTTATTTGGTATCATTCAAAATTCTTATTCCAAAAAGCCTTGCACACAGAGAGAACCTGACATAACTAGAAAAAAGAAAGATTTCACAATTATGTTCTAACAGAAACCAGCTTCAAAGATAAATGCATTTTCTTAGACGAAGTGAGTACGTTGCATTTGGCTTGACTCGTCCTTGTAAGGTATTGGTGCATCTTTGCATTTCATAGTACTGTATTTTTAAGGATGAATCTCGCAGCAGCCCAGCTCAGGCGAAGGCGTGGCTGACTTCAGAAACAGGACTTCCTGGTCGCAAAGGCGCAAGGTAGGAGTCGCTCCATTTTAATGGCAGATAAAACTTGGAATCCTACTTTCTGTTACCGGGTTGTTTCGCAGACACGCAAGTGTAACGTATTTACATTGATTTTATCGATAATATCCATCGAGATAGAGCAGCTTATGTAGAGAAAATAATGGCACGACGTTAGCGGAAGCGCGCGGCTTTGGGATCCCTGTACGCTGCAGCTCACGAGGAATTCTTTGTCCAAACTGTGCATTTTTCATGTACTAAACGAAGCAGTCAGAGTAAAAAATATATGCAAAACAACACGAACCAAACTGGTCAGACCCTTTTGCTTACTCTAGCAGGAAATACAGTGATATAGGTAGTAATTAGCTAATGTAGTTTTGAGTGTGTTACTTTTTAAGAAATAGTTTTGATGGATACATTAAGTTGCGTTCGCTTGTCTTTCGTAATAGATAGGTGCTCGGTAAATGATGTTCACTAGCCAGTAAGAAGACGCATGACATTGCAATATTTAAATGTGGTTTGGAGGACAGCAGTTTTACCAGTTTTTCCCCGTTTTAACCCCTAGAATGAACGTGGGCGTTGCTCACAGCGAGGTGAATCCCAACACCCGGGTCATGAACAGCCGGGGCATTTGGCTGGCCTACCTGCTTCTGGTCGTTGTACTACACGTGGTTCTACTTAGCATTCCCTTCCTGAGTGTGGGCCTGGTCTGGACACTAACCAATGTCATCCACAACTTGGTGAGTTGATTAGGGTGCCAGGGTCTAAGCTGTGGTCGAGAATTTTTTTTCCAGTGTAAGTAAGTACCCAACCTTGATTAGCCTTAATTAATTAAAAGCCCTAATAAATCTTATTCTTAGGTTTTGGGAAATTCATTTGTTGTTCTCCTCAAAATAGAACAATAAATAGGTGGCATATATGATTGCACTCTGAGAGAAGTTAGCATTAAAAATGTCTTTATAAGCTTTGGTGTTTCAGTGTGTAGTCATTGCAATATGAGATCAGTCTCTCAGCAGAACAGTGTAATATACCAAATAGTCAAACTATAAATGAGAGAGGGGGGAGTCTGGCCATTCAGCCTGATAGTTCTGGGTTGTTATAAGCTCCAGGTACTCCAGTCCTAAGGCTATGATGGCTTAATGTCTGCACTGACCCCATTGTGATTGTGGTTATGTGTAACTAATACTTCCGTCCGCACAAGGACATAAAGAAACACATGTAAGATACACTTGGGTAAAGTAAATGTTGATAACATCCATGGTATCTCGGTCTCTTGTATCCCAGTTTTGCAGTAACCCTGTAACTCTCCTTGATATTGTTGGTAATGACTTACAATCTAGTCTTAAAATCCACCAATCAGCGAATAGATTTGCTGATATTAACCAAACTTCTCCAAACTGCTGCTGATGTCATCAGTTAAATATGCTAATAATTATTTTGATGGTAACTGGAGGGGCTGCACGTAAAAATTGTTTGTGAACAATGTACACTAAAGAAAAGAGTAACGAGTTCCTTGAGGTGGTGCCATAATGCATCAAAGGAAGTCATTTACAGCTAGTTAGCTGGTACCTATCAGAGGAGACAGAGATGCTGCTCAAGTTATGCTGCGTTCCATTTGAACTTGTAACTCGTAAATTCCTGGTCAGAAATTTCAACTGGAATGCCCCCTGAAGTTGGAATTCCGACTTGTGAACTCAGAGGAATCGACACACCCCCGAGTTCAGAATCCAAGATGGCTGCACCTTTTATCAACAGAAATTAAAGCTGTATTTTATGCTGTGTATTAGCTTATTTGTGGTTTATCAAATTGGTGGCATACACAATACTGTCCAACCGCTATCTGTGGACATGTTGCTATTCAAAATACTGCATACGGTGTTGTTATCCACTGATATTGCTAACAATGGCTAACAATTAACTAGGCTAGAACTGGGGCCTATTTCATTTAGCAGGATTTCTTGCTTAAGCAGATAACGAAATGAACAAAGATAAAGGTCATTTAAACTGGGGTAAATTAAATCCGAAAAGTTATCCAGGTAAACAAGGAATCTTACTTTTTGAAATCCCTGGTACTGCTAAATGGCTTTCCGACTTTATGTACTGCAACACTGTTAACTTGTGTGTGATGTCATTCCCGGTTCTGAGTTCCGACCTCCAAGATAAATGGAACGCAGCATTACACCCTAAGTTTGTTTCTGATAAGGCAAATCTATCTATTGGTACTGGGATGACATTTTAATGTATCAGCCTTTGCAGGTAGGAGATTTATGGCTTGTGTAACATAATAATATAATGGTCAACACTGACAGCGTCTGAATGATTTAGTTGACATAATCAATGACGTCGATGTGAAAAATGTGTCAACATCAATATTTTATATCGCCGCATCATTTTTTTTATTTGAATGAAATTACAATTTTGATTCTTAAAACCCCTCAGGTAATTGTAACATGTTTTCCTTCAATATCACTATGTAATTGTGGGAGTATTTAAAATTATCACAAGGCAAAAAGGTAGTTTTACACTGTGTGAAGTTTTGGCACTAGCGCTATACACGAGTGCCTGAAGAGAAAACACACAGGATAATGGATCGCCAGAAAAAGTAAAACCACTTTAAATGTTACTTATTCATGGTTATTAAATTACCATTAGCATGGAGAGCTTTTTAATATCTTTTGCCATTGTAGAATCTCCATTGAATACGTGTTTGAGAAACCTGTGTGAAGTTGGCCCCCCATATGTTTTAGATTTCAACCAAACTGGTCTCAATCGAATGTGCTGCGTTTGTGCCGGATTGTGCCGTTAAAATTTTTGTTTG
>JAODJW010000106.1:20265012-20300946 GCA_026777045.1 Hyperopisus bebe | reverse complement strand
TTTTAGATTTCAACCAAACTGGTCTCAATCGAATGTGCTGCGTTTGTGCCGGATTGTGCCGTTAAAATTTTTGTTTGCGCTGTTTTAGTTTCTGAGATATAAATGTTTGTTTACATGGTGGAGTCATCAGCGTGAAGTTGGTCCCCCATCTGCATCTGATTTCGACCAAACCGATGGCAGTCGTGTATGCTGCATTTGTGCTGGTTTGTGCCATTAAAACTGTCCTTTGTGCTGCTTTAGTTTCTGAGATATCAATGTTTGTAAGGTTGCCCCCCCCCTCTCATTTGCGTCTGATTTCGACCAAACCGATTGCAGTCGTTTGTGCTGGTTTGTATCGTTGAAACTGTCCATTGTGCTGCTTCAGTGTTCATTTACATAATCACGTGACTCCAACTTCATGCTGATGACGTCACCATGTAAACAAACATTTATATCTCAGAAACAGCACAGTCCGGCAAAATTTAACAGCACAGTCCGGCACAGACGTGGCACATACGATTGAGACCAGTTTGGTTGAAATCTGAAACATATGGGGGGCCAACTTCACACAGGCGTTTGACCAACATTTAGGCTAGAATCTGGGCTTATTCTATGCTTATTGACGGTGCCAGTGTGTGTTCATGTGCATTGGACTTGTTGGGAACAGTGTTACTGTTGCAAACGAAAACAAAAATGGACACTACATTTAATAAAGAATAATAATTTATAAAATGAAATAAAAATGGAAACTGTATTTACCAAAACAACATATTTGACTTTAGATGGCAAAAAGTACCACCATCCACCAGCATTTTTTTTTTCTACTGTTTATACACTCTATATATCTATACTCTTTTAATATATATCTCCTCTTTTAAAAGATGTCGTACCTATTGTTGTGCTGCTAACTAAACATAATAAACACAAGGGTAGACCAAATGTATGCAGATTACTAACTTATGGGCATCACAGTATGCTTCTCAATTTTTTTTAGGCATACTACTAATATGCTTAACAAATTGTGGGCGTAAATAAGTGCAGAGAGGCTGGTGTCCGTTATCTAAAGCCCAGCAAAGACATAGTTTGTTGTTGTCAAATCAAAATGAACTTAAATGAAACAGTCAATTTGATTTTCTGGAGGAAAATTAATTGCTTAGATTAATCAAAAGATAAGTAAAATAGTTAATAGATTAATTGATAGAAAAAATAGTCGTTAGTGGCAGCCCTAATGTATGTATATAATGTATGGCGTTATTCCACTGGCATACCGGAACCAGACTGTACCGCAGAGAGTCACTAGTTACAGCACGGTTCCAGCTCACTTTAATTTTCCACTGTAGGAGACTCGGATCGGTTGGATCACTGCCGGATTTGGAAAGTGACAGTGATGTAAAGCTGAAGACATGCTTGTTTACTGTTCACATGGTGTACATCATGATTTACTATGTGCCAGTTTCCACCAGCACATCTGTTAGAATTGGTAAGATAAGACAGATCTTTATTGTCACTGTTACAGAAACTGTGAAAAACAGTTTAGCAGCATAAGTTAAAGTAGTAAATAAAAAATAAGAACAACACACAAAAAGAAAGTCTTCCTATTGTAGTATGAGTGTTTGAGTACAATATGTACAGTATAGGGCTGGACGATTTATCGATTTCAAATCGAAATTGCGATTTGAAACAAGGCAATTTGCAAGTCGCAAAAATTGTGATTTAAGATATACATTATACAGCACGTGGGACCCAGGGTTTAAAACTGCTTTGAGAATAGTTTTACAAATCCATGCCGTGCTCCCTGTGTGACAGTTATTCTCACCAATCACAAGAGCCGTGCTTCTCGTGTGCCAGTCATACTCACCAATCAGAAGCGACCCAAGAAGGCGTATAGGCCCACAAACAGCAAACACGCGAAACCCAAGGAAAATGTTACATTCTTGGTACGGAAAAATACCGATTCCGCTACTGAGCTATAAGTGAATTGCCTTCTTATTTCATGGTCCGAGATTGTTTCAGAAAGGTCCTATCATCAATAGAACCGGCGAGCTCCTTTTAAACACCAGCTGCAATATACTTCAGCGTATCATACCTTTGGTTTTTGTTAATAGGCAATAGCATTAGTATACCGCTAACCCATCAAAACAACAATGAGACAGTCAGTAGTTCTCACAGCAGCGGAGTCGGTGGCCTCAAAAAAAAAAAAAAGCCGTAGCACACCACAATACAGTCGTGTTTATGTCATATGTTTTTGTGCTTATTAAATTTAAGTGATTCCAAAGATTAATCCCACAACAATAATAAAATAAAAGTCTTGCTTTAACATAAATTATAAAAGAATAGATCGCTTTAATCGCTATTACAGTTGGCTATGGGCACACGGTCTTATTTAGAAAACATACAAAAAGAGACGCATATAATGTTTAATCATTCGTTTTGTATTTGTCCGAGTAGCAAAGCAAAGGAATGATAAGCTGCTTCAGTCGAACATTGCATTTTACTTATTTAAAATAAAATGTAGGGTTGGCAACTTTGGTCAGCTGCATTGAGTGGGATTTTCTTTTCTCTGTTCTGCACACACATTTACATGTATGTAAGTTTTATTACCTTTGTAATAAAGGGTTTGCAAACTGCCTTAACGTTTTTGATGCAGCTAATTTTAAGTTTAGAATGGAATATAGATTTGCCGTAAGATTTCTTGCGTGAGTCTGAAAGTGTTTGCAACCATAACATGTACATTTTTTGTTTCACCTGAATTGATTTGTATAGAAAATAACTATACAGTTGTTAAAAAGCGGAAACTTTGACCAACATGAAATCATCAATAAACGACTTCTATTTATTCAACATTTTATAAAATGCATACTATGTTTAAAAATTTCCAACTTTATGGTTTCAGGACAGAACAGCTAATCTGTTATGAACATTACGGTTTTTTGATTGTCATTAGTGTTAATAACAGCAGCTAACAACACAATGGCGCAAACAAAAGGGCTGCATACACCGAAGTAGTTCTTGCTTGCTCATTGGCTTGGGAAAAGGCGGTTCTAGTGTTATTAGTAGGGTATAAGATCGCTATTTTTCTTTTTGCTGCAATTGTGTTCATTATTACTTTAACTTCACACATCACATTTTTAAATTCTCATCCTTGCATTAGAATATAGACCAGTTAATACTGATGGTATCTCATGCTACGTCATATGTTTTAAAATTACTGCACACTGAATATTGAACTGAAGCTTGACATAAAAAAATAAATAAATCGCAAATCAAATCGTAATCGCAATTTCTGTCAGAAAAATCGCGATTCGATATTTTCCCCAATCGTGGAGCCCTAGTAAAATATGTCAGTCCGAGGTAGTGTGTGCTTAATGACCTGCCCTAAGCATAGAATTGCATAGAAGACAGTCATTCAGGGGGGTGGATTGTTTCACAGAAACAGTCATTCAGGGGGTGGGGGAATGTTAGTGTGTTATGTTAGTATCAAACGCTAGCGGAATTATCATTACCTTGCATAAATTTGCATTACAAATCCATTAATTGTAGCCGTATTATATAGTACTTTTTCAGGTTTTCAGGAATGTATCAATACATAGTGATCTGTGATATTACTAATAATGAATAATTCCAGTTCTTTCTTATCTCCATGCTTTTCGAGCAGTCAGATAGTGATGATGTAACCAGGTCTGTTTAATCACACTATTATCCTTAGTGCCAGCAGGGCCAGGTGAGTGTGGGTATGGACTGGGTATGGCTCGGTTCTTGATGGCAGTGGAAAGTGGCATTTATGACAGTAGTACATATTAAAAGACAAAAGAGTGTGGTATTATGGGGTGGCTTGGGTTGAAGCAAACAGGAGGCTTCTCTCCTTATCAAGTTCTATTTGTTTTGCAGGCTTTTCTCATCTTCCTCCTTTCACATTAACTTTTTTTTAGCAGTCAATTTTCTTCAAAGCAATGTACAAGTGAAGATAGCTTGGGGTCAGAGAACAGGTCAACCATCATCCAGTACCCATGGAGCAATTGGGGTTAAGGACCTTGCTCATTGGTCCCAACGATTATATCACTACTCTACCGGCCACAGGACTAGAACCTGCAGCCTTTTTGGACACAGGCATAGATAGTCAGCCTACTGAGCTATACCCACCATAGAACACTTTTTACACAAAATGCAGCTGAATAATGTCAAGCATCTAAACAAATAACCTCATATGTTGTTTGGGTAAACACTCCATGTTGCAGGTGAAACAGCTGTGTAGTGTTTATGTCGGTTAAGTGGACAGTCATTACTGATGGTGCATCTACATTCTGACTCACAGGTGATGTACCTATTCCTCCACACGGTCAAGGGCACCCCTTTTGAGACTCCTGACCAGGGCAAGGCACGCCTGCTTACACACTGGGAGCAGATGGACTACGGCGTTCAGTTCACTTCCTCTCGCAAGTTCCTCACCATTTCTCCTATTGTGCTGTAAGATTTATTTGAACCCTATCTTTCTCCATAATCATTCAATAAACCTAGTAAATACTGTAGTAAAACAGTTTCTTATAATAATAATTATAGTGATCATCATTCATTTTTAGACCAGATTCTCCTCTTCAGATTTACATAGGCTTCCATTGATAGATTTTTTGTCATTGGATATTTACTGGAGCAGTTTGAATCAGTCACTACCATTCTATTATTATCTTTCCTGATATGTAGACTTCTCTGTTGAAAGACTGCAGCCTTTTAACCAATTACGGCCGCAAGTTCAATAGCAGCATGACCTTTCGCAATAGGCTTGATGTCTTGGAAAAAACAGCTTCTCTACCATCTACTATAATCTGTACCCTTTCTTTCTGGCTCTTCTAGGTACATCCTGGCCAGTTTCTACACCAAGTACGATGTTACGCACTTCTTCATTAACACATGCTCTCTCCTTAGTGTGCTCCTTCCCAAACTCCCACAGTTCCATGGGGTACGTATATTTGGAATTAACAAATATTGAATCAAAACAGCAGTCAATTTTTGTAGACATGCTGTCAAATAGGGCCCTTAGTGCTTTACCACCGCAACAGGTACCGTACTTTCACTACAGTACTTTCCCTTTTCCATTGACTTCAGGTCAAATACCAGTATCAATCAAAAGTTCCAGTACCTAATGTGCCAAACCAACTGGCGTACTTTGGTACTTCGGGGTGGGACTTGAAGCGTTTTCTTTGTTGATTGGTTATGCAAATAGCCTGCTTCTGACACCACCATCTTGAAAAAAGTTGCAAACTCAGAAAGCAACGGTAAATTAAGTAAAACAAAATTATATATATATATATATATAAAACAGTCAAACAAATATATAAAGAGCTCCACACACACACACACACCCATCTAGGAGTGATTTAAACAGCAAGTATGAAAATGACTATGATTAGCTCTGAAAAGCATGCAGCGCTCATGCAAAAGCAGTGGAGGTACATTTTAAACTGATTTATAAATATCTACTAGATCATTTTGAAAAGGAATAATCATTACAATTTCAAAAGTTTGTTTTAGTGAACCTTGAACACTCTGCACTATAATATCTGTATAGTATTGAAGGTAAGAAAAAACCTGATCTCAGACTAGCTAACTAGCAGTGTAAGACCTGCATGTAAATAACATGCGATGTTGGAATTATAATACAATACAATCTGAATTCAGCACCAAATACCTTGTGATGTCATTCGGCGCCAATACCAGTTTTTACACCAGTGGAAATCCAATACCTTGAAGTACTGTAGTTTTGGTATGTTCTTGAAGTTACCAAACGTACGGTGCCTAGAGCAGTGGAAAAGAGCCCTTAGGTCAGCTGGGATGAGATGTTTGTTGGGAGGCATGAGGAATTTGGGTTCTGCGATGGAGAGATTGTCTTTAAGAGCTCCATGTCTTTGCACTGCAAATGCTTTGGACCACTGTATTAGCTAAACATTCAGGAACTGAGTAGCTAGTTGATGAAACACTAAAATAGTGCTGTTTTTTTCTGTCTTCCTTTGTGTTTTACTCATCTTCCTTTGACTGTTTAATTTGGTATAAATGTACACATGTGTGTTCAGAAAAATACCAGTTCAGGAAAAACACATCCAGTTTATTTCAAAATTCATTTCACTTGTCTGTTGATTCATATAAAATACTTGAAATGTACTGAAGTTTTTCTGTGTATACTGCTAAATTTAGGGTGGTTTATTTGCTATCAGATGTCTGCTTGGCTGAGGTCATGAACATGCGCATCTTTATCCAGTAGAAAATAAAACTGTTGATTCTACAAAGAGAGTACTTATGAATGAATGGAAAATGACGTATTTCAATATTTCGATATTGCTGAGGAGATATTGGTGGCCGATCTGTGTCTAATCAAAAATTGTGCCTTTTGTACAGTTGTGTCTGTATTTATTTATTTATTTTTATTTTATTTTATTTTTTTTCAATTCAGTGTCCCTGCATTGCCTTTTTACTGTCTGGTGTTCTGCTGTTTTAAAAAATCCTTGTTGGATGAGGAACCCACCCCCCCTTTTTATTTTACATTTGTATGCCTCTTGTCTCAATGCCTGGCTGGTGTAACTGGAGAGAAGCACAGCACTTCTGGCTTTGTCAAGGGCTTGATAGACGTAGAAAATGAATTGTGCAGGTGGCAAGAGAAAACAAAAATGGTGGTCTGACTGCCTAGGGTTAGGCTGGGTTAAAGACCAATGTCCCACATATATTTGGCCTAAGTCAGGTTGTTATTAATTATAACACTTTCCCACGGCCACCAAGAACTGAGCGGTAGCCGAGCCAAACTGCGAAGAGACCGTTTTCCATTAAACTATTAAATTATGCGAACCATAGCTGACCCGTACCTGCGCTGACATGACCAGGCTTACTAGCAGGGCTGGTAGTGTGATTAAACAGAGCTGGTTGCATCACCATCACCTGACTGCTCGAAATGCTCGGAGACAAGAAAGAACTGGAATTATTCATTATTAGTCATATCGCACATCCTGATGTATGGATGCATTTTCAATTCAATTCATGCATTCTCAACCAGAAAATTTCCGCCCTACTACTTGAAAAAGTACAATAGAATGGCTAAATGGAATGGATTCATAGTGCAGATTTATGCAAGCTAATGCTAATTCCATCAGTGTTTGACACTGACATAACACGCCGATTCTCTCAGGCATACTAGTGGAGACTGGCACATAATAAATTGTGATGTCTCTTTGCGGTATGGGTCCAGTACTGCCTGGTTCCTGTATGCCAGTGGAAAAGCACCAGTAGACTCATGCTTATCATTTGGCAATGATCACTGGAAAATCGAAGTGCATTATTTTCCTAAAACTACCTCACAGTGCATGATATGACACGTTACATTTATCATATACCATGCTTTTGATATAGATGTGAGGGGAAAAGTTAGCTTTGTTTTTATGAAATTGATTTTTTAAAACACGTAACAGCCATTTTCTCCAGAGTACAGATGCAACTGTTGTGTGATGGGAATGGCTTTGATAATGGGAGAGGATTTTTTTTCTAATTTATTTAGTCATGGAAAAGACACCATATAAAGTTAAGTTGATCAAAGTTTAACTCTAATCACTGGTTTTGATGATGAATTACTCACAGTATGGTTGAAGAATTGCTTGAATATTGATCTCCCTGACATCCCTTGGATTTATTTTCTTCTGTTGTGCATGAATATTATGTGAATACATTTATAATAAATTTATTCAAGAATAAAATAACATGAACTATGTGTACTGTTTTGCCAGTAGCTAGATACTTCTATTTGCAGCAGTTGTGGCATTTCAGAATATATTTTTCACATATCTTCTCGGTTGAGTTGGACTGTGATATTATTTTACCTTTTTTTACCGGAGTCAGTGCTTGTCACATTACATCTCAATATTTTTATTGTTTACCCCAATAAACAAGGGGAATTTCTACAGTTTCTGCCCTGATGTAAAGCAATGTAGTCATTTAAAATCATTAAACAATATGCTCACGCTTTATTATATGCAATTTTTATTATTGATTTCCCTAAGAAATATTGTTATATCAAGACACTACATTATAAATTAATTAGCTGTAATCTATGCCTATTTCGTATTATACAATTGTCAAATAATTTTGGATTTTCGATTTATATACTGGAGAGTGACTGTGCAAACTGGTTTTATTTCCTTCACTGTACATGATTTGATTTGGAGGAACTAAAAGCGGATATACTTTCATTAACATATTATTAAGAAATCATTTGACTACTTCACTCTGTTATAAAAAAAAAAACACACACACGAGCAAATAAGCAGTTGTAAATCCGTGAGGGAACACCAGGAAAGGGAACAGTGGACCCTTCATGTAGGCCCGTGGGAGAACATGGAAATGTGTCGGGATTCCTGCTATAGGGCAAGCTGCCAGACTGAGGGAAATCCCATTGCTTTACATCAGGGGCTGCCCAACATGGTTAAGGGAATCCCCCCTTCCCGTTACAAACTTCAAGGATGTTACGATGAGGTGTCTTCCTAGTAGTGTGTAAACAGTTTTAATTTGTAGATAGGAAGTAGTGGGGGGGTTGCACCTCAGTGCTCATTTGCCTGTGGTGTCACACAAACCTACCAGCAGACATGGGGAAACACATGCAAAATAAGTCACGCAGGTCTGGTTCTAGTGGAACAGAGGAATCCTTTAAAAAAAAAAAAAAACATAATTCCCAGTGATATCATGGATTTTTTTCCATCATTGATAAGGAAGCGTTGAGCTTGACCCTGGGTACGGGGTGAGCACGGATCTCTCTCACACGTGCCATGAAATAAAAAAAAAAACCTGCGGGTAGAAAGATGCTCTCTTGTGGTTTCCTGTGTCATGATTTGTGGCTCCCTGGAACTGCACCTTTAGACTAAAGGTCACCTGACCACAGAATTTGAATTAATTATGGAAGTCAACTAGGTTCTGATGAGTCACCAGTAGTTGTTTGGCGATCAGTCGTAATGAAACTTGATGAGTTGGTGCATTTCCTGCTTCAATTGCTGCTTCAATCCATCGATTAGTGTATAAATTCATAAAAAGCAGACATTTTTAGCACAGTAATGGAAAGGTGGATTGAGGTCAAGGAGGAGGTGTTGCTCACGGTCTTCAGTATCGTGATAAGTTTAACAAGTAAAACAAACTGTTGAGAATTTGTTGTTTTTATGATTCGTCTAGCAGCCAAAGTTCACAAAGGTAAAAAACATAGCCTCCCTTCAGCACCGATACATTCCAGACTCCCAACTGTGGCAAAGATACTATTAAAACAAAAACTTAAAATGTTGTGTCAAAGGTTTCATATTATTTTTCTAAATATATTTCTTCAGACACCAACAACTGTCAAATGTTTCCAGTGTTTTTCCACATATGGGTTGGTCTTTTCCTTTGTGATTACTTCAGATCAACCATTTCATTCTCTCCAAAAGTAAAAATCACCAAACATATAAACAAGGGAGGTGGTCCCATATTGCTGAAAAATAAACTACTCCCCTCCACTGAAAACACAGAAATCACTACATTAAATATTGCAAGCCATCAGAGATGGGAATAGTCTATGAATCTACTTATCTATGAATTAAATAACTAAAAGAACAAATCTGAACCCTTACTTATTTTAACCAGCTGATGTAACCCATTTAAGGGAACAGCAGCATTGAAACTATTGTTATCCGTCCCTCTGCCACAGCCAGGACTGAAACTGTTCACCAGTCAGAACTAAATGTATTATTCACTTTATAGCAGTACTGGGAGGGCATGGGTTGACTGATAAAAATGATAAAAACAGACTGCAACACACTGCAGTGAACAGACTTCAAGAAGGCACATGGAGCCGACAGTAAAACCAACGTCCAGTCAAAATTGCCTAAAACTAGCTACTGATCTCAAACACCTACCTGGAATCATCAATTGGACCGATAGGGTGCGGGAAAGCTATAGTCAGAGTAATTCTCTTGAATCACCACAGAATCACAATTTTCCCAATAAAAACATGAGGACAGGAGTGTGTTAGACTTATCCAAAGTAACCTTAAGCTAGAGATCGTTTTAGTCTAAGGAGGTGCAGTCTTTGTCTTACAATAAATCAGTTAAAACTTGATCAAAAAGTAACACTGAGTACAAATAGGACAACTGCTTTAGTTAAAATATTTAAGAATTTGTATTTACACCATACATATTCCATGAATTTCATCAATACATACCTACACTGACACACA
The DNA here is from genome assembly GCA_026777045.1 of Hyperopisus bebe. Lineage (NCBI taxonomy): Eukaryota > Metazoa > Chordata > Actinopteri > Osteoglossiformes > Mormyridae > Hyperopisus > Hyperopisus bebe. Next base: position 20,290,739 of record JAODJW010000106.1, on the reverse strand, counting down.
GAACATCTTAGGAAATGAGCATGATCAGTTATCACATATTTCTGCACTAAAAACAGCACAAACTATTTTACAAAACGCATATTGCTTCAAGTCAGACATTAGCATCCAGATCTTTGAATTTCCCACAGGTCGATGAATCTTCTTCTGAAGTTTCTCCTACATTCTTACAGAGCAAAAAGGCAAGGTGGTTATACTCGATTGCTTTCATTGAACACATTTAAACTTCAAAATATGAGAACTGAACGAAACATAAGTGCAATTGTTATCACATGTCCTCATTGCCATTTAACGATTTGCTATATCTCAACCAATAGGGAAGCAGACATGGTGGACCATGAGTCAGATTTGACAAGGAAGGAAGCAACAGAGGTGCTATTTGGGGAAACCTTCTGAAGCATCCCTCCGTAACACAACTTGACCAACCCACAAACATTGCAAGCAGTCCAGAGCCCCCAATCCATATTTACATGAAGCAGGTGGCCTTCATTCAGTGGAATTCATGACAGCTCATTTGCTAGGTCCTGCCTGAGACCACCCTCAGCCATTCTCTGAATGTGAAGTTATGGTTCTGAGCATCAAACGCTCCTTGCCTCCAACTGCACCTTCGAGCTTTAGGATCATATGGCTACATTTCCATCTCACAACAAAAAATGCAAAGAAACAAACGGAACAAACTATCTCTTCCCCTCCATTTAAGAGTCAGTAGCCTTGTCCATGAACCTTCTCATAAATGGCTAGAGGTGTGGAGGGCAAATCCAGAGGCTCCTAAGACATAAAACATCAGTTGTTAAACTCTGCTCAGCGCTGGAATGGCCTGCGTACTTTCTTTCTCCTTCGGGAAGGCTTGGGACCCTCAGCCCTGGGCCCGCCTGGGCCAAAGGGTCCCTTTTCTGATGCAGAGGTCGGAAAAGAGGTGTTTGAACCATTGGGCTGGTAGGACGAGGATGAGGGGGGATAAAACCCTCCACCGGCTGCAGTGCCATTAGGAACTGTTCCCTGGAAAATGCGACTGAAGACATCCCAAAGGTCGGCGGGAGAGCTTGGTCCAGGAGGCGGCTCAGAAGTAGTCCTGGAGAAGATCAGAATCACTTTCAGAGGTATAATGGCAATAGTTCTATCACGCCACAAAACACAGCACGGATAAAGCCAGCAGTTGTGCAAACCAGCCAAAGGCCGAAATGTAACGTTACTTCTGCCGTGTAGCACCAGTGGCGTGCTTCGAGCTGAAGGAGATGTGGTAGGGCACGCGATGAGTATCGGGTGAAATTCCAATCCGCTGGCAACCGGCCCACTCTAAAGAGAAGGGGGGAGACTCCATCTTAAACGTTTTATGTCAGACCAGAAGAGGTACATGTGGTGCAAATGAGGATTAGGTCTCATTCATTTTCTGCTGCGGCTGAGCAGAAGCTTGCAGACGACATGAGCGTTACCCGTGATGTCGTACACCTTCCCATCTATGAAGCCGAAGTAGGTTATACGCAATCCCAGCATGCTGGACTCGGCCCAGAGGTCACCATCTTCTACGCCGTGATGCTTGTTGCACTCGGCGCAGAACCTGGCCTGTGTGGGATCCCTCTCCATTTCGAACCTCCTGCAAAATCGCACACATACAAAAACATCCCCCTGTTCAAAATGATAATTCTTACATGACTCAATGGAATCTGCCCATACACAGCAGTGAAATAGAGGGTCTAAAAAACTGTAAAGGATACTCAGAGGAGTCAGATCAAGACACGATAATCTTACATATACCGCCTTCACACAAAAAAAACAGAAATATTTACTAATGGTCGCTTACACAGATCTACATTCTGTTATGACTAGCTGTGATGCCTTTTAATTGATAGAATTGATATATATTATCTAGATTTAGATGCAAATATATTCATATACACATAATATATATTTAAAATTCCCAGGAAAGCACAGTGTGGTCACAGACAGGACAAGAAGAAACAAACCAAGAAATGTCTAAATATGCTTATAATGTACATTTGCAGATTAGCAAATCATTTAATCATTTTTTGCTACTCCTTTGGGTGTTTCTGAGACGCATGTATTAGAATATACATCTGCTGATCTCCCAGCATGCTGCTTGGAGCTCCCACTCGCAAATCATTTTACCAAGCTGGTCAGGAACTGGCACCGCCACTAGGGATGGGTATCGAGAACCGGTACTGAATTGCTACTGGTTCAGGACTGGCCGATACCGTTACTATCTCCTGGACAAATGGTGCAGCTATCGGTACTTCTGCCATTAATTCATTCTAAAGGTACTTTTGGTACTTAAAGAAGGTGTTTTCAACTGGTGTAAAAACTGGTACCAGCACTGAATAACATCACAATGCAGGGCAGGGTATTTTGCACTGAATTCGAAAAAAGGCTATAATATACTAAACAGCTGGATGGTGTGCAATATTAATACCAACATCACATGCTATGCACATGCAATTCTTACATCGCTAGTTAGCTAGATTAAGATCAGGCCTTTTCTTACTTTCAGTTCTGTATGGACATTATAGCCAAGGGAGTTTGTTGCGTTAAAACATTTTTACTTTGTCACAGGAAAAAAAACTTAGCTTTGCAATTTTATTTATTATTAATTTTTACAGATTATCTAAGAAAGGTTTTAAAATCAGTCTGAAGTTTAACTGCTTTTGCATAAGCGTTGCATGCATTATCTGAGACAATCATAATAATTTTCGTTCTTGCCGTTTAAATCACTCCTGGACGGGTTTGTGAGAAATGTATGTTGAACTCCTTTTTGCTTTAAAAATACCCCAATAATTATTATAACAAAATAATACCGTGCAGCCCTAGTATATTATACAAAATACTTTATTTCTTGTCCCTGGAATCCTGATCTTGTTGTATCTGTTCTTCCAACTAAATCACATTTAAAGCTTGGGTTTTTCATTTGTCCATGTATCTATTATTGTTACTTTTATATTTTTTTTACTTCGTTTATCCTTATTCTCTGAGTTCGCAACTTTTTCCAAGACGGCGGTTATATCTTGTTTCAGAGGCAAGCTATTTGCATAACCAAAATGACGAAGAAAGTGTTTCAAGTCCCATCCCAAAGTACTGAAGTACCAAAAAAGCACCCCAGTTTGGCACTTCTGGAACATGGCTGGTCAATGGAAGTCAATGGAAAAGGGAAAGTGCCGAAAGTACCGTACTAGAAGTATCGTACCTAATTGAATAAATTAAATTTGCATTTAATAATGCTTGAATAAAAGTGCATTGCATTCAATAAAGCTTGAATATTTGGGGGGTGCAATTCAATGTGAATGTACTTTTAAACAGAATATTTCAACTGAAACTATTTCAGTTGTAATTTCATTGGTAAAATAATCAATGCAAAAGTAGTCAGCTTCTACAGTTCAGTTCCAAAACAAACAGTTTATGAAAGTTCATTTTTTAAATTCAGTCACCTGAATTCAGCAAATTTACTTTTGCTTCAACATATGTTTCAAGAAAACAAATTCATTTGGAAACATTCAATGTGTTTTAATGCCATCTTCATAATTCAAGAGGTAATGATCTGTCCTTTTGTTTTCGCTTTACAAATACGCTGCCAAAATTTCAGTGGTTTGAAATACAGTCCGAAATTCAACCTTCTCCACCTGGCACTAACAGGATAGTGAAGCATAACTACAGGAATACAGGAAACTAACTTATTTTTGCAAAAAAAGTTATACTAAAATCTGTTCACCTCGTGTCATGTCTATTTTTTGCACCACATTATGGAGAGTAGTACTGATATGGGTATCGATAAGTATCGGCATCGATAAGCAGTGTCAGTATTGATATCGGTGTCGATACCCATCCCTAACTGCCGCCCAAAGACAATTAATGATGCAAAACCAAGGGCTCTCCATCACTCTGAGGCTACGCTGTCCGAATACACCTGTGTTTGCCATTGCATCTGGTGCACATCATGGAGTTCATGGCCTCCTTTAGATCATCCTGCAGCTTGGTGAGAAATTCGTTCATGGACTTAGACAGCTCAGTCTCTGCCATGCGCTTCCTGAGGGAGACAACAGGACAGAGGCTGTAAATAATTAATCCAAACTACCATATATTAAACATAAACACCATACTATGTGCGTCAAAAACGGCCTTTACTGCCCCTGGTGTTGTTATACTGCATTGCATGGAATTGTGTTGAAACCCAACAACAAAAAAATCATTGTTTTTTTCTTATATAAATATTTTACTTACAACTTGGTAATCTCAACAAAACTGAGTTACTTGGGCTACATTAAACAGTATTCAATTTATATAAGAAGACAACACCTTCGGTAAATCGGGCTGCGAGGGCTCCGTGATATACTGACGCTCATTTTAAATGTCTTTGTTCATGGCTAAGTCTGCACTTCATAAACCCAATGAATACAACGAATAACATAAACTGTGTTTGATGAATTTCAAGTGCTTATCTTACAATGCCCATGTTCTTCCTTTTAAAAAGATCACTATAAACAAATCAATTTTTTATTCTTGCTACAAAATAATTATGCATCAGTATGATATGGTTACATTAATACTTAAAGGCTTAATCCAAGGTCAACATACATTAATATCCTATATGGTTCTAATTAAATATAACAAAATCTTATGGGCTCCATTAACCAGTAAGTATATCCTCCTGAGACCCCACCTATTCATTTATGTCCATTGTAGTGGACATTTTGTTTTTGCATCTATCATTTCACTGATGTTAGGAAATGTATTTATTCCTGTTGTACACTAAAGAGGACATGCTGTGAAATTAAAAATAAAAGTAAATTTGAAAAAATCTAAATTGTCTTATTTCCTCCAAAGACAAATAACCTAAATTGAAGGACACTTTTTTCCTTGGATCTCAGGAGGATATGATATATTCAAACTGAATTTCTTGCATATATTAGATTTATGCATTTCACAGCCTGAATCCTATCGTCTGAGAAAACTTTTTTTTAACTTGGAAATTGTTTTGTTACTCACATTTGGTACTCCCTGCGCATTTCTGGGCAGCTAACAATATCCCAGGCTGCTCTCAAGACCTTAAAGGCCTCTCCAGCAGACGGGTGCTTGTTCTTGTCTGGATGAACCTAGATCGTTGAAACACAAATATGATAGAGAAGTTTTAGGGCAGTCAAACGCTTAGTAGGTCACATTGCGTTACTAAAGCGCTCCAGTTTTCCAGTGTACCATATATTAGCAATACTTTACTGCCACCTAGTGTTCCTGCTGTACATTGCAATGTCATTAAAATGGAAACAAACACTGTGTTTATATTTACAAAGTAGCTCACGAGAACAGCCAGTTGCCTGTAGGCTCTCTTCAGCTCAGGATCTGTGGCGTCAGCTTCTACTCCCAGTACGACAAATGGATCCAGCTCCTCTTCGGGAACCTCTGCTAATGCAAGTAGGCGCTCCAGTTCATGTTCAGGGTAACTTCTCTCTGAGTCATTGGGAGGCTTGGGAATAAAGGGTGGTTCTGGAAGGCCAGTCCTCCCCATAGCTGTCTGGGCTTTGCCCCATATCTTCAACATCCATGCCCAAGCTCTTGAGTGCCGAAGTGAATCCCACCACCGGCAGCTCCTCTCTGCAGCTACCTTGCCCAGGAAGCCTCTCACCCACCCAGTGCCCAGGAGCAAGGCAATGTACAGAACCCTGAGACAGAAAAGCCATGCCCCGTAGCCATGAGCCGCCATCTTTGTAGTCCAGGTTGCTAAAGCCACTCCAGCGGAGGTCAACCTATAGAGCAAATGACTGGCCTCCACCTTCACAGCAGACAGGTCTGCAGCCTTGCAGGGCAGCCGGCCAACCAAAAGGTAGAGCGCAACCCCGACACCTTCCACCGCTTCGCCACAGTGGTGGGCCACCAAAACGATGAGCTCCACCACCATGTGCACATAAGACAGGCACCATGGGCACAGGGACTCTGACAGCAGCTTGCGGCAGCTCCGGGAGAGACGGGACAGAGCAGAGCCATCAGATCTGCCATGGCGGTGGTGGCTGGTCCGTCTCCTGGCTTGCCGGTGTCGTCCTCCGGAAGGTGGTGGTTTGGAAAATGAGAATGAGTGCTGCTGATGACTCAGGTCCCACTCTCCCAATATAGCCGTCTTGTCACCACGGGCCCGGACTCTTTTTCTGTCCCCAAATCGTTGCGCCCCTGGTTTCTTACATGTCCTTGAACCCCCACCATCCTTTCCTTCACCCCTCTGGTCCTCCTCCCCCTCATCTGCACCTTGGCCCGAATTCCCCCAGTCACTAAGTCCAAAAAATCTATCACTCTCCTCTTCTCTTGAGGCCATCTCGTCCTCCTCTGGGTTTCCAAAATCCAACGTGCTTCCTCCTTCTTGCGGACAAGTCTCTAGGGAAAAGGAACTAAGGTCAAGACTGTCTAGTCTTCCTTCCCCTGAAACATGATGCCAGCATCCCCTCCCACAATCACCATGTATGACTCCATTGACCAGATGGGATGAGGAAGAGGACAAAGGGATGTCAAAATCTGACTTGGTCTGTTTAAACATCTCCCCTAGCTTAACATCTACCAACTCAGCCAACATAGGCTCAAAATTTATCTTAATCTCCACCTGCCCTTCAATCATCTCCTGGTCCTGCCAGTACTCCTTTAGACTGCTGCATGTCTTCACTTTCTTCACAGGGGGCACTGGCAGTCCATCTTGGCCCATGAAACCTTCAACCTTCCTTAAGTGAGAGGATGATACAGTGATACTTCTGGTATAAACTTTCTCCTTGTCTGCTGTCATGAATCCATTTTCCATCTCCTGTGCATTCACGCCCACACCGCATGGTATTTCCATCCCAGGCCTCTCTTTCCAGTGCCCTCATGTCCCACCGAATTGCCCAAACCTGCTGAAATAGAGAAGGCAGAGAAACAAAAAAGCCGTGCCTTTGAGAAGCAATGAGCAGTTCATTACACACACCGCTCCGATAACAAGGACAAACAAATACCTTGGCTTTCTCACAAAAGTTTACACCGAATTAGTTTACTGGGAAATGTAGCCTACATTACTACTGGCCTAAGTTAAGCGTTCATAAAATGCCATGATAATTAAACTGTACAACTGCAACTGTAACCGTCTTCAGCGATAGCCCAAATATAAAAAGTAAGCTGTTATCAGGCAACATTAGCATTCAACAATGCATTCAAGGACACGACCATGTATTTCTGTAAGATAAACAAGTCATGGTAAATTAATTTATATCACCGCCGTAAACACTAGAGTAAAACTTTTACATTAACCAAATTATTACTTGTTATTTGTGTTGTCTGAAATGTATCCATCTGCTTGCGTACATCTGATTAACATTTATGCAAAATGCAGTGTTTTCCACTCGGATAGCGTGATGATCAGGCCGCCGGTGAGTCGGGGTGAACGGCGATCATCTGCCAGGCTACAGCCTACTTCAAGGAGAGAAAGACCACCATGCAAACTGTACTCTGGAAAAGACATGTCAGTCCATCCCGCTTCATCGCTACGTGGGGGGGATGCGAGCTGAATTATCGAGAATAGCCACCCTTGTTTTAATGTATCCAAAACGCAGCTGCACGTTGGTAAAATTAATAAAGCTACTTAAGAAAAGACCCTGCCGGCTGATCTATTATCGGAACATTTGTGGCAGTTGTCTTGAGATTAAGGTTATAAATATCTATTAATAAGCCCTGGTGCCTAGAGCTGCTGCAGCTAGCTGCTTTTCAGTTACCTCTGCAGCGTTTCTTGACGTCCGGGTCAGCAAGCGGGTTTTATTATTATTATTGTCAAGACAACCAGGCGTCAGGCTTATATTATGGAGTGCATGAGTTGTACCATCATGGTCCATCATAAGCTCGCGGTTCTGCCCCTCCGCGTCCTGCTCCCGGTAGCGATCGCTGCTCCTCGCTTGTTTTTGTTCACTTCCCGGTAAGCAGCGCAGCGCAGCGCCCCCCCGGCCGGTTCCCTGGCAGTGAGGGGCGGAAGTGGGTAAGCTGAGGCCGGTCATAAGGCGCAGGGAATCCGGCAGGATGAGGTAAGGTCTCTGGGGGCGTCGCTAATGCGTTTGGCGTAGCGGCAGTTTTCAGTATTTACATGCTGAATGCCTTGCGCGATGCTTGTCATTATAATCACGCCTGAACTGATGCAGAAATGCGCGTTTTATATCTTTCACACAACTTGCACTGCAATTGTTCCAATCTACTTCATACATTTTAGTTATACTTTACAGTGAAAATATACAGTGTAAATTCCAGAACATATTTTAAATGTATTTATTTTCACTCGTCCCTATCCACATCAGGTAGATAAATATACAAAAAACAAGACTGAAACAAAATTTAGAAATACAGCCGTGACAGAAACTTATATATACAGGAGAGAAAGGCTTTACACAGAGGCAGTCGAGGACTGACCAATGAATTAACATCAATCAATAATAATAATAATACAAAATATTTGTCGACAAATTAAAAAAAAAAAAAGTCCTAAAATCAGTAATGCATTACAGTAACTTATTGTCAAAACACAAGTCCAAGGAGTTGGAATTTCAGTTAACTTTCAGATGGTAAACTTCTAATCATAAGTGGCAGTGCAATACAGATCGGATTTTAAAACAGAAATGTCCACAATATTTAAAGACAACAATCATGAACCGGACCTTTAAAAATACAGGGAATGCTGCAAAGCGTTTTGTTTTCCTTAAAGTTCTTTTAAGCTTCATATCTTATCTTCATATATGTGCATGTTTGAGGAAGACAATCCAATAGGATCATATATTCTGCAAAAATGAATTGCACTCATTTGTCTCAGAAACGTTAGATCAAATGCCATCCTATTAGTATGCACATACGAATTTTACCAGTTTCTCAAATGCAATGGTGACTTACTGAACCAGAAAGCACAAGTTAAGCAAAAATGAAACAAAGAGCAAAGCTTTTCAGCATTCATTTGGGAATATTACCTCCACAAAACACAAACCTTCACAAAACGACACAATTTTATGATACAAAAAAATATAAAGGAGAAAAACCAACATGCACATACACTTAATACCTAACTGCTTATGGATGCGATTTAAAAGGCATGGCACCAATTTGGATCAGTAAGTCACCAACAAATTCTAAACAAATATTTTTTGGTAACGATCTTGACAGAACTCCACTTAGTCTGAACTGGGAAGCTTTTAAAGGGGACAAGATCTGAAGCTGGACCTGCTGCATAAACACTGAATGGTCCCAGTTGGCTTCCATGCTTGACTTTGAACAGTGTTTCTCAAACCCAGTCTTCTGGGACCTCCAGATAATCCACATGGCTCCCTCCCAGCTCCCAAAACACCTGAACCACACAATCAAGATCACTGAAGGCAAAAATATGGACAGCCTGGCAGTCCCTGGGGATTGGGTTTAAAAAGATGGGCTTAGATCACTGGTTCTGTGGACTACGAGACCATCTAAAACAAAGTACCGTCAATATAAAAATAAAACAATAATATTAAAGGTTCTGGGATAGATTTAGACATCTCCTGTCCTGAGTTGAACCAACCATATTGTACAAAAACTTCAGAATAGAAAGTTTGATAGCCACCATGAGACTTCACAGACACGTTGCCAGGTGTTTGCAGCACTATGGAGACATTAAGGGCTTGCTGGTTTCTGATGTTCCAGCATCTTCCAAAATTGTTCTGGCTCTGCCCCAGGTCCCTCTCCAGCTGGCCTCCCTTACACACCTCTGTGGTTCCTGAGGTAGTCTTTCTGCATTCCTTCAATCTTTCTCATTTGGTCATGCTCCTCATCCTCATCCTCTTCATCCTCATCTGTAGCAAAAAGCTCTTCTTCAAAGAAGGACCCTCCAAGACCATACTCTTGGGCATGGATAGACACTTCATTCGGCATCAGATGAGGGGAGCCCTCAATGAAGTCTGCAAACCTGCGTGAGATGATCAGCACATCAATATCCGGACTTGTGGCTGGTCATGCTTCCTCACCCATGAATCTCCATTTACCTTTTAGGGGACTGGAGTCTAGACACAGTCTTCCAGGTGTTGAATTCAGGACTACTGCAGAATTCCCTAAGTTCTGCCAGGGCGTGCTGTGTCTCCACCTCCGCCTGCTTCTGGTACTCTTCTTCAGTTAGCAGGCGACGGGGCTCCAGCTTCCGGGGCCAGCTGGGCTTCAGCTTGCTGTTGAAAAGATAACAGCAGGAGGTGAACTTGTAGCACAAAACAAAAATAATAGCTTAAATTAGACCTGATGACATACACACTTACCTGTACGCAGTGAACCCTATCCGAACAGGGTACTCGAGGTGTTTGGAACAGAAAGCAGCTATAATAATGGCAAGTGCCACTTGCTGCACCTGGATCCCAGCATAAACCAGCAGCAAGCCAAACAGCTGCAGCACCCAGGACAGGATATTAATACTGCGCTGCTCCACTAGGGGGCCATAGCGGTAGCACACAGCAAAGCTGACGAATCCCACCACTGCAGTGTAACCTGCAGTAAAAACACCACAATCACAGAAAAGGCTGCAACAACCCCCCCCCCCCCACCAAGATGTACATTTTTTCATTTTTAACCATGTTAGGATTTTTCTCTCTCTCTCTCTCTCTCTCTCTCTCACGACTGACCTTGTGGAAAGGAAGTCTACAAAGGAGGCGTATCTGGTAACTTCAGTACGTAGCCCTACCTAAGGCTAAGTGCCAGTGCTCTCTAAGGATGAGCTGGAGGTTCCGGAACACCAGCTGGATCAGGTAGACAGAAAAGGACCAGCCTCCCACTATCAACACGTAAAAGGGGCTTCTCTGAAAGACAGGGGAAAAGAAACATTTACATCAAAATAAGTCAGTGTTCTGCAGGACTTTTTATATCAAATACACAAGGACTAAATTACTAAATGAACACAGAGCTAACTAACCCATAAAGCTAAACTGGTTATGTGGCATTTCATTTGACTACAAACCTTAGGCAGCAGGCGAGCCATGATGAAGATGAGGATGATGAGGGAGGCAATCATGCCTGTGGTCATTCCTGCTGAATAGTAGAACACCTGACTCCTATGGGAGGAATCACACAAAATGCTTACGCGATTGACCGGTCACCGAAATGAATGAGAATCTACATACATACAGCTCTGGAAAAAAATAGATTACAGAAAAATGTTCAGTTTCACTCATTTTTCAATCTATAAATGTGCATCTGTGAATAATATATATTTTTTGCAAGCTACAACCTGGCTCTTCCCTGCTTCTCATTGATGAAGGGCTTCTTACTTGCTTTATGGGTCTTCAGTCCTGCTTGTAGGAGCCTGTTATGAATTCTTTTTCAAGGTCACTTGAGGTCATCCTCCAATTTATGAGGCACTGCCAGATAAGTTGACAGTCATCTCTGGCATTAGAAAGTTGCTTCTGCCCTCTACTTGGTTGGTTTTTGGTTATTGCCAGTGTCTCCTGCTTCACCTTGTTCTTGTGTGCTGCTGTTTGTACTGCTGAAATTTTGAGCCTCAAAGCAACCTACTGCTCTATAACCTTCTGTCAGCAGAACCAGCATTAAACCGGGATTTAAAAATGCATATTAAAAAAATGCAGAGTGGTCTCAATTTTTCCAGAGCTGGACATACACAATGTAAAAATAACCTTAAACATCTAGGTATTTGTTGTAAAGTAAGAAAAAAAAATCATCTTGAAACTATGGACAGTATATGAGCCTTATGCAAAATAATGATGATAACTGATAGTGGACCTGGTTAGTTGTTTCTCCCATTCCCCTTGGACAGCGTTTGGGGTTAGGTGTTTTAAGGGTTTGGGATTAATGTTATTAACTTCTATCCAAGCCACATTGCCAAAAACAAGCATCATGTTTGAATACAAGGATACTCCTTAGTGTACATGGCCCCGATGTGCCACAGGCACAGAAACATAACCCGCTGAGCCAGGTACTGCCCTGCATGTTCACCCTCAGCGGAGAACTTCCACACAGACATGAATTTCACAATCAGATTCAGTTCTATCATCGAGTCTTTTAAAATTGTGACAATATAACCAAGGCAAGATAACCAGTTCCATCCATCCTTAGTAACCGCTTATCCTATTCAGGGACACGTAGGTTTGAAGCCTATCCTGGAAGCTACATACGCAAGCAGGGAACAACCCAAGATGGGGAGTTATCCCATGGCACTGGACACTCACACTCACACCTGTGGGGAATCTGATAACTCCAATTCACCTTAGCATGTTTTTGGACTATGGTGGGGACCCAGAGCACACCCCACAACAACATGGGAAGAACATGCAAACACACATGGAGCCACGGTGGTGGAGACTTGAACCCCAGTCCCAGGAGTGACACAACAGTCCCAACCACTGGGCCACCAGTCCACCCAAGATAACCAATTTTTCAACCAAATACCCTGGATGTCATTAACATACAACAATTAATACATTAAAATAGTCACTAAATATTTCATTAAATGCCTGTTTAATATGGTGTTACCTGCTAAGCATGTCCGCAAAGATGAACAACAGTAATCCAGCCAGAAATACAGCAAACAGGTAAATGTCAAACCCTACGAAAGAGAATGTGGTCAACTTGGGATCCAGCAAATAAAACACAAAAAGCAGGAGTAAAAATGCCACTTACTTCGCATGACCTTAACGGTGTACAGATTTTCATGGTCAACTGGGTCAACCCGAAAGCAGGTTTTGGCACGGAAGAGGCTGATGTCGATGGTGGTTTCATTGGAACGTTCTCGTAGTAAAACCTGAATCAAATTCCAAATGCTGAGGTACTCCAGCTCCTGTAGCTCCTCCTCATCCTGGACCACCATCACCTTAAACTGCTTGGAACTGCACACTCGGATCTGTGACCGAGATCCAGGGACATTACCGACTACTGTTAAATATACTCATCACAGTAGAATGTTTATTGCTAAGGTCTCTACAATCTAATGAGGCAAATTATTCATTACATACAGGGGTGGAACTTTTTTTGCTAGTAGCCATTTGGACTGGTTCAATAAAAAATTACTGCCAAAAGGCTAGTGTTCAGTTATTTGTACATACCTTTCATTTAAATTACTCAGGCAGGTGGGCAAGCATAATTTCCAGCCCTGATTACAACCATCCTGCTTGCAGGAAAAACCTTTAACTTATCATACCTGAATTCTTGTCCATGTCTCTCTCCACCCGGGCACCTTATAGTTCTGATAACAAAAATATTGCTGGTTCTTGAGTTCCTTCAATTCTTCCCCATCACTTATGTTTTTTATTAACAGCTTATTACCTGTAAGGGCTGGGAAGAACAAAAAAATAAATAAACAACCGATGTGTCCGCTCAAATGTTTACCAAATGTCGCCCACAGAGGAAGCCGAAAATAATTATATGGTAATATGGCTATCGCTATAAATATTACGATAGCTTGGGTTTATATATGTCGAATACGTCTTGTGAATGCTCCCTGATACATTATTTATTTAAAAATATAAAACTATAAGTTGCATGTTTATTCAATTAAAGTTAGCCAGAACAACTGTGCTGGCACTATTCTACTGCGTACTATCCGTTGTACTCAACTAGACGTATATAGCTCTTCAGCTAATTATCGTTCGAATAAAATATAAATAAACGACGAGCACTTTTATCTCGAAATTTCGGAGAGAACCCATATTTTGAGACATCAAACTACTTGCCTAAACGCAAGTTAACACAAATTGTATTTCCGATTAAGTAAGTTAACAAATAAGTGGCATTCATTGCAAGCACACAAAGATACTACACAAATTTCCTACCTGATGTATGGTCTATTATTGCAATGAAATAAAAAATAAAACATAACAAAACTGCTGTTATGTTTCTGCAGCTGCTGTTAAATTCCAATCTACATTTCATGTATCCCGCCATGACAGTTATGTGCACAGAAACCTGCTGCGTCTCCTCACGTAGCGACTCAGAGAGGCACACTGATGCCGTGGCCAATCCGATCGTCTATTTTGGTTGACGTTTGTGAGAAGCGAGCCAATGGCGAGCACACTTTGAGGTTTAACCAACCATCGAGGTGTTTTCTACGACTTCGAGAGAGTTTATTGGTGAGTGATAAACACAATTACATTGATTGACGAGGTCGAGTATCAATGAAAGCAAATCGAGAGAATTTTGAAACTAACGTAAAGGCTCTTAGCAACCAAATAAGAATAAATCCCACGGTTTGGCTGTTTTCAACTATGTATGTTGGTAGAAAGTTGCGTATCCATCTTCAGCCTAGTGTCCGTAGGAACCCCCGCCGTTGTTAGTTAGGAGAACCCTGTGTGAAGTCTGTTTTAATTCGAGGGTCCTAAGTTTAATTTTGAAAAACCTTTAATTTAAGTAGGTTGCATATTATTTTTATAAATTGATTAAGTGTTGAAAAACTTTTATCCAACGATAAAACTAACATAAGCTATATTAAACCAATAAATGTAATCACTTATATAGGTTATATTCAACATTTGTTTGTTTTTTTGCAATGACAGCTAAAAAGGTGAATCATATGCAGTGTTATTTAGGAGTGCACCACCCAGATGTGTTAGACCGTGGCAATAGACACTTGCTTTGAGAACTAAGAATATTAACACTCTAACTGTACTGTACTTATTTGCACACCCTGTTTTTACACATTGCACTTTTTGATTAATCGTCTTTTCTTGTTAGTTGCACAGAGGAAAACTATTTTGCTTGTGTGTGGGCGCAGACTGGGGTGGCATGGTGGTGCAGTGGTTAGCACTGTTGCCTTACACCTCTGGGACCTGGGTTTGAGTCTGTGCCTGTGTTCTCCCTGTGCTGTCGTGGGGTTTCCTCTGGGTACTCTGGTTTCCCCCCACAGTCCAAAGACATGCTGAGGCTGATTGGAGTTCCTAAATTGCCCATAGGCGTGCATGTGTGAGTGACTGGTGTGTGAGTGCCCTGTGATGTGCTGGCCCCCTGTCCAGGGTTGTTCCCTGCCTCATGCCTGTTGCTTCTGGGAAAGGCTCCGGACCCCCTGTGACCCAGTAGGATCAACAGGTTGGAAAATGGATGGTGTGCGCAGACCAGTGGTTTGGAGTGCCCTGCATTTTTAGGGAAAGTGGGTGAGGTAGGTGAAACAGGGTAGTGTGGCTCAAAGCATAGGTATCTGTCATCGGAAGGTTGCCTGTTCAAATCCCAGGATCAGCAGAGTGATTTCATTGTTGGGCCCTTGAGTGAGACTCTGAATCCCCAATTGCTCTAGGGACTGTCTGACTCTGCTTTCTTGAAAAATGTACATGGCTTTGGATAAAAGCATCTGGTAAATAAATAACCTGCAATGAAAGAGTACCTCCTGCAGACTCTGTGGCCCTATTGAGAGATTGCCCTCCTGGATTTAAACCAAAGTGATGAAATATTACCGACTTCCATTTAAGCCATAGATTGCCTAAAACAAGCACCTTGTTTGAATACAAATATACTAATTAGTGTACATGGCCCCACTGTGCCATAGGTCAATGATTCACTTTGTGCTTGTGTCTGCACTGCACATCTGACTTTAGGCCATGTATTTTAGACTCTTGGGTTAATACAGAGGTAAAGCAATCAACCACTTACTGCTTGAAGGTCAGATAGATCAGGACAACCCAAATAGGCGGTTAAAGTCTGCTGGGAATGTTTGGCTGAAGCTTCTGTGTGAGATGAATTCAGGGTAGTTACTGAGGCAAATGCCCCTAAATGGGAGAGGTGTGGATAGGCCATGGAGAGAGATCTGCTGAGCCCAAACAATCATTCATCCATCCATCCTCTGTAACCTTTGTCCTATTCTGGGTTGTGGAGGGTCCAGAGCCTATACCAGAGATGACGGACATAAGGCAGGGAATAACCCAGGGTGGGGCGGCCCCAAACATGTTTTGGCAAATCATTCAACACTTGAGTGTGTTGAAAAAACAGAGGAACTCGCCAATGTGGTGCATATGCCCTCTCCCCAGGAGGCAGCGTTGGAATCTTTTGGTAGATCAGGTGGATGACTTTGCAGTGGCACCTACAGAAAATTTTCAGTGGGGTAGGAATCAGGGACCCGCTTTATTTTTGGGTGCAGCAACAATGCATCATACGTATTATATGGTTCCACACTGAAAAAACCTAATGCATATTTTGCTTTTATTATTTTGATGTGGGGTGGCAACATATTTACTTGGGCCATGCCTCCCCCTTAGATCTGTCCTTGGATTTAAGTTGAACACGTTTTTTAAGTGCGTTCACAGACCCAGTGGTTGATGTGGTTGATGTGCTTCTTTGGTGTGATATTTATGGTGGGTAAAATATCTCCTGACTGCAGGTCCCCATTTTTAAAAAGCAGCCTCAGAGTGTATGTGCCAACTATAGGATGATCACATTTCTCAGCTTGCCAAGCTACAAGAGAGGAGCCCAATGGTCAAACTTAAGATTCAGGAGGAATAATGTGGATTCATTCCAGTCTGGCTGTGGAACAAAGAATCCACTTTTGTGGGCAGGAGCACCAATAGAGTATATGAAAGTGTATTATATTGGGCCCCCAATCCAGACCCATCTAATTATTTTCTGCATTTTTGGGGGGCCCTTACATTCATCCTAACAGCCCTTGCTTTACAGCTCCCCTGTTTGTAGGAATATGCTAACAGTTCAGATGTGCTATGTAGAAAAAGTTAATGATGGCATGCTCAGGCACATACTCTGAGAGGTGCTGCAGGAATATGGAGTACCAGGGCCTCTATGAAGAACAATTCAGTCTCTGAATGTAGCAAGAACTGTGTCCGCCTACTTGGCAAAAAAATTGAAACCATTTATAGCTGTCCTTCTGCATAATGTCCTAAATATACTTACTCATGTCTGTGGAATGTGTGTGATATGTATATTGTTGCAGATGTGATTTATCTGCCTTCCTTCTGAGTTCACATTTCTTCTATTCTTACATCTTCAAATAAACCCGCATTGTTTCTTTTGCAACATGCCCAGGTTTACCAATCTTCTAAAGCCAATACTCTTACATCATAAAATTTACTAACTAACAGGTATTTGTGATGCTTTCTGAAACAATGAGAACAGCAAAAGTTTGGGTAACTAACACTTGTGATAGTGGACAAGTTTATTGTGGACTGCTATCTCAGAATAATATTTTTATATACAAGCTGGTCAAAATTTTTCCTACAGTGCACAAACTTTAACAATAGCCAGAAAAGATGCAATACAAAATGCAACAGATTTGTTTATAAAGTGTGTGCATTTGCTAAATCAAGAACAATGATACATCAACATCTGTAACAGTATATTTAATGTCATCCATCTATGCTTTATTTTCCATAATCACCTATCCTGCATAGTGTCACGGTGAGCCTTGAACCTATCCAAAGAAGGACGGGATACAAGGGAGAGGATGCCTTGGACAGGGTTCCAGTCCATAGCAGGACACATATTCACACACTATGTGTTTTAATATATGAGTGATCAAAACTTAGTAGCACAGTCATGTGCTGTGATCAACTATCACTATGGATTACCTTTGATATTCCTTTCACATTTTCCATGGATTTGACGCAATTGCTTAAAAATGGTGCAGCCCCCTGCACCGCCCACCCTACGCCCATCATTTGACACACGAGTAGGCCTGCATGTCGTAGCACCATCTTTTTACTGTCTGCATCCCTCCTACGCTCCCGGACATGTGGTTTTCTATTTCTACTTCTTCCGGATACCGCGCTAATGGGTTCCTTGAGGAATAGTTGCTGTCAGTGGGTGGCTGAGAGATGAGCGGGAGCTGATACAGGGATTGGGGATCAGCAGTCCCCATCTGGGGGTGGGAACATGTGCGTCAATCACCAAGGGGGAGAGGAAACCAGGGGAGTGAAGTGTCATATGGAACAGTTAACACAGAAATGGCAAACACATTAATTTCTGTAATATGTCCATTACCATCTTTGATTCTCAGATGTACTAAATAGATCTTACGCTTGAAATTAAAATTTTAAGGCATTCACCCATGAGTTGCAGCTTTAGATTATCAATTTCATACTTGTTTTTTTTTTAGTAAATTCCACTTTTAAAGGCAGATTTCCTTTCTTGGGGGACAATATAAAGAAGTGAATAATGATGATGATGATGATGATGATGATGATTATAGCCTAACTTAATTACAGCTTAGTTACGTTCATAGCGTTTGTGTGAGGAACTGCAGTGTTGTGTCAAAACATACTGAATTGTCCAAGAAGGCCTAGCTCCATGGGAATGGTGCAGACGAATCGCAGCAGCAGAAAGGGGATCTTCAGTCTGGTTCTTTGAAACACAAACAAAAACATGTTGACTCATTGACGGTTTGCATTGATTCTCTAACAGAGTACAGCAAATCCATAATAAGGCAGGGCTGCCTTTAAATTGATTTAAAACGCAATCTGGCAAGTTCTGAGTTATATAGCAGCGGAATCCCCGAATCGGTGGGATACAGCGTCACGCATCGAATCTATCAAACGCGATCGGAAGCAGCCCACGCGCCTCTCATTGGCAGGCTCGCGCTGCTAAGCGCTGAGACTTACAGTTGGCTAGTATATTTTAGTTTTTTTAGTATATTTTCCTCTGTTGGGAGTATCATTTTTAAGTCTTTTACATTTATTTAAAAACTATAATCATTCAATCATTCAAACGCATGCTAGCGCGTTTAAATGGAAGGGTTTCATAGGTTAGATTTGCTATTTACTATTTTTCATTACATGATCCTTTTTTTCTTCACATTGCATGTTTACTGCTATTGAATTTAAGAAGCGGATGGGTGCTTTTAAAAATGAGTGTGCAGGTCACAGCTTTCACTGGGTCTGTGAACGCATTTAAAAAACGTGTACAAAGTATTTTATATACGTTTGGGGGAAAAAAAAACATTTAAAATCAAAATTACATGATGAGAGCAGCATCCTGATTACATGTACTATGTTTACCACAAATGTGTTGCTGTTGTTTTTTTTTTATTTATTTATGCATATATTTTGTCCTCGCCGCCTTATTCAGAACAAGAGGTTGGAAGATGGTTGGATGGATGGATGGATGGATGGATGATGGATGGATGGATACTTATTTCATACATCAGAGGTGGGATCGCGAAACTCGACAAGTCCATTTTTACTGTAAATGTTAAACAGTAAAGATTAACGAACTGGTTATATTATAATAACCAATACAGCCTTGTAGTCCCGCCCCCTTCCCCGATCACCCCCACTCTAAAGCCGCCTCTACCCGGGAGAGGAAAGCTCTTTTTCGGTCAGATGGCGTGCTGCAATCCGCCCCCGGGTCTCCCGCACCCACGCACACATAGAGCAAAAGACTATCATTAACAATGCGGTCCTCCGAGGGAGAGCAGTAGCCAGGGATAACAGGCAACTAATAACCACCCAGAGACAGAAAACAAGCAAAACAAACAAAAAATTATTACAATACAAAAAGAATTATTTTATAATTTTGCAGTTGCCGAAACAAAACAGCAGTCCGGAAAAGATACAGAGATTAATCGAAAGTTTCTTTAAGTTCTTTTGCCAGTTAAACACCTGGTTACTGATTTCTACGGTGAGAAAGGGTGCAATGAGCAGTAGCCTGTTACTACAGGGATGTATATACCAGCTAGTCAACTAACTGGATGTATTGGAAGTAAGCAAACTCCATATCCACTGGGATTCCCTTGAATTTTCGTCTTTTTTATTGTTTGCTACTCGTCGCATCGTTTGCGTCCAGCTTCAGCGAAACTACCACGGCTGTCCTGCCAGCTGGATCCCGCTTCTTAGCAGACGACTCGGATCTTCAGTTCATTTCTGCTCAAGGAACCGTAGCCTGTCCACCGAGGTAAGAATTAAAATTATGCTTTTGGTTATATTTTCGCGATTGATACGTTGTGGGTAGTTTATTATTGTCATAGAACTTAAAGTCGAGCTTCATTCTGCTGCTGGAATGGCCAACCTTGTTACTACAGTAAGGAAAATACATTTAATCCTAAAATAAATCTGGGTTGCATTTACTTAATCCAGATGTGCATGGGCTATAAATCGGAAGCGGTTTATGATTATGACCAGCTGCGTGGCAGCGTGAAACCGGTCTGCTTCCTATTATTGCGTGTTATCAGGCGCGTGAACACAGATTTTATGACTTACCATTAAATAAATACATTTACAAACAAATAACTAAATGGATGAATAAATAAATAGTTGGTCAGTATCAGAGTGGCATTAAATGACATCTGGCTAAAATATATTCAAAACATTGACGCACAGTACGTACCACTGAAAACTTGATAACTTTGTCCTGATAGATTTTATGTTGGAAGAAGGCTGAACGAGCCCAAAAACCGTGGATCCCTGCATCTCTCACACTAAATATAAGCCTTATTTTCCGTTCATTCTGGGCAGCCAACTCAGCTCCAGTACTTATATGTGCCTAACTAGCTACAATGAATTCTTGTCCGTATGCTCGAATCAGGCAAACGCTTCGCAGACGCATGATGTTCAAAGTGAGGTTTCGTAAAAGTGCATACACCGTGTTTCGTCAGGTGTTCTGATTGTCTTTTTTACGAATTTTGTAGGATTTTCCTATAGAGTGGTTGGGTTAGCTAATCACAGAGATACCAAAACTGGGGGGGGGTGGGGGGGGGGGGGTGATATACATGGAACTTTCTCTCATATGTTTCCTACAACAGATTTCTTTTAAAACTGTGCATAACTTGCATTGTCTTCCTATGATATTTCTGCAATGGTGAATAATTTGCTCTGCTGTGAGCAGCTGATGCCAGTACTTTGTCTGCATCCTTCAGTAGGTCATAGAGGTACAATTGTATACAATGGCACTGCCTTAATTATTTTTGATTGCTTTTATGGGGAGTGAAGTTAGCACATCTGTGAAGTATTATTCCAGTACTACCCCTCCGCTTCTCTCTATCTTTCAGATCACCATGTCCCTTCCCCGCACACTGGGAGAGCTGCAGTTATACCGAGTGCTTCAGCGCGCCAACCTCCTGGCCTACTACGACACTTTCATCCAGCAGGGTGGCGACGATGTCCAGCAGCTGTGCGAGGCTGGGGAGGAGGAGTTCTTGGAGATCATGGCACTGGTGGGCATGGCCACAAAGCCACTGCATGTGAGACGCCTACAGAAGGCCCTGCGTGACTGGGCTGCCAACCCAACGGTCTTCAACCAGCCCCTGGCCAGCGTACCGTTGAACAGCATCCCGCTGTTTAAAATTGAAGCCACAGGTGGGGCGGTAGGTGTGACTGGGAAGTCTCTGAGCAATGGTCAGCCGGGATCTCCCTGTGAGAGGGAGGAGCGAGCTTCGCTGACTCCGCTGCACAGTTGCAGCCCGAAGAGCCCCTGTTCCCAAGCCTCCCCGCAGCCTCAGGATGGCATCTACCGGGACAAGCTGTCACCCATGGACCCTCACTGGCTAAGCCCCGATCCGGAAAAGAATGGTGCCGGAGGGTCGGGGGTGGATGATGACCAGCCCAGCCCGCCCCTCCCCCCACCGGCCGCCTCTGCTTCCTCTTCGACGTCCATCTCCGCCTGGCCCGGTGGCCAGCTGGACGCCGAGACGGCACGGGCGGTAGCTGAGAGCGTGGACAGGCTGCTGCGTACCGTGCCCAAGGCCGACCCGGGGGAGGTGAGGGCTCTGCTCAAGCTGAATAAGAAGCTTGCAAAGACTGTCGGCCACATCTACAAGCTAGAGCCGCATGATCCCGCCAAGGAGGAAGAGATTCGCAAATACAGCCTCATCTACGGGCGCTTTGACTCCAAGCGCAGGGAGGGCAAGCAGCTCACGCACCATGAGGTACAGGCTTAGGAACGAAAAACAAATGCATGGTACATTTAAGGAATCTCCATTCAGGAGTTCATTTGCACTCTATTTATTATGTAGTGAGGGAGAAGCTTTCAATACTGCAGTCAATGACGAACATGCTCATTCAAGACTTTGGTGTCTTTTTGTGGATGCTTAAGCGGCAAAAGTGTGTGTTTAATATCATACACCATGCTGTTGGCATGCAGATGATCATCAACGAGGCTGCGGCCCAGTTCTGCATCCGCGACAACGCCTTGCTGCTGAGACGCGTCGAGCTCTTCTCATTGGCCAGGCAGGTGGCTCGGGAGTGTGCCTACACCTCCACACTAAAGAATGCCAGGTGAGTCTGGCGTCGCACGGCGCAGCTCTGTCTCGCTGTCAGATCTCATAGGTGGCATCAGTCCTTTTAACTGCTCTTCTAATCCTCCCACGTGTGGGGAGGACATCTGAGATGAATATGAATTTCTAAACCATGTAGTTGTCTAAGAAACATCAGTAGAAACCCTTCAAATCTGAGTGTGCCCAGTGGGAGTGGTCTTTAGAGGCAGTGGTGAAAACAAAGAAATCAGGACACTTCAATTTATTTATATGCCGGAGTGTTCCCAAACATAGCTGCCCCAAAGCAGACCTAACACAAACACTGGTGTTTTTCTACCTGCTGGTGACATTTGAAACTCACTATTAGAGTGAGTCCTAGGCGGGTTTTTTGTCATTGCATGTCTAGGCAGGCTTGGGCAATACACGCGCACAGTATACAGGCAGTCCTCAAGTCCTCAGTCAAATTTGATGGTAAGTCATAAAGAAAATATTAACATCAACATACAGTAATAAGAAAAATAACTACATATGGTACTGATCCTCGAGCCGATGAACCACCGAAGCTGTGCAATGTTTTCACGAACATCAAAAAGTTGTGTGTGCATTCATTACTATGAACTATTGTATTTAACGCAGTTTTTTTCCTAATATGCCTTATGGCAGGCCGTTCGTACCCGGTTGTCTGTATGTCAGACGTTTTTAACCAGGGGACTGCCTGTACGGGTAAATGGGGTGGTGCATATCCGCAGAAGATCAGCTAACATCGTGCATCACACTTGTGTATCCAGGGCTAAAACACAGCCCTACATTCTGACTCTAAAAACAGACTGGAGCACAGCATATCACTGTGCTCCAGTGTATAGGTATCTTATTGCAAAAAATGGGTAACATGGAAGCTCAACCAAAATCTGTGGTTTTGCATGACTATCAGAAGCCACACCATCCCATGTGCGTTGACACGGTCTTGCAGTTTCATGTCTGGATTGAAAAGCTGAGGTTATTAAAATATGAGCTTTACTCACTGGTAGGTGTCCTGTTAATGTATGCATTTCTATCGGCGACCCTGACATTCCCTATTTGCTTTTTCAAGGACGAACACTGATGATGGAGCACTGCTACCTCCAAAGAGGATCAAACAAGAGGTACACTCCGTCGATATTTGTCTAGCTGCAGCTAACAGATTTTCATCTGCATGATAAACCCCTCTTTAAATTTGTTTACAGACTCTTACACTCACCTCACCTAACCAATTGAACATAAGGAATAGCTTCCTAGTTATGTGGACTACATTTAAGATTTAAGGGAATTTTAATAACAACAGGTATCCATAAAAGAGAAACTTACATCCATAATTCTCTGTAATTATTCTAATGATGGTGCTCAGTCATGGCATTTCTTCAAAAGTTTATAAATACCTGTTCCAGGGTACCACAGCAGGTTTCCTTCTGGGATGTAAACCCCCACCCTCCATAATACTAATTGGTGTGCTTAATTACTCCGTTGCATCATCCCATGAATGAGTTCATGGTTTTACGAGAACTCACGAGAAATGGTATCCAAAAACTGCAGCAGTACTCAGTCGAAAGAATTTTGGAATTAAAGTTTTTTGTTTTGTTTTGTTTTGTATACAATACAGGATTTGTGACACATTAACCAAACCACCAACAGTCATATGTGAATTACTTGTTGGTCTCTGTGACAGGTGGTGGTTTCAGAGTGTGTCTCCTCCTCTCATGACATTTCCGAGGGCTCTGCTGCCGGCTCCGACAGCGGGCAGCAGGAGGTGCTGAGGTCAGGGCCTGATGACGACAGCCTCTCGGGAGAAAGTGTGGACGGCATGACGCAAGGTGAGGTTTGCGTCACGCAAAGTTTCTGTCATGACCGTTGCACTTTTACTCTTGGGACCTTTAACTATGTTTTTTTCATTTTGGATTTCCAAGTCACATGGCAGTTACCATGTCAGTTATAATTAATGAGTTTGATCAGCCATTTACAGTTCAACTGCATTACCATGGGCTACTATTTAGTCAACCTGTTAGGATAATTGGATTTATAATCTGCCATTATAAAACCCTTGAAAATCATGACAGTTTATTATTGCGCAGTTTTATTGTATATTATTCAAAACATTTCAGATTTTTAAGATTGGAGGCTTGCAGAAATTGTTCAACATAAAATGTTTCTGATAGTAATAACAATGATATTAGTAAAAAATGGCAAAAGATCTGGCTGCGCAGCGACACCCTACGTTGGATCTGAAAACCCGCCTCGATCAGACTGCAGATCCACCACAGCTGTAGAGAATTGGTTTGACAGTCACAGCGATAATTCTAATTAAAATCGTAATTAGGCTCAGGCATGCGAGACCGCCTTAACACTATTACAGAGGCTTAGAGGGGCGCCTGTTATTTCTTAATCTGACAGAGGCAGCTTTGATGACTCTGTGTATATTTTTGTGGGTCTTACTCGTGGGCCGGTTCCCATCAGGCCTGGGCTCATCGCCCTGCCCCAACATCGATGGCGGCGCCCCACCCACGTGGAGCCGCAACCTCATGCAGCAGACGCTGATGGACGAGGGCCTACGGCTGGCCAGGATGGTGTCGCACGGTCACGTGGGCAAGGTCAGCCCATTGACTCAGATGGCAGGTGAAACGATTCGTTAATAACACCATGCCAGCCCCTTGATTTTGTTGTTGACATTCTTGCGTCATCTGGCAACAATCGTCATGATGATGCGGACACCACGTTTATTTGACCTGGATTGTATTGGATGCAGATTCATGTTTTGATGGTCTGGCGGAGGCTTTAAGGAGGAAGCACAATGTCCTTTTTTGGCATTTAGAGGTTTCGCTGAGCTATGAAAGGCGTGCTTTCCTTCTCTGCCGTCAGCGTGAGCTAATTCAGAGCCGCCACCTGGGATGTTGAGAGAAAGGAAGTGAGGTGGGTGGGCGGGTGCAGATCTGGGGGGGGGGGGGGGGGGTCGAGGGGGGCTGCCGAGGGGGCAGGAAATTGGAACCCCCCCACCCCCTCTTTACGTCAGAGTGTGTTTGAGAGCAACGCGTGATGAGGAGTGGGTGGCCGCAGATGGGCGGGGGGAGGAGATGGCTGAGTGGGAAGTGGTAGGAGGGGAAGAGCACTGACTCAGAGGAGTGAAAATAACAACAGTGGGCAGAGAGCTGCTGCTATTTCATTTTTTTTTTTGCTTTTTGCATAAAAAAACAGGGACAGGAAAGGCTTTCATTTCAATGTGACGTCTTAGCCTCTAACTCCCCCTCCAACTTTTTTTATGGCCGTTTAAGGTTCTTCACCAGCCAATCACCCACTTAAGGCTTCAGTCCTAGTGGCTCTGTATCCTTCAACCGTTCAGTGATTTGAGAAAATCAGAAAGATCTTCGTGGCCCGAGTGTGTTAAACAAATTAGAAATTTGCCTTGGGCTTGCCATACAGCATGCAAGACAATTCAAGACAAAATGATTTTTTACACATACTTTTTACACTAGACTTTGTACCTACAGTCAGAATTTATGGCTCAATGGGCTGGTTTCCCGAACAAGGATTAAGACTAGTCTTGGACTAAATTGCCGTTTCAATGGAGATTCACCATTGTAAC
>JAODJW010000106.1:20238683-20256010 GCA_026777045.1 Hyperopisus bebe | reverse complement strand
TCTATTATTTACGGGTATATGCTATTTTTATGTCATCATAATAGAGCGTTGCTGCTGTAAATCGGTCGAGGAAACTTTTATTTTTAGAACACTGAGATACTAGTGCTGGGGTGGCAAATGGGGTGGCAAGGCTTTTTCTCAGGGTGGCAATTGCCACCCCGTGCCACCCCGTGCCACCCCGGTAGATCCGCCCCTGAAGAGATGTCCCTGCCCGGCGATGCGCACCAATCAAACGAAGTGCGCAAAAACCTCCAGCAGCTGAGAGAAAAGGTGGCTGAATCGATGACGCGGGAGGTAGCCATTGACAGCCGAGTACCCCATAGTCCGCTGCCTGAAGCACCCCCGGTTTCATTGAAAACAGGGAGAGAGCAGAGACGGTGGAGTACCCTGAAGCAGGGAGATGTGCCAGGGATCTTCCAGGGGGCTACTGTGGTCTCCGCTGCTTCCCCTGCCAAGTATTGGAAAGGGCCCCTCCAGATTCTGAGCCTGGTGGTGTTTGCACCGGACGTCACCACTACTTCCCTGTAGCTGCCCGATGCTCGTCTGCATGCAGTCACCACAGCTGGGCTGATGAACGAGCCTGACGCCGCCGCTAAGTTTCCAGCGCCGGCAGTACACCCTTTCCAGGGAACACGCCTGGCCCTTAAAGGGGCCAGGTCAGTTGGGGATGCCATCCCACAGGTCCCCAAAATCCCCAGGAAGGTGACGGCCGGGGTGCAATCCCCTGTTCTGCCCCCTGCGGTTCCTGCACCAGCAGTCGATGCTCTGCCCCCTGTGGTTCCTGCACTGGCGGTCGATGCTCTGCCCCCTGCAGTTCCTGGCTTGCCTGTCCCTGCACCTCCGCCCCCTGCCTGCAAGGCTCCAGTCCTGGTGGCTGACGCTCCGCCCATCCCTGAGGTTCCTGCTCTGTCCGTGATTCCTGCCCCTCCGGCTCCAGTCCCCCTGGTTCCTGTCCCTCCGGCTCCAGTCCCCCTGGTTCCTGTACCTACGGCTGCAGTCCTCCCGGTTCCTGGCAGCCAGCTCCCAGGACCCCAGTCCCTGTCCCCGAGAAGGACCCAGACTGCGCGACCACTGCTCTTTCCACCTTGGGGGCAGAGGAGCTCGAGTGGGACCCTTCGGGGATTTTCCTGATGGCCCCACTGGAAACCTCTGGGGGAATGACTCCTCTGTTGCCCCGGCAGGACAGATCTCGGCCAGGTTTCAGCCTCTCGGTCTCCCAGAAAGGGAGGGGACACCTGCGTCGGGGTCTGATCCCGCTCGCCCTTGGTCTCCTTGGCTGTGGCTCGAGGGGTGCCTGTGGGTCCTCTGGCTCCTACTCAATGACCGCCTGTGGTCCCCCGGGCTCCTGTACGGAGGTTGCCTGTGGGTTCCCCTGCTTCGACTCGTCGGTTGCCTGCAGGTCCCCCCACTCCGGCTCGTCGGTCGGCTGCACCTTAGCCGGTTGTGGCTGTGCCATCGCCTGCCGCAGCTTCGCCTGCCGCCTCCCCTTCGCCTTCCTCCTTGCCCCTTACAAGGTCCCCTCCTGCTCCTACCTCGCATTCACCTAGGGTCCCTCCGGCTCTGGGTTCAAGGTCGCCTGCTGCCCCTATGGCTTCCACCTCTCACCCGCTAGGGTTCCCTTGGGCTCCCTGTTTCCCTCCGTCCCATGCCTTCCTGCCTCCTGGTTTTGTGCCCCCTGTGTCTGCTCCTATTCCTTCTGTTGCGTCTCTGTTCACTCCTGGCTCCTCCCGTTGGTGTTCCCCCCCATGTCTCCTTTTTTGGTGCCCCTGTGCCTGTTTGCTTTCCCTGTCATTTGTCAGGTGTCTTGGTTATTACTTTTGAGCCTGTTCTGTGTTTTTGTCCTGTTCCCAGTCCCTTGTTGATGTTCTTGGTTTTGTTTTCAAGGTCCTGTGTCCCTGGTCCTGTGTCTTCTTTCCCCTGAAGCACGCCCAGAGTGCGAGCCTTTTGGGGGGGGGGGGTTATAGAGTTCTGTCATGACCTGCTCATCCGATCTGCTCGTGTGCCACACCCCCCCCATTAGTCCTGTGTATTTCAGTCTGCTCAAGTATGTTTCCCCAGTCGTGTCATTGAAGTCTCATGGTGTTGTGCTACCTGTTTGTGCCTGCTTGATGTTCCTGCTCCCTGTCTCCATTAAATCCTGTATTCCCCAGTCCTACGCGTCCCCCTCCTGCTTCTCCGTTCTGTACACCGTGCCTGGATACTACATCCCTTGACTTTCTTGGTTATCTAAAAGCTTTAATTTTTCAAGAAAGTCCATGTAGCAAACAGTCGGCTTTTTGCCCAATTACATATAAGGGTTTGATTCTGTATTGTTCGCATGATTATTTTTTCCCAAAATATCTTTCACTTATCTTATTGTGTCAGACTTAATATAGATACAAAGTCTACCAAATATGTAAATAAACAAAACAAAATAAAGATTAGAAATTATTTCAAATTAATGTTTGTCATTTTATTTCATGTCATTAGTGTTACTTACTTAAAAAATATATATTTTGAAAATACAAAAAATTGTGGAGAAGTACTTCCTAGGTTAAAATTCACAGGAAGAAGAGGCTGTTCAGATGATGTACATAAGCTGTGTCCCAATCCAGGGGCTGCAGCCTTTTATGGCTGCATTTGAACACCGAATGCATCACAGCAGCATGACAAGACTGTCCCATTTTGAAGGCTCCTTGAAATACAGCTTAGAAATGTGTCCTCTTTTTCCCAGCCCAATATGTCCCAAGATTCATTGCATGGATTTTTAGAAGAACGCTGTCTACAAAGGCTACAAATTGAATTGGGACACAGCTATAGTCAGTATTACCATATTCTATAAGTTTCAAATTTACCTTTAAATTCAATCAATCAATAAATCAATCAGTCAGTCAATCAATCCATTTTATTTATAAAGTTTTAAACAACACCTGAATGTATACCAAAGTGCTAAACAAAAACAAAAGCAGGAGCAAAAAAAGAAAGAAAACAGCAGCTCTATGTAAGTAGATATGTATAGAAACTTTTTTCCACGATTGTGTAATTAGTGCTACATGATTTGATGTTCTTTTAGAATATTTTTTTAACAAAAATGTATTTAATGTATAATATATTGATTTAGTGTGATTATCCATGAATATGTCAGCCTACTATTGACATCATCTTGGAAAATGCATCTTTTATGGGAGTTTGTCATTGGTGTTATTGTCTTGGGTGATGCATATCTTGCTTGTAACACTGATGACAATCACTAACACCAGGGGTCTCATTTATCAACTATGCGTACAACAGTTTTGTGTGTAAACTGTACTGTATGCACATTTTGTGCATAGTATGGTATTTATTCATTTTTTCCTGTGCATAGAAATGTGTGTATATTTATGAACAATACCAACTATGCGTACACAAAAAAACCCTAGCGGCCGAGAAATGTGAAGCAAAGCGATTTACACAGAGGATTCGCATGGACTCTCAGTTAATTATCAACCTTGATACACTGACAAATACAATGATATTGTTATGTACACACAAAGTATATGCAGGCTGGTCATGCCAATGACAAGGGTATCATTCCAAAGCTATATAACATCCATGCCCAAAGAAATTATGTATCAGTGTCACTAACTATATGCTTTACAAGACAACTGAAATGTCTGACAATTAATTTTCCGCAATATTCATATGTTGGTGTATGACACACACATTTCATGCTGCAGCTAGTTAAACAAAACCGCAAAAGTATCTTACCTGTTCCCCATCCATGGTTGATGGCGCTTCATTGTCAGTGTCACCATCTGGAGTGATTCCTGTTAGGGATGTTTTGCCTATGATGGCAGCTATTTTATCATCCAGAGGTGACACTGACGCTTGGGTCATCCCCTGTGGCACAGTTGTGGGATGGACTGCGATGCTTTTCTTTAACGCTTATTTTCAGATCAAACCACTTTTTCCTCACCTCTGCCACCGTTCCCACTAGCCGACACTGCATTAGCTGTATCTGTCACCTGTTCAAATGCTAGGTCCTTTTTTTGACAGACCACTGGTGAAGTTACCATACAGTACCTATTTGTTTCTTTATATTACATCCAGCAAAACCTCCACTTATTTTGAATACTTTATTTCTTAATAGCAAAATACAGTTACAAAATAACACTACAAGTGTATAATGCAAAATATATTACAAAACGAAATAAAGATATAGGAGTATCTGACCCAATCCCAATGTCCCTCCTGAGCCCTAAGCCCTGAACCCTCACAGACTTAACTGACGTCACCTGGTAAGTGATTGAGCTCGAGAACCTGCAAGGGCTCGAAATGTCATAAATAGGAATGGGACAGCACACTACGATGTTACCTTGACCATGCCAAAATATG
Source organism: Hyperopisus bebe (assembly GCA_026777045.1). Classification (NCBI taxonomy): domain Eukaryota; kingdom Metazoa; phylum Chordata; class Actinopteri; order Osteoglossiformes; family Mormyridae; genus Hyperopisus; species Hyperopisus bebe. The sequence continues at coordinate 20,251,657 of JAODJW010000106.1, read as the reverse complement.
TTCCTTACTTACTGGGCTTGAAGCTTTTTATTTTTAAATTTGCACTTACTTCACAGCCAAGGCATTTAAGGGACCAACTACCTAATCTGAAGACGTACTACGCTTGCCTTACAGAGTGGCCAAGAGGTAATTGAGAAGTGAGAGAGAGTAATCAATTTACTCATTTTTTGTGAAAATATCGTCATTAATCAAAAGGTAAAATACATGATTTTTTACGCTTCCCAGCTTTCCCTGATAATTTCCCTGATAGTTTCACAACATAGTGATATGAATTGTGGATAATTCCCTCAGGCAAAGTCTACAGAAATACAGACTTACAGAAAGTGTGCATAAAGGACTCAAAATGCCTGTGAGAGAGCCCTCCTGCGCTTGACAATTTGACAGTGAGACAGCCCTAAGCCCTCAAGAACTTAGTGGGAATGCACCTCAAAGTTCATGAGTGTGAACATTGGGATTGGGCTTACGTCTCATAATAGTTTTCATTTATCCAACACGTACTCCTCTTATTCACACATCTGGCATATAACTGGAGAATGTCCATGTGTCCTGCCCCGATCGTCCGCTCCTTCCGTGTGCCACGCCCCCTCGTTAACCCTGTGTGGATTCCTGTGTTTACCAGCTGTTCCTGATTGTTGTCATTAGTTTATTGTATTTAGTCCGCGTTTCCGTTTGTTTCCCAAGTCCAGTCATTGTAATGTCGGCCTGCGTTTTGCCTGTTCCTTTTGCTGCCACTTCAATTAAACCCCGTATTTACACCGTTCTCTCGGCGTCCTGCGCGTTTGCCTGCGCTCCGTGCGCTGTCAAGCGTGACACCATGTCAGACCTGTTCATACCTACTAGATATAGTACAGTTGGTTTGGACGTGTGGTGGCATTTGTATAGGACATGATGCAAAAAGTACGCTGCAGAAATCGCAGTGTCAGCACTACTGATAGAAGTCACAGAATCTCATCGTCTCTCCAGTTAGCCATGTTTGTTGGGATCTTTTTTGTGTAAAAAAAAAAAAAATCCCTTTCGATGTTTGTATTCTTCCATTTTTGTACGAGTCACAAGAAGGAAATGTCATCATCACACCCACCCATTTGCGGTGAATTTGGAAATTACCCATACTTTGTTTTAGGGAGCTAGCAGGGTAAAGTCTGTGTAATGTCTGTTACAACTGATTCATACATTCGCGTTCACATATACAGCCCCTCCGGATTGTGTAGAGAAAAGTTTGGACTGACAGTGCATGTTTGAAAGGGGCTCAAAATTCACTATGTGTGGCGCAAACGTAATATGACCCATGCTTCAATTAACACCATGCCTACAGTGAAGTATGGTGGTGGCAGCATCATGCTATAGGGATGAATTTTATCACCAGGAATTGGGCATTTTGAAGGGAGAATAGATGGAGCAAAATACAGGAAGATATTACAGAAAAAATCTCCTTCAATCTGCAAAAAATCTGAAGCTTATGAAAAAGTTAGTGTTTCAGTGGGACAGTCATCCTAAGTACAAGGCCAAAGCAATATAGGAGTCATTAATAAACAAAACTGTGAATATCCCGTAGGAAATCCAATTAACCTACTTGAAGGACCTGGGGCAAGTCTTCCATAAAGAATGCGCAAAAATCACTCCTGATAAGTGTAAAATGCTGGTGGCTACTTACCCCAAAATACTTAGAGCTGTTATTGCAGCAAATGGTGGCTATACCAAATACTAATGTGTTGGGGTTTAATACTTATGCAAGCAGCATGTGTCAGTTTTTGATTTTCTTTAAACAATTTACTAACAAATAACTGATTTTGCCTTTGACAATGTAGATCAGGCAAATCCGATCATTTCAGTACTTTTGCACATTCAAGGTGAGCTGTTTACTTAAGAATTTATGTGGGCCTTTTTCATTGCTGTATTACATTGTTCTGCCAGGGTTTATATAGTCATTGAAATTAACTGATTGAAATACAATATTATTGTTTTATACAATTAACTGATGAATATTATGGAAAAAATCCTAAACTGATATGTTTGAAATATTTCAGTATAAAGCAAGGGTGTCGTTAGGCCCATTTTAGCCCCCAAAAATGTTTTTAGCCCCACAAAAACAAATGTGTATTTATTGGCTTAAGTCATGAATAGTTTGCAAATACCCCCCCCCCCCCCAGTAAGGAGTCAACCCCCTATCCATTAATCTCTAACTACAGCCCTGGTATTTATGATATAAATCATTAGTGTTGTTTTTGTCATTGGTATTACTCCATGAATTTTGAGTGTCACCACATAAAATGTCATATTAGATGTTCCATTGTTGCTAGACTGCAAAAAAATGATTGAACTGAACAACCATTTCATGAGGTTAACAGATTCCATTTGAATTACTGAATTTCAATACTTTGTCATTTTATGCTAAATTCAAATGAATGAGATGAAAACTTAACAAGCAAGGTAAATACATGTAAATTTTGAAAACTACTTTTACACATCACAGTTCAAAAACTTTATAACATTATTAACAATATTTATGTTTTGTGATCTGTGCCGTTGGATAGAGGGCAAAAAAATAATCTAAAGTTAAGATGTCCTTTATGATTGTTGATAATATCAAAATATTGAACCTTTTTCTCACCAACTTTTGTTGAAGTAAAAAATAAATCTTGAACGTTTTGCAAGTCAGAACAGTACTTCGATTATAAAACGAATTTTTATGACGAAGACGCAGCCTCGAGTTTGAGGGGGCGCACGGGGCGTGATAAACGAGCTGACGTCGCGAGACGCCCGGGGAATCGCTAACAAACTACCCATCTAACCGAGCAGTTTGCGGTACGTCGGAAGGAGGTAGCCTGGGATTTTAACCCCTCAAGAAGGCTTTTGGTAAGTCATTGTTTATTGTAGTGTTTGAAAAAAATATGATGTAATATAATTTGAGCTTAAATAAACAAAATCAGTTATACAAAGAGAGATGTGTTCGTGGCATTAGGAAAGTTTCCCCTTCTCGGTAACACTGTGTTTGTGTTAGTTTGGTTAAAAGACTATTGGATACGATATATGCATATTAATTAGGTCTTTGCTCTACCAAATTGTTTCCCTAAACGAATTTTGTAAAATATGTCGTTATACGTCCTGCTACGAGTTTTTTTCCCCACTTTTTAACAAATTCTTGGGATATAAATGTAAAGTTTTGAGTGAATCCGCGCTTCCTGCGTAGTTTCGTCAAGTTTCATCTTCGTGAGTTTCTTCTCGGAGAAAACTTTGGCGACTTAAATGAACTGGCGGTGTTGCTGCTTTAATGACGTTTACTGCTGTGAAGAAACGAGTGGGGGCTTTTACGGTCGCAGATGTTACCCATTATTTGTACCTACGGCCAACAAAATGGATGCCGGATTAATTTCCATCATATCCGAGTAATGTTTACCAAAGCGGAGAAGGCACCTCTTTAAATCAAACCTTCCCTTGGCACTTGTTACGGGCCTCGTTTCGTTTATTAGATATAAATTAGCACCACCGATCATGCCTCATTCAGAGTAGACGTCTTGTGATCTTGTACAGGAACGCATGTACGGTAAACTTATTGGCATGTTTTTCCTTCCCGTTTACACGAGAGTTAGTCATGTGTTCGTTGAGCCCACGCGTTTCCTTAAACTGTTCGTAACGCCCAATAAACAGTACAGTATCTGCTCTAATTAGGATTAGGATTAGGAAACGGAAAAAAACTGGCCTGTCAGTATCCAGTGGGATTCTCGGGTTATCTTCATATGTTTTTCAGACCGGATCACCATGCCCTTATTAACCCATTTAGCGTGAATTTTCATACTTATCACGCCGTATGGGCTTCCCTGTAGTTCTAAAGACGGAAAGAAGAGTTCTTTTAATCAAAAGATGTACAGAAACTAGTCCATAACGTATGCATTTGTGGCAAAAACAGGTTCAGAGAAATTGGTAACTGCCCATTTATGGGTTTGAGCAATGTTTGTTTCCCTGTTTTAATTTCATCATCGATGTTTGAGGTCTGTTAAACAATTATTTATTCGCCTGATGTATAGTTAAACTTTTTTATTTCCTCTATGTACTTTTTCCATCTAGGAGCTTGGATCAACAGACAACATGGCTGTAGAAGGGGGGGTGAAATGTGTCAAGCTCCTGCTTTTCTTTTTTAATTTTATTTTCTGGGTGAGTACCAGGGTGTAGGGAGGGCGGGGGCGTCACTGATCTGTATGAATGAGTATCTGTACACAAGGTCAGTGGGAACTCGTGACCAGATTAACCTAAAGTTATGTTCCTCCTGTCTGTGTGTGTGTGTGTGTGTGTGTGTGTTAGAGAGATTTACTGTTTTAAGTTCCTTAATGGTTCTAGCATGAATTTGAAAATTTTTGAAATCTTGAGCACCCTGCATCTTTTCCATTCTTCAAGATTTATTCATTTATTTAACTTTGTGGGGAGTTTTTTTGCCCCTCGAATCATCATTCAGCTGGGCTTGTTGTCCACACCCATGTTGAATGTTGACAACCAAGAGATAAGACTGTGTATGACATCTATATATTTTTAGTGAGTATGACATAGGGAGTGCTGTGGTAAACTTTTTTTTTTTCTTCAGTTCTTTGTATGTAGGTATCTTTGTCATATATAACCATATAACTTAAGATCAATGCCTTGAAAAAGCTTTTGTCCCACAAGAAATAGAATTAGGTTCTTTTTACTTTATGTGAATTGCATTGTGATAAGATTGTTTAATAACATCTATTCGTAAATAGCTATCCAACATTTTTTAGCATTTTCATTTGTTTAACCAGAAACAACAAAATTTCTAAGTCTATTATGTTTTTCATAGTAACTTACTCACTTATCTTAGAATAATTGTAGTATTGGTAGTTTCGCATACTTTCCGACATATTTTGAAAGAACTTGGTCTCCATCTTGTTCCTGTTCAGGCTCGATGCAACCGCAGACTTCCACCATCTTAAACGGTTACAATTTCCTTCTGCATATTGAAAGGCACTGTCACTGCAGATACCATCTGTGTTCGCTTTTCTCACCACTGATATCAACATTTGACTAAGGGTCACGCTAATGCTAAGATGTTTTAGTAATGGTCATTAACATCACTAGGAGGTTTTCGTCACTGAAGGAATATGTGAATTGAACTTAAAATATGGGCTTGTTAAATAACATGAAATATTTGAGAACGCTGCTTATTGTTTTTTCATAGGCTGGGTTGTGCGTTTGTTGAAGTGGAGAATTTATTACTCTGTTCTGCATTCAAGTTACAGATGGATTCTATGACATCCTCAACTAAGAGTTCTTTAATAACTTGGTGGTAAATACCTTTTTGATGTGTTTTATTATTTTAGTTTTGCGTTTGACTGCCACATATAGCTTGACTTTGACAGTATACTTGACACGAGAGCTGTGCCAGTGCCGTGTGACATGACCTTGGCGGAAAACGCCAGAAAGCTGGCAGCTGTCCAACTATTGTTTTGTAGTGCAGAGGTGATGTTTGTTTTTCCTTTTCTTCTGCCCCAGATATTAAAAACTAAAAAACCAAAATTAGTAAGCATGTTAAAAAGCAAATGATGTATTGTAGTGGTTGTGGCAATAATTCACTTGTTAATCCCATGGTTAGAAAATAAAATGTGCCCCGCTGCTGTTAGCTTCTGTTATATCAATATCTTTTAAACATTGTTTTTATTGCTATAAGGGTCTTCTATTCATAAAAACCTGCCATCTTTTCCCTTTTAGCCTTTCAAGGTGTGTAAACTGTGTGGAGGTGTCATGCCATGTCATGTGATGCATTATGTTTTGGGGTCAGTGCTTCCATTGGATCCTTTTCAGTGATTTCAAACCGATGGTCTGTGCGAATTTAAGACACCACCTCTACCACAGTGTTTGCTGATGCCCCAATAAGGACATTTTTGGTTGATACGAAACGCCAATTTAGGAAACTGACACCGATACTGGTTTGCTTGGGAGGTTCTGCTTAAATGAAAAAAATTACATTCCAAATATATGAAAAAGTACTATATTTTATAACTTTTATAACTTCATAAAAAGTGTGTGATTTTCTGAGTAATTGTGTTATTTGGCACTACTGCAGCATTCTCTCTTCATTGTCTTGCCTTAGGGAAGGCAATCAAATTTGTGTTGAAATGTTTTTTAGTAGATCCTCCTTGTGAAATGTTAGAAATGCATTTCTGTTAACATTTTCACTGACATTAATTCCACATAGCAGATATTTTTCTGAGTGTTTAGTACGCAGTTGTGCAACCCAATATGGGTCACCATTTTAAAGAGAATTATCGGCAGTAAATATTGGCTCATTCTTAGCTATCGACCAATGGCCGATTGTTGCTGCATTGGTCGATACCAATAGTTGGCCGATGCAATCAGTGCATCTTTATTATTCATGCTAATTTACATTCCTTTTACATCTGTGAAACATGACACTTGCTTAAGCTTTTTAAATTAGTTTAGCTTCAGAGTATTTCTCAGTGGACATCCATGGTAGACTGGTACACATCCCTTAATTCCTGCCATGTAATTTTGGAAGTTCCTGCTTTATCCATGCTGTTTCCACCCTCAAATATTTGTACTGGTGTAACTTTTGTGCTAAGCAACAGAAGGTGTTGTAGGTGAGACACTGGATTTAAGTTAGTGTGCCTACACAGCTAAAGGGATCTTGCTAAGATTGTTCCTGTAGAAAAATATTTATGCTTTGGATATTTTTTAGCATATATTGTAATGTGGATATGCCACTCTATAAATCATTTAGTGTTCCTATGATTAAAATGAACATTACTGATCCCGGGGAAATTCTTGTGCATACAGCAGCAAGGTACGTAGAGTGCAGACAAACATACATATATAGTGCAAAGATGGTACACCTAGTGCAAACAAATTAAAAAGGACACCATACACAAATATCCTTTAAATCAGAATATTGGAATGTTAAGGAAGTAAATGTTTTACAATAAAAATAAATGCCATGTTCCTGTAAGTTTTTTTACTGCCACCATTTTGGGATCAAATGGGCATTTGAAGTGTCTTTGTGGTTTAACCTGCATAAATGTGATGAAACATAAAGACTGGTTCAGTAATGGTTGTGAGACCTGCAAATCCCTTCTTGTTCCATGATTCTTGTTTGGCATAATATTGGACAGATTGTTTAATTGTGTGTCCACACACCTGATTCTTGTGATCTACAGTAATTCCTCCCCTTTTTTTGGGAATCAGTCAGCCCATGGTACGTTTGGCTTGATCCGGTTTTGGGAAAGAAACATTTATTACACTGCAATGTAACAGATAATTTGGTGGTTGGGCGAGTTTGCCCAGGCTATTAATACACTTCCAGTTTTGTGTTTCATTGCATTTTTTTTTTTTTTTTTTTTTTTGTGCGAAATGTTTTTAAGGCAGCGATCATGCAGCTCTGGGAGGGCTTCCATTCAGAGGCAATGGGAGAATTTCACTGGATATTTGCATTTTAAACTAAAATTAATTGTGCACTTTAAAAAATTATAGAGATCTTGGTTGCGTAATTATTAACAAACCCTATAGTTCCTGTAAATTTATCTCCGAAATGCGGATGAGCATAACGGGTAACATAATGCAACTGAAGTATATGTGAAAAAAGGTGTGGGTCTTTGCACAACCAAGTCTTGTTTCCAGAAATTACTATGAATATCCCTAACTGTTTGTGTTAATCTAGTTAATCTTTTCCTAGTCACCCAAGGACCAAAAAGACCGAGAAGCTAAGAATCCTGCTGACTAATAAGAGCAGTCAATAGATACTACCCCTGCCTGAAGCAAATTTGTATGTTCCCGTCCCTAACAAATTTTCCTGCATGTGCAGTTGATCTTAATTCAGTTCAGCGGAAGGGTGAACTGTCAGGTGCTTCATTCTTTCTCATAAGGGAAGTTCCAGTGAAATTTGATCTGTTAATGTTTGTCAGGCTGAGTAGTGTGGAGATCTACATCAAATAACTCCTTTGCTGTAGCTAGGATTCATACCATTCTGTTAGCAGTGACTGCAGAGGACGATGATGCTAAAATACAAAATAATATCAATTATTTTTAACAGGTTCCGAGGGTACCATTTTCAGGAAAGCAAAGTTTAAGCTGTCTTGAGGCTGTCTACTGATTTTTAGATTCTGTGAACTGTGTTTGCACAAGTCAGCTGTGCAACAGAAATGTGCAAATGCACAGATTTATCTTCATTTTTTTTAAAAAGTTGCTTCCCTGATTGAGTTAAGATGGTGTGCCTAAAAGCGCCATGTTTCTCATAGGCAGGACACCCTTGTGTGTTGGGCCAAGTGGTCCTTGGGAGCCTAATTAACATGGTGGTAACATGGTTACTGTAGAGCAGGGTTCTTCAAATCTGGACCTCAGTTCCAAATCCAGGCCTTGTTTTCAGTTCTCCCAGGTAGTTTGTTTTAATAATTACCGATTCTGATTGGGTAAAGGCTTCACACCTGGCTGACAGATAAAGGAAGGCTGGAAAACCAGCAGTGCTTGGACCTCGAGGACTGATTTGAGTAACCCTGCTGTAGAGCGTTATGATGGAGAAGAATCAAGCTGTATAACTCATTTCCCTGATAGAACACCAGCTAGCCTTGTGAATTCAGGGCCTCTATGTTAGACTTAGGGCTGGGATATACTTGAAGTGATGTGTATGCTATGCAAGCAGTGTACTGGCTATACTTCAGCACATAGTTTACATCTATCTGAAGGATTAAAGGTAATGTCCACCTGGGGGCAGTGTGGGAAAACCACCTTGGTTGTTTACTTTGTTTCCGGTCTCACTTGTTCGCATGAGGTTGTGACACTCGCTGCCCTTACAAAGATCGACTTGCTAATTTTATAATTCTGCTGCAGCATTCTCTGTATTCTGCCCACTGCTCCACATCATATTGGTACTTCGCTCTGCCACATATCGCTTTACTACCCCATGTTGAATGTTGCATTATATATTGCTAGATATCTCGTGGTAGTTAGAATTTCGTGATTTGGCTGCACGATATTGGGGGAAAATCCATTTCCTTACGTTTTTTTGTGGTACTTATAAAGAAAGAAATAGTTCAAAATCAATTTCCCACAAACACATCTATTTATTAGTGATTTTATATAGCAAGGATGAAAATGATTAGGATTGGCTCTCAGAGCACATGCAGAGCTGTTGCAAAAGTAGTAACTAATTTTAAATGTATAATGCATAATCCTGAAAAGGTGCGACCATTAAAATTGCCCAGCTTACTAAATTTTCTTTCCTTGAACAACATAAATGATCTAGTGAAATGTAAACCCCACTCTGTCAATTTTATGACCAAGTTTTATAAATATCAGAACTGTATTGAAAAATAACATTGCTTAAGAAAGTAGTCTAGTAAGAATTTCAAGTTAGGATTTCATTCATGACACTGGTTTCTTAGGGCATTTTTCCATCGCACCAGGTACCATGCCAAAAGTACAGCATTAGTTTTCCACTGGCATAAAAAATTTGTATCGGTGCCGAATGACATCACAACTCAAGGTGGGGTGTATTATACTGAATTCGAAAAAATGACTAGTATATTATACGGCTTGGCGGTGTGCAATATAATACCAACATCGCTTGTTGCACATACAATTCTTACATTGCTAGTCAGCTATATTAAAAGAAGGCTTTTTCTTTCTTTCAATTCTATACGGACATTATAGCATAGGGGGTTGAAGTCTAGCTAAAATATTTTTACTCTTACTCATAGGAAAAAAACTTTAAGCTTTGCAATTTTAATTATTCCTTTTATAGATTCTTATACGTATAAAAATCTGTACTTCTGCTGCTTTTGCATGAGCGCTGCATGCATTCTCCAAGACAATACGAACTCCTTTTATTTTATGAATATCCCAATATTTATTACAACAAAATCATATCACTGTCTTTATAACAAAATCACATAGCTGGGACCGTACTTGTCATGCCATCCAGATCTTTTGGTTGTGCATGTTTTTATGACCAAATTGTATTTTAACTTTGTTTCTCATTTTCTGAGTCCGCAACTGTTTTCAGGGCGGCGTTTGTATTGTTTGAGGCTATTTGCATAACCAGTCAACAAAGAAAGTGTTTCAAATCCCACCCCAAAGTACTGAAGTACCCCAGCTGGTTTGGGACTTTCGGTACTGGAACTTTTGGTACTGGTACTTGATCAGAGGTCAATGGAAAAGTGAAAGCACAAAAAGTACCATACCAAAAGTACTGTACTTGGTGCAATGGAAAAACGCCCTTTGAAACTTAAACTGCCATTTGAAGATGCTGTACAAAGAGGGACACTATAGTGCTCAGAATATTTTCTCTTGCCTCTGAAAATATGCAGTTCTTCCAGCCATTCATTTTTATAAAATCAGGTGGTACTTTATTACTAACTGTACCATATATAAGTACACAGTCCCGTGACAAAAGGTGACCATACTGCCATTCAAGTTTTGGTGCTGTTGGAACTGGTGCATGCATCATTACTTCTTCACATTGGTGTGGAATCAACAAAGGAAATGTGTGCTGGCCATGATGTGAACACGCTGTGAGCATCGAGTATAAATTGGCTCTAAGGAGGAAGGCTGCAACTCTCTTAGACTATTTAGCTACTGAGGAAGGCCCTGTGAGACTCACTTTAAATTTACACAGCTCATTAAAGCTCGTTGTGGAAAGGCAGATTAAATGTTTACAGCTCTGGAAATTGAATGATGTGGATCTTAAGTTTGAACTTTTTGCCACTGTGTAATTTAATCGACTGTTCCAGGTAATTACAGATACTCCTACTCTAGGAAGGAGAGAGACCATTCTGCATGGAAGTTATTCCATGTCTTTACTGACATTTTGTTCACCTGATTAGATTTTTCTTTCAAGGAAATACTACAGAATATACTCCAGAATATAAAAAAAATAAACGGGACAAAAGTGTGAGAGACAGCTGTACAATACATTTGATTAAATAATTAACCTCTACGTCTGACGTGCAACTCAATCTCTCCCTCCAGCTCTGTGGTCTGGCTGTAATTGTACTGGGTTTCTTTGCGCTAATGGCTATAAACCACACAATTGTGATGAAAAATGCATCTGGCTCGGCTGCACCCATCGTCCTTATTCTGGTGGGATTCGTCATCTTCTTCGTCTCGTTTTTCGGCTGCTGTGGGGCCTGGAAGGAGAATTACTGCATGGTCACCACGGTAATTATGCACCTGTGCTCACTGCCTTGCAAACATTTGTATGTTCTTGAAGGAACTAGATAATTGGAACATTTTCTAAATAAAATTCAGTGGCAAAATATGTATAAACTTATATCCTTCTCTCTAAACCTGAAAGGTTTCCTTAGACATATAGTGCTGAATGGAATTAATTTCTAAGTTTTGGTTTGCTTTGATGTTTTAAGATGGTCTGATTTTTTTTTTTTTTGTGGCCTTTTCCTGATTTCATATGTTTACAAGTAATTGAATGGAATATATATATATTTTTTTTCTTTTTCAAAGTTTGCCATATTTCTCTCCATCATCGTCCTCGCTGAGATTGGAATAGCCATCGCAGGATATGTCTTTAGGGGCAAAGTGAGTCGGCTGTCTTTGTCTCCACAGTTGTTGTTAACCCCCAACCTTTCCTGTTCCCTAATGAGAATATAGATTTAATTACTTATTTTTTCTTCCCTGCCACATCCAGCTGAATGGGATAGTTAATGATCAGCTTAATGACCTGATGAGCAAATACAACAACAGCAAAGAAATCCGAAAGACTATGGATTCTATGCAGCAAAATGTGAGTTGTATGAAGCATACTTTTGTATTTTAAAGGTCATGACAATGTACAAAGGGAGTTCCTGGTTGACTTCTCCGTGTGTAACCCTTCCACATATTACATATCTCATGTGTATATCCTGTGGCCTTGTAAGTTACACATCCATGTGACTCCTTGAGGACAATTTCCGTGTTCTGCTTATCTGCTGTGTGCCAACCTCCTCTGAACTCCAGCTGGCCCTTTTGTTTATCTTTTAGCTGAAGTGCTGTGGCCTTAATTCCTCGTCTGACTGGAAAACCTACCAGCCAGATGGTAACTCCGTGCCAGATTCCTGCTGTAAAAACCAGACCGCAGGCTGTGGGAAGGGGAACATGCTTGATGGCAACAAAGTGTTCCAGGAGGTGAGTCTTCATGCTTTCAGTTGAAAGTAAAGGTGGTGGGGGGTGGGGGGGTCATCGAGTGTGAAGAAAAACCAGAGGCAACTCTGTTGCTCTCCTAACGCAGGGCTGCCAGCCTACGTTGGAGGCCCTGCTGGAGAAAAACATGATATGGGTGATTGTGGGAGCCCTTGTCATTGCTGTAATTCAGGTGAGTAGCCCACATGTACAGTCTAGAATGAAGGAACTGCTGGTCTGTCAGGTCATCCCACACCATTGACTTCTCTGTTTCAGATCATGGGCATTGTGTTCGCCTGCATGTTGATGAATGGCATCCGCAGTGGATATGAAGTCATGTGACCACCCCCTATGCTGATTGTGCAAAATGCAGTTTTTTAAATGGTACCTGTTGTCATTTTTTGAAGAAAAAAAAAATACAGCAAGTTCTTTACTGTATTTACTGTTCTTTTTCTTTGTTTCTTAAACCTTATCTGTGTGTTGGCTGGGAAAATATATTTTTCTTAATGCTGTTTAGAAATTAAATGAAAGTGGGGGCATTTTAATCATTTTAAGATGTCTTTATACTAATGCTCAGTGCATTTCATGTTATGGTAGGACTTCTCACAATCTATAAAGAGAAAAGTGCCATTCATTAATTTCTAGTCCTTAAACTTGGAATATCCCTCTATAAAATGTTGTTTCCCAATTTTATTAAAAACCTGGATCTATGCCCTGTCCACGTGTGCTGTTTGTGTGTGTGTGTGTTCGTGAGAGAATATATATGATGTGCACTCACCTAAAGGATTATTAGGAACACCATACTAATACGGTGTTTGACCCCCTTTCGCCTTCAGAACTGCCTTAAT
>JAODJW010000106.1:20204420-20214441 GCA_026777045.1 Hyperopisus bebe | reverse complement strand
ACTTATGTGTATAATAACGTAGACCCAACTAATCGATTATTAAATTAGTTGGCAACTATTTTAATAATCGATTAAATAGATTCGTTGTTGCAGCCCTAGTAACATGTTTGTATGACTTCTGAGTCAAATGCTTAGGCATTTAGGCAAATGCTTATTGTAAACAGAAGGATAGATGTACTTTGTAGCTAAGTATCTCCAAGGAGTATTGAGTGGAGTTCAGTCCTTTTTTATGATAATATTTTGTAATTGTTTGTATAGAGAATGATTTCTGTCCAGTATATTCACATGAGGGTAAGATTCTGAGTTGGGTATCAAGTTGAGTAATTGACTAGAGATGCAAATTTATGGTGAATGTGGCTGTATAGGGCTGAAATTTTAACTTACTGTAAAAACTTACTTTAAACTATGGTTTATCAGGGTAAATATTAACATTAGTTTGTTTATGCTTGTTCTGTACCAGTAGCCTGTACTACAAAGCCGGGTTACTGGCTTATCGGGGTAATATGTCGGATTTAATGTACCACAGTTGAAATGGACTTCATATTCATTCACTTACATTTTGCCCAGACTACCTTAAATTCGACAAGTTACCCCGATAAGCCAGTAACCCCACTTCGTAGTACAGGCCCCAGGTCAACAAAGCCAAATAACTGTTTTTGACTTTCTAGTCCGTTTGTGTGTTAACATGTGGGTATATAGTGCTGTGTGTGTGGATTGCTATACATGTTCACTACCTCCTGTGCAGGTATCTCTTCACTGATAAGTACATGCTGAGAACATGTCATCATGTTTTTCTGGTGTTCTTATACACACATCAAGCACTTGTCCTGACATCAATTTGGTGCTACTTCTAAACTGTACTTTTAAAATATTTGAATCATGTACATCCAATAATCATCAAGTATGAATTCCAGAGTTACAGAGGCTCAGACTAGTAAGTCTAGCAGTTTTCCTTAAAAACCGTCAGAGGTTACTGTTGCATTGTTTCCACCATTTCTGTTGTCATGAATGGGATAATTAAGAGTTTTTTTTCAGCAGGTATCACTGTGTAAACAACCCCCTGTGCTGCTACCTTGTTGTGGTGGGGTTGCTTGTGTGCCTCCATGACTCTAAAGGCTATATCGGTGGGGGCTCATACCCTCAGTAGGTTCAACCATGCCGGGCAGGTTTCTAGAGTAGAGGCCAGCTAAAAAGCAGCAACTGGCCCTCCAGGTTGGGGGTTGGGCATGGGGTTAACTTACTTCCCCATCCTGTAAAAAACATTCCAGTTACAGAAACTTTGATGAATAAAAACCTAATCATACACCTGCCTGAAGAAGGTGCCCCAGCAATGGGGACTGACGCTTACCAACCAAACCCACAAGGGCGCTAGTAAGCCGATACACCTTCTGATAACAAGGAAATCCATCCTCGTGGGGACATGGAACATCAGAACCATGTTTCAGGCTGGCAAGGCTGCAACCATTGCCAAGGAAATGGAGCGCTACAACCTCTGAGCCCTGGGCCTGGCAGAAACAAGATGGATGCAGTCGGGTGAGGTCAGATTGACCAGTGGCCAGTCCATTATTTATTCTGGACATGAAGAGGAGGCAGCAAACCATACAGAGAGAGTGGTTATCATGCTGACAAGACACCAGAAAGGCTCTAACTGCATGGGAACCCATCAGCTCTTGCGTCATCTCAGCAACCTTCAAATCTAGCAACAATTGGAGCCAGGGACCTCATTATCCTGATGGGGGACTTTAATGCCAAGATAGGAGGCCGAAATGAGGGATATGAGGCAGTGATGGGTAAACATGGAGAGGGGACTGTGAATGAAAATGGCAAGATGTTTGCTGAGACCTGTGTGAACAACAATCTGGTGATGGGGAGTGTTTTTCCCCATAAGACAATCCACAAAACAACCTGGTCACCAGATCATGTCACGGAAAACCAAATTGATCACATTTGTATCAATAAAAAGTTCAGAAGAACTATGGAAGATGTCAGGGCAAGACGGGGGGCAGATGCAACCTTGGATCACCATGTGGGAAAATTCAAGCTAAGGCTGAAGATCATCAAGCAAAGAGTCAAAGAGCGAAATACAACATTGACTACCTCAGCAATGCTCAAGTGACAAAACAGTTTAAGGATATTCTCCAAAAGAAAAACACGGAGACACAGCTTGGAAAGATGGACAATAAACGAGGAGTGGGAACTTTTAAAAGAAAAAGTGTGAAGAGGCTTTGGGGAGAAGATCCCAAAAACACAAAGAATGGATAACTCCAGAAACCTTCAACATAATCCAGCAGAGGAGAAAGCTGAAGGAAAAAGTGAACAATGCAAGAATAAGATCTGAAAAAGCGATAGCTCAAAAGGAGTACAACCATTGCCACAAAGAAGTATGGTAGAACACCAGGAGGGATAAGAGATCACAGATAGAGAGGCTAGCTAAGGAGGCAGAACTCGCAGCATCTCAAAGAAATATGAAAGAACTCTATAACATCACAAGGAAATTGTCTGGGACATATTGACAAAATAAACCGATTATGGGAAAGAATGGCCAACTACTTTCAACTCTGGAAGAGCAACTCGATAGATTGGTAAAGCACTTCCAAGAAGTTTTGAACAGACCACCACCAGCAGAGAAGCCACATATTCTTAAGACCAGGACACTGCTAAAGATCAAGTGTGACAGACCAACAAAAATGGAAATAAAAACTGCAATCAAACAACTGAAAACAGGAAAGACTGCTGGCCCTGACAATATTCCACCTGAATCCGTTAAAACTGATATAAATACATCTATAGACATGCTCTACAGCCTCTTTGGGATAATTTGGGAGGATGAAAAGACACCCACCGAATTGGCAGAGGGGCACATAGTGAAACTACCCAAGAAAGGGGACTTAAGAAAGTGCAACAACTACCGGGGGATTACCCTACTTTCAGTGCCCAGTAAGGTCTTTAATGGGGTCATCTTCAACCATCCTCAGGAAGCTGTGAACAAGAGGCTCCGGGATCAGCAAGCAGGATTCAGGAAAGATTGCTCATGCACAGATCACATAGCAATACTATGCATCATCATTGAACAGTCTATTGAATGGAACACGTCCCTGTACATGAACTTCATTGACTTTGAGAAGGCTTTTGACAGCTTAGACCAGACAGCACTATGGCAACTAATGGAACACTATGGAATCAGCACCAAGATCATAAACCTAATCAAGAACTCGTATGTCGGCACCTTATGTAAAGTCATGCATGCAGGCCAGCTTTCCTGGAGCTTTGAAGTCAAGATGGGTGTTAAACAGTGATGTCTTCTCTCACCATTCCTCTTCCTCCTTGCAACTGACTGGGTCATGAGTGACAAAACAGAAGTGAAGAGTAATGGAATTCAGTGGACAATGTGGGAGCAGCTGGATGATCTGGAATTTGCGGATGATATAGTTCTCCTTTCACACACACACAGACACAAATGCAAGAGAAGACAGACTTACACAAAATGCAATAAAACTTGGTCACACTCCCAATACATCAAAAACACAAGTGATCAAGATTCACTCCAAAACCAGCAACCTCATTTTCATGAAAACACTGCCCTAGAGGAGGTAGGAGCTTTTACCTACCTAGGCATTGTTGTGGATACCACCGGAGGGACGGATGATGACATCAGAAACAGAATCAACAAGGCTAGAGTGGTGTTTAACATGCTCAAAGATCTGGAGCTCAAAAAACATCTCCACCACCACTAAGATGCACATCTTTAACTCCAACGTGAAACAGGTGATGCTGTATGGATCTGAAACATGGAGAACAACAAAACACACAACACACAGGCTGCAAACATTCAACAACACATGCCTAAGAAGGATACTAAACATTTGGTGGAAAGACAAGGTGAGCAATATGGACCTGAGGAAAAGAACAAAGCAAGACCCCATAGATTTACAAATCTGGAGGAGAAAATGGAGTTGGATTGGTCACACCCTCAGAAAACCCGCCACAAATATTACCCGTCAAGCCCTGAAATGGAACCCCCAAGGGAAAAGGAAACAAGGCCATCCCAGGAACAGTTGGAGGAGACGTGTAGAGGCAGGAATGTCCGAGAGTGGGGTCAACTGGGGAGAACTCGAACAAAAAGCCATGGATAGAGTGAAGTGGAGGATATTCGTCAACAGCCTATGCGCCCAAGAGGAGCAAAGGGCTTAATGATGATAATGAAATCACTGTGTAAATACATTCATAAAATGATCGACATATGTTATACAATTCCAGTAAATTAGGTTACCAAAAGCAGGAGGCCAAAGAGGACATACCTACACAACCTGAATATTTGTACAGTGGTTTGGATGTGTTAATATTTAATAATTATACTGTAAAAATGGGATTGGATGACTGTTTTCCCCTGTGCAGTTTATTTATATAATATTTGTATCCCCAATGTGCAGCACTCCCAGGTCCTTCGATTTCTTAAGTACTCCACAGAAGACCTTGAGCACCTGCATCAGGTAGGAGCCTTTTCCAGAATGCACTCATATGCAGACCCTTTAATTGAATGTGCTCATGTGCAGGATGGACCATTTTATTTATTTTCCCAGACCTCTGCCTCACACCCCAGAATGCTCCTGATTGTAAACTGTGTTGTGCATTGCCTTTATTATCTTCTGTCTTGTTAAAAGTAATTTAATTTCCAAAATTTTCATTGTTTTTTTCTTTATTCATATTAGGAAAGCCAGCCATTTTGTGTGAATTTGTTTCCCCTTCATTTTATGATCTTGACCTTGGACGTCACTGTTGACATGAGCAATGGGAACACCTGTAGGGAACTAATGAAGACAGACAAAGAGGGGTGTAGCATGTGCTTGGGCAAAATTTCCTCATGTCACTGTGAGTCACGGGCGTGTTTCTGCTATTCTATCTTTTCAGACATCAGAACAAACTCTGCAGGACATTCATAATATCGTGGACTTCAGTACCCACATCATGAGGCCATTGCTTGGGGAGATCAATGTGCACCACGGAGTAAGCCTGTTTAGCATGTCACAAGAGTGTTTGTGGTAATAGCTTAAAAACACTGCTGACTATCATTATTGATATTTGCCAAGAAAGATAGCCCTGTCAGCATTGCTGATGAGTGCTGTTTACAAGTAGCCAAATGTGCTGAAATCAATTTGACACATCATGGTTTGCATAAGCACTGAGGCATGGCATGGCCTCTCCCTGCACTGAAGTTTGAGTTGTTGCTCTGCAGGAACCTGTGAAGTTACCTCTTGACTTTGTGAAGCGACTGGCTTTAAGGGTTGAACAAGAAAGACCAGGTAAAATAATAATAATAATAATAATAATAATAATAATAATACAATTAGGCAACTATTGATGCAACATGGTGCTTAGTCCAGTGTTTCATAAACACCTTTCTCACACTTTGAGGTTATTACGTACTAAGCTTTCACTGTTTCGGACCACTTAAAAAGTACTTGGATTTATAACTGATGTGTTCTCAGAACCACAAAAGCACAGGGCAGAATCTGGAGGTATTGCTTACAAGTATCTATCCAGATTGTTCGAGAGGTAGTTCTGAGCAATGTGTGTCTGTCTTTTTTTTTTCCTGTTCTTTTTTTGAGTGCCAAATAAGAAATTGATCGAGTTCAGTTCAGAGTATTTTACTACAAACAGTACAATATAGCGTTTTAAGTAGTTACCTTGTTCCCAGACATGCTTGTTTTATTATATTTTGATAAGACTACATGTCCACCCTTCCATTTCTTTTGTTTTCAGAGTGTGAATCGTTGCCGAGAGAGAGATTTCAGAAATAAAATGAGGAACAAAACTGTGTTCAGTTTCTGTGCTAGCCAGTGCACCTGACAAATATTTCTTGCCTGTGCTAGTTGTTAAAAATGGTTAGGATAATCATTCACTTGGCTGAGCAAAATCCACCCTTGGGACTTCATGAAGCAGATTTGTACTGCTTGCTTAACTAGTTTGTTTAGGGGAATATTTATTTTATTTGCTTATTTGAACTATTTCACCAGAAATGGCCAAGCTTACCATGATGCTAGTTAGAATTCTCTTGATGTCTGACGTAAAGTTTTGTGTTTTGCAGAATCACGCACTGACAAGGTTATGGACCGGTTCAGTGGGTGGGCCTTATGTCTCCCAAATCTGACCAAGTTTCCTGACCATCATCGAGAGCACAGACCCCCACTTTGTATAGAAATCAAGGTACACTGCCATTAGGGTGGAAGTCAGAGCTCTGACTGGCTTATGATTGTTTTCGAGACTGAGGTTGTTCCTCTGAGCCGGTTTTCACTTCCACAGTCCTTTTTAATGCGTTGTTTTTTTTTTTTGTTTTTTTTTTACAGCCCAAATGTGGATTTCTTCCATTTTCGAGGCAAGTTACCAAAGAGGTTAAGTGGAAGGTGTGTCGCTTCTGCATGCATCAGCGCTTGAAGGTAAACACTGCAGTCCTGTTAGGAAATACGAATGATAGGCTGAACCAAAATAAAAGTACGATTCCCCTTTGACACCGCTGACATGCACACATTTGTGTTGGCATAACAGTAGATTAGCTGATGTTTCAATAATAGTTCAACATGAGTGTTTAAAGCCCCTCGGGTTTTTTCTGTTGCTGTTTGCAGAAAGGTTTTACTGGTAGATACCTTAATATCACCTGTTTACATGGATAAGAATTTGAGACTCAGTAACCAGTAATTTCACATTATACCTATCACAATTATGATAAATTATGGTTCTGCTTTTCTGTAGGTGAGCAGTGGTGTGTGGAAGAGACTCAGCAAATACTGTCCCTTGGATCTGTTTTCAGGGTGAGATTTTAGTGTATCAAGTTTGCATGTCATGCTAGTCCCTTTAAATACTTATCTTGTGGTATTAAAATAAGCATCTGATGTTTTAAGCAGAAATTTCTGTTTTGCTTATTTTAAGGAACACACAGAGAATGTATCTTGCAATCAGAAACTTGCTGGATGAGCCACAAAATAACTTAAAAATATTCAGGGTAAGTTTATGTGTGTGCACGCACATGAGAGCTCATGCGGAACTATGACTTGGTTATCGTCAGCTATTTTGCTGTTCTGGATGATTGCCACTCAGCACAATGGTGTGCACATTCGGCAGGACGGAGAGCTTATCTATGGAGGCATGGATGACGCCGACCAGCAGCATGATCTGAATAAACTGACGCAGCAGCTTCGCTCGTACTTCTTCCCGACCAACATGCTCATCCAGGATCCCCCATCCAACAAGGCCGTGCTGAACAAGCTGAGCCAGGTCATCATCACGGCTTTGCTGACCAGCTGGGATGCGGAAGGGCCCACGCAGTCTACTAGAGACTACGTTCCCGTGGGCAGGGACCAGTGCCATGCCAGTCTGCCGCTTCTGGATTGCCTCAAAGGTGAGGGCCCAGGGTTTGAAAATGCATTTGCATTGAGTTAAAGGCAAACATGGCCACAAATTCAAGCAGGCCAAGTCAAACCTGGTACCAACTGGAGAATGGAAACTCTTGGATAAATGAAGATTAACTTAAATTACATCATGATTAGAATTGTGTGCTAAAATACTTAGCAGGCCCAGTCGCCAATGGTTGTCATGGGAAGAAGATGCCATAGTAAATCTGATAGGGGATTGATTGTTGGCCTGTAATTTGAGTACAGTGCACCTTGATCCATAGACAAGGCTCCTTTTAATGAGTGCAAAAAATAAATGTCAATATTTTCAGTAACTCCTTCACAGGTTTGTAATTGGGCTTGATCTGGTTGTTGGGTAATTAGGGCTTCTTGGGCAATACATTTAGGCTTCTGTGTATCTTTGACTTTCAGGCAGGCTGAACATGAAAGTAAGAATTAGTGATATGTCCAGTAGGTATTTCAGATTTCAGATTGTCCACTAACTTTCTTATACAGCACACCAAAGCATGCCGAAAGACTGTGTCCTGTCTAAAATCCTCAAAGTTCAGCGACTGGATGACCTTGACATTGAAGGACTCTATCCTCTGTACAAACGTGTTGAGCGGCACCTAGTGGAATGCCCTGAAGAAAGGTATGTGGACTGCAAGCTGAATTTATCGGGGTATTTTAAGCATTTTCTATTGCCTCGTCTGGGTTGTAATGAGCCATTTGCTCCACTGGGGGGTAGACAAGTGTAAAGTTTAAATCGCAATTGTGCTGCATTTCAAAGGGTTCTTCGAATGTATCTTTTTTAATATTTGGTCTCAATTTGAGTGACTGGTCTCACAAATTTCTCATAACTTCTCAGGACTAGATTGCAAATAGATGGGCCATACAATGAGAAGTTTCGTGAGAGAATGAGACACTGTCCATCTGAAGATGATGGTTCCATCGAATATGCAGTGGGGAAGGTTAGTAGGACCTGACCAGAATTACAACACTGGCCCAACTGGGAATTTCAGAGTACCCACTGTTTTTAACCCTTGCAAACCAGCAATTTTAACACTGAAGATGCATCACTTAGAAATTCTTTTTTTTTCTTGAGTGTCTCATTTGTTTAAATGTAAATCTGCTTGACAACCCACAGGTTCACCAGTACAGAGTTGCCATGACAGCCAAAGACTGCTCAATCATGATCACGCTTACCCCTTGTGAAGGGGATGAAATGTGAGTACAGCAGTGGTATAACGGACCACAGTTGATCCTGATCCCTAAGGATGCCCCCATGAGTCATTTGGTTTTGGAAATGAATATTGAAAAAACAAGTTGGTTTTTTTTTTTTTTTTTTTTTTTTTACTTTTGGTTTTATTTAGAAAAACCAATGAATGAATGATACAGATTCAAAAGTCATGAATATGGAGTTGGTCCCCCTTTTGCAGCTATAACAGCTGCCACTCTTCTGGGAAGGCTTTCCACAAGATTTGTCTGTGGGTAATTTTTGTCCATTTACCCAGAAGAGCATTTGTGAGGTCAAGCATTGATGTGGGACATGAAGGCCTGACTTGCGGTCTCTGTTCTAGTTCTTCCCAGTGTTTGATGGAGTTGAGGTCAGCGCTCTGTGTGGGCCAGTTAAGTTCCTCCACACCAAACACAGCGAACCATGTCTTTATGGGCCTTGCTTTGTGCACTGGGACAGAGTCATGCTGGAACAAAAAAAGGGTCTTCTCCAAACTGTTACCATAAAGTTGGAAGCATAGAATTGTCCAAAATGTCTTGGAATGCTGAAGCATTAAGAGTTCCCTTCCGTTGAACTAAGGAGCCTAGCCCAACCCCTGAAAAACAACCCCATACCATTATCCCTCCTCCACCAAACTTTACAGCTGGCCCAGTGCAGTCAGGCAGGTAACGTTCTCCAGGCATCTGCCAAACCCAGACTGATCCATCAGACAGCCAGACAGAGAAGTGTGATTTGTCACTCCACAGAACAGGTTTCCACTGTTCCAGAGTCCAGTGGCAGTGTGCTTTACACCACTCCAGCTGACGCTTGGCATTGCACTTGGTAATATGAGGTTTGCATGCAGCTGCTTGGCCATGGAAACCCATTCCATGAAGCTCTGGGGTTAATGCCAGAGGAAGTGTGCAACTCTGCAGTTACTGAGTCAACAGACCATTGGCAATTTACACACTATGTACCTCAGCACTCTGTGACCCTCCTCTGTTACTTTACATGGTCTGCTACTTTATGGCTGAGTTTTTGTTGTTCTTAAACACTTCCACTTTGCAGTAATACCACTTACAGACCGTGGATTATCTAGCAGGGAAGAAATTTCACAAACTGACTTATTGCAAAATTGGCTGACCTTGTAAAGTACCACACTTGAATTTACTGAATGTGAAAATGGCTGTAGTACACTCACCTAAAGGATTTTTAGGAACACCATACTAATACGGTGTTTGACCCCCTTTCGCCTTCAGAACTGCCTTAATTCTACGTGGCATTGCTTCAACAAGGTGCTGAAAGCTTTCTTTAGAAATGTTGGCCCATATTGATAGGATAGGATCTTGCAGTTGATGGAGATTTGTGGGATGCACATCCAGGGCACGAAGCTCCCGTTCCACCACATCCCAAAGATGCT
>JAODJW010000106.1:20167813-20187097 GCA_026777045.1 Hyperopisus bebe | reverse complement strand
TGATCATTGGGGGGGGGGGTTACAACTCCCCCACCCCCCCTGTAATTTACGGCCATGTATACTATATATCACCCATACTTAACTGGCAAATACATGCCTGCTTTTTACATTGGCATACACCTTGCCTACATTTGAATGAGATTCTGGAGACTGACAAGTGCACTTGACTTATTCTCTGAAAGCTCAGTTTTGCCTTGACAAAAGAATAGCCCATGTATTTGCTTCACTCACCCAGCTGAGAATTCTGTAGGTGTAGTTTGACATCCGCTCTGTAGGGAGGTGACAGTTTGATCAGCGGTGTATGACACATGACTGTGGCAGTCTTTCCTGATATGTTATCACTTCCTCTTTTGCATGTCCTCTGAAGTCTCGATGTGAATGTAAAAGCGGAATGGAGGGCTCCTCTCCCTCACAGGGCTGCAAGCCAAAGAAAGTCTGCGATGGCAGCACATGTCACAGTACTGCCAAGTGCCAGATTGGTGCAGATGCTATCCCCATGTGAGTAGACGTTTTCTCCCATCAAGCAGACTCTCAATGTCTTATCTCTGTTTCTACTATCTTCAACGGCAAGACTACAGTTTTGTGCCATTAGCCGGTACTCTTTGTGTATTCCCCTCTTTGTTGCTGATAAATTGCCCAGTATAGCTTTAGCCTGTGCTCACTGGAGATCTCACATAAGTTCTCTTGCAGATGCTCTTGTACTAAGGAGCAAATTGGCGATGGCAGACGTTGCTATGGCAACATCATGGAGAGGATCTTGGAGCTGGACAGAGGCGAAATCCTGAAAGGAAAAATCTCTGCCTCCGTCGCCACATTCGGTAGCAACTAAGCCCTTGAACCAATACTAATCCCCTCATGTTGATTTCACTTTTTCATGATACCTTGACTGTCTTGTGAAGGACACTGATGTCCTTCCATGTTTGTTTGCAATCTGCAGTGAAAACACAATTAGATTTTGCATGTCTTTCAATGTCCCTTCTCAATCTGCATCCAGTTTAAGGGCTGTCGTAGCCTTCGTATGTGTTTTGAGCTGATTTTGAAAACACTAACGCAGTATTTGGTGGTCGTAGAGAATGGATGCCAGCTTATACTGACAAAACATGGACCATTCACTGCCTTCATTCCACTTCTCAGCTCGTCACCTACACAGGTAAGGATCGATATTCCAGCTCGTGCTATTCATCGCCATGAAGTGCCTTTGTGGAGTGGATTTGGAAAGAGTTTGACATGGGTGGTGTGGGGGGGATGTGATGTATATTGTGACAATGGTTACATTGAGAAAGGATGCCTTGTAAGAATAATTTTAAAACAATTTTATAATAATAAAGATTTCATTATACAATAACAAATGACCAAAATAAGGCTAACTCTTTTTTAGGGGACAGTTTCACAACTAAGCATAACAAAAAAAAAAAACTGATCCATATGATAAAATGTGTTTGTCTTATACAAAACTACAGTCATTCCTAGGTACATGTTTCATTCTCGCAGTCTGCATGCACAGTGTATTTGCCTCAGTACAAATCCATAAAAGATAAGCAATACATTTTAAAGTATTTTATTTTTTGGGATAGATGGGGGCTCTCTGACACCCCTGCCTTTTCTCTATGCTTGTGTTGTTTTTTTTTTTTTTGTTTTGGAAGGCTGTAGGTCTCCAGGGATCATCCCTCCATTATCACTTTTAGTTTTTTAATTGCTAGTGAAAACAGATTTTTATAAAGTTTGTAGTATAGTTTAAAAATAATAAAAAAACAATAACACCAGAAACCAGGATGAACAAAAAACTTTACAATTTTACACAAAACTGGATGCAACTATTGGGTAACCTTCATAACGCATTCATAGAACATTCATTTGTATACCTTAATAACAAATATTATATGATAATAACAAACATTATAATTGCATAATTATATTTATTATTTGTATATTTGTGCATTTGTTATTAATGTATATTAAAGCTGTTAGGCATGTCAGGATATTAAGGTACATGTACATGCTGCTTATGAATGTTCTGTGAATGCTTCATGAATGCATTATGAAGGGGCACTGAATGTTCTAGGAATGCATTATAAAGGCATTTTGAAGGTGCAGTTTATGTACCAGTTATCAAATATTATGTGGACGGTTCACTACGTAGATTGCAATTTTTTTTATTTCTGGCCTTCATAGAACTGTTTCTCAACTTAAAAAAGACTTGGGTGTTTGAAAGAATGTGAATCTTTAATCTTCTATTTGACTTGGACAAATAATCGTATTTCTGATTTCCAGTATTTCATGAGGGTATCTGGAAACTATATGGTTTCACACCCTTTAGTGGTTATTACTGCAGTAAAATAATATATAAATAAATCTTGTTTTTTTGTGCAGTTTCTTGTTTGAAGATCTGCTTCACCTGCTTGAAATATATAGGTTGACTTGCATGAACAACCAATGAAAAACCTTCTTAATACCCTGCCTTAGCATTCCTGTTGAGTTGAGGGCTACATAAAGACCTTATCATAAAGTCTCTTCTTTGTCATTTTAATAGAATATTTGGGATATTTGTCACTCTGGCAGAACCATTTTAGCTGAACATCAACTCAGAGCTTGACATAATACTTCAGAGTACTAGTATATAACTCAAAGTCAAGTTTTTAGTGCCTATAGGCCAAACATAGCACCAAACTAAAGTCCTAACACCTCCTTGTATGATAATTATGATTATAAGTTATTTTTGGAGATATGTTTTGATCAAAACTAACATTATCAGCTGTGGTCAAGAGGATTAACTCAACTGTCCAGAGAATTTTTCTCTAAAATCTACAAGAGCTCTACAAGATCATTTAGATGCTTATTTTCTACAATGTTATTTTTTGAAAGTGAAGATCCTTCCTAGCCACTTCTCCCATTTATGCCATTATTATTCAGTTTACATTGTATACCCCATATCCGTCTCCCATGCTGATTATCTGGTGCATTGCCACGGTGATGTGTTGTATTGATGAGATATAAACTTGCATATTGGCGGCAGCCAGGGAGGCCTGCAGAAGTCTGAATTTCTTATATTCTTTGGGATAATTTTGAAAGACATCCACATTTAGGTAGACTTACCATGGTTTCAATTCCCGTCACATTCTTAAACTGCTTCCTCTACAGTGGACATAGGAGTTCACTCACCTTTGAGTGACACTGTATCATAGAAGTTCATAAACGCTTTAAGTATTATGGTTCTTATGGGGTAACATTTCTCATTTGCTTTACAAATTAAATTTAAATTATGTAATAATTTAACATCAAACTGGACCTTATTTGTTATAATGAAACAATCACTATATTATAAGGTACATTATAATTATATTATAATGAAACAATCACTAAACAATCACTATAACAATCATTATTTCTCCATCAGTGTTTAACTTCACTTCCCCTGTTCCTTACTTACTTTGTGAATTCTGCTCTTCTTTTTTGTGCCTCAAGGATGTCCCAGATGCTGTCTTTTGCAAGAACCACATAATTCTTGGGCAATATCTCATGAGTGAATTGCAAAGTAAGGAGTACTGGCTTCTTTCCGGAAAATCTATTCATTTCCAGAACAACAAGGTACTCTGAGACAGTAAACAAGCTGGCAATTTTGAAAATATGAAATGTGTGTGCAGGATACTCCGATATATTATTTTGTCCTTTCGTTTAACAGAAATTCACCATTGCACAGGCTTCATTTCAAGATTTCAGTGTTGTGCACAGTGACATCCCGGCAGCCAATGGGATTATCCATATCATTGACAAACCAATCATCAAATCATACCCAAACAGAAATATTGATGAGAAGGTATGGTTTTTATTCTGAACTTCTTGACTCTGTTTTGACTTGATTTCATGTCTAGTGTTTATTTTATGAATGTCTTCATTTTCAGTATGCTAAGATGAACATCGGGAGTATTCTTGCTTCAGAAAATGATTTCAACCGTTTTCAGTCATTAGTAGATGTAAGTCCTTAAATTTTTGGACAATGACACTTATTATACATTACAATGGGTTTGAAGTGATACAATATTTATATACAGTGGGTATAAAAAGTGTACACACCCCTGTTAAAATGCTTTTTGTGATGTAAAAAAATGAGACCATGATAAATAATTTTGAAACTTTTCCCACCTTTAAAGTGACCTATAACCTGTACAAGTCATTTGCAAAACAAACAAATCTATTAGGGGGGAAAAAATAAAAAATAAGAAATGTACAATAAGCCAGTTGCATAAGTGTGCACACCCTTAAATGGCTACTTTGTAGAAGCAACTTTTGATTTAATTACAACATTCATGCCGAATCTCGTCTTGCCAATATTTGCCCACTCTTCCTTGGAAAAGCTCTCCAAATTTATAAAATTGCGAGGGCATCTCTTGTGCATGGCCCTCTTCAGGTCACCTCATAGATTTTCAGTTGGATTTAGGTCTGGGCTCTGGCTGGCCCATTCCAAAACTTTAATTTTCTTCTGGTGAAGTCATTCTTTTGTTGATTTGCATGTATGCTTGGGGTCACAATTCTTTTTTGGAATTGTGGCCAAAAAGCTCAACCTTGGTTTCATCAAATCATAATGCATCTTCTCACTCCTTTTGGGAGACAATGTATTCTTTTTGCAAAATTGAGCTGAGCCTGGATGTTTTTCTCTGTAAGAAAATGCTTCTGTTTTGCGACCCTACCCCATAGTCCAGACATATGAAGAATATGGGAGATTGTTGTCACATGTAGTACACAACCAGAAGCATTCCTGTAGCTCCTTCAGTGTTGCATTGCTGAAGGCCTCTTGGCAGCCTCCCTGACCAGTTTTTGTCTTGTCTTTTAATCAATTTTGGAGGGACATCTAGTTCTCAGTAACATCACTGTTGTCCCATGTTTTCTCCACTTCTTGATTTCTGTCATCACTGTGATCCATGGTTTATCAAATGCAATGAAAAAGTTTTGTATCCTTTTCCTGACTGATACCTTTCAACAATGAGATCCCTTTGATGCTTTGTAAGCTCTCTGCAAACCATTGCTTTTGCTGTAGGATGCAGCTGAGTAAATGTCAGGAAAATCTTACTAGGACAGCTGAACTTTATTTGGGTTTAATCAAAGTCACCTTAACTGATGACAGGTGTGTACCCAAAATGACTGAATACTGTAATTAAATGCTTCAGCAAAGTATTTATTTATTTGTGTGCACACTTATGCAGCCAGCTTATTGTAGTTTTTAATTTTTTAAAATATTTTCCCCCTAACAAATTTGTTTGTTTTTCAATTGAATTGTACATGTTATAGGTCACATTAAAGGTGGGAAAAGTTTTGCAATGATTTATTGTGGTCTCATTTTTTACATCACAAAAAGCATTTTAACAGGGGTGTGTACACTTTTTATATTCACTGTAAAGTGCAGTCTGTCAGTTATAATTTAATTTAATACTATGGATAGGATGTGTGCAGGAATTATAGCTATTTTTATACAATGTTCCCTATTTATACAAGTACTGTACCTTAATTCATAATGCAGTATACAGCATTATTAATTCTTATGCTGAACGTTATAATGCATTATGAAGGTATCTATAATGCATTATAGGTGAGTGATTCAGATGGCATTCATAGTGCATAATACACATGGCTATAATGTGTTATGCCTTTTTATAAACAGTTATAGCCATGTTTATAATACTTTTTGAATGTATTATAATGCATTATGAAGGTATCTATAATACATTATGATGACTGCTTTAAGTAAAGTGTTACCAAAAGGGCATACTTATGCACTTATAGACATAAAGTCTACGTAGTGTCTGTGTTCATACAATGGTCATATGTGTTCTTATGATTACAAGCCAATTAATTGAAACTCATGTTTCACTGGTGCTGCAGAACTGTGGTGCAGATATGCCATTAAAGGGTCCTGGGCCCCTCACCGTGTTTGTCCCCACAAACGAGGCTATAGACCGTGCCAGGGATGGGAGTTTCATATACATGCTGTCACAGGTGAGAAGGTCAGGGGTCATCGGAGCTATTTGATACTGAGCTTCACAAACCGGTATTTGCCACAGACAGGTATGATGGATGGTAATCTGTAATAACTTTCCTTCTGACCTTCTACCTGCCTTGAGTGATTCTGCAAACCAGATATGTGTCTAATCTTGATTAAGGAATCAAAAATCAGTACTCATCTGATTTCAAATGATACTTGTAACATGGACTTGCCTCCAATAATGTTGGTTCTCTTGCTGCAGGCCAAAGACAAGCTTCAGAAGCTTCTGAAGCATCACATCTTCTCCATGGCAGCGGTAAATATTCCAGCTTTGACCACACTTTAATTGGCCACCCGCTAGATAAGTGTGATAAGCATTTTAAAAACTGTTCTGTGCTCCAACTGAAATACCATATATCAAGTTTAGAGAAGTGCAGCAGCAAGATGAAGAACTATGATACAGGATTGGACCATGATTGAAGGGTTCATTGGCAGGTGTGATGCTAGAATTTTTTTTAAGGAGGGGGGGCATAAGAGGGGCCTTAATTCATACAGAGGAGCCAACCTTACCAATAATTAACCAATGGTACGTTTTCGAATGGTTAATTACAGAGAAGGGGGCACTCCAGCGGCCAATCAGCTTTCAGCTGGGGCTGTTGCCCCTGTGGCCTGCTCCTGTATACACCCCCGTTTACTGGGCACAGCAGGGGTTTTCTTTGACAGGGATTGGGTAGGCGTATTAGTATAGCATGAAAGGTAGGCATAAAAAAATATAGAAGCTATTTCAGTAGGTTTGGGTAAGACTCTATAGATAAGACCTCTATGGACTAAATCAAGGTAATGTAATACAAAGATTTGAGGCAGAGGATCTATGCAGTTATGAGGCTAGCCTGACATACTGAATAGCTAATCTCAGCCTGAATGTGAATGATTGCGTGATGGTACTGAGAAGCAGCTCTGTGTTCAGATCTTTGACAAAATGAGACACATTACTGGACGACAGCAAAGCATAGAGCTCTAGACTAGCAAAATTTCTTTCAGAGGTGTGATAAAAATGGAAAGATTGTAATCAGCCTATAGCAAGACAGACTGCTAGATCCATATTAGGCTTCTTGAACAAGGGCTTTGAATACAGCTACTGTAAGTTATCCAGGAGATCAATATTAATTAATTCATTCCTATCAATGGTGACAAACCAATTAGGAAATGAGCATATTCAGCAAAATGATTGCATGAAACATAATCCATGATAATGCATGAAATCAACTGCTGTGTGATATATAATGATCATTAATTATATTGGGTATGTTTCATACATTGATGTGGAAAAGAACACTGCCATGAGGAATTATATTCATTGGTATCCACAGAAACGTTTTTATGTTTGAATTTTTACAGGCTTGGAAAATGCTGTTCTAACTTTGGATGCTATAAAATGTTGATGAAAATGGTTGCCGTTTGATAAAATAATGCAAAATGTCTATTAATACTGAGCCATTTTCCTCTCTTTCCAGGTTACAGTGGAACAGCTGGCTACCATGACAGAATTCCAGACTATGGCCCATGAGACCATCACAGTTAACATTGCCAAGAATGTAAGTCAATGACCCATCGATCTGATCACATCACCTCATGGATATTACAGAGATTCTCACTATTCATTTCCCAGTGGACAGAGGAGGTATTTTTATAGGTGCCCTTCTGAAACTGAAATACACTGCATGAGGCTTATATCATCTCTTGCATTTATTTTCCAACAGGCAAGAATCTTTCTGACTGAAAAAGAGATCAATTTAGATTACAGAGAAATTGTAGCATCAAATGGAATCATCCATGTCATTGACGGTGTCTTCATCCCTCCATCCATCGTCCCTATTTTGCCACACAGGTGTGATAAGAATGAGAGCCAAATACTTGAGGTAGGTTGTGTTGGCTGTGGTCCGTGATGCCACATGTGAACTTTCAGAGTGTTAAATAGCTTTTGCCTTCATAGAAGTACTTTTCCATGCTTTGTTTTTTAGGGAACCTGTACAAGATGCAGTCACCTACATGAGACTCACTGCCCATCAGGAAGCACTGAACTGGTATTAACAAATACACTTGAACTCTGTGCAGTGATTCATTGTTATTGTTGTGTACTGTTGTCTTATTTTATTTTTATTTTTTAATTTACCCCTCTAGTATTTATCGTCAGTGGTTATCTGTTGTAAATGTCTGATTCTCATTTCATGTGTTTGAGATATCAATAAAGTGACGTGACTTGACTTATACCATGCACCATCAATGTTCCTGCTGCTTGCTTCTACAGACAAGCTATCGAAGGGACTGTGAATACTCAACCTCTCCTGACTTCCTGGTGCTTAGCAGTGGGGGCTGTGCTAAATACTGCAATATGACTCGAGTGGTAGGCCCTCTGTTTGTGCTTTAACATCATAGCCTGACTTGCACTTGCCGTGACCTTGTTGATCACGATAAATACCGCATGACACTTCTGTGTGGTAGATTCTGACCAACACTGGGGTTTTTTTGCAGCACTGATTTCTAGTGACAGACTTGGCTCATCTTATGTTTTCCTAGCAACCAGACTGCTGCCCAGGCTTCTACGGACCTGACTGTAAACCTTGCATCGGTGGTTTTGAAACCCCTTGTTATGGCAAAGGGACTGTAAGTAAGACTACGACCCTATTTGGGTAAAGATACTGAGCTGAGAGTTTCTGCCTATTTGAATTCTGTGGCAAGAACAAGTATAACTATATCTAGTCTAGGCTCACTTGTCTGTGTTGTGGTGGTAACTTTGTCTGGTTTATCCGTCTGGAAACTCTGACTTGTTTTCCCAAAGTGCGATGATGGCATTAATGGCGATGGCTCCTGCAAATGCATCCCAGGCTTCACAGGAATTGCTTGCCACCTCTGCTCTGACCCAACAAAGCATGGAGAGAACTGTAATGAAGGTACGTGAGATAGATGTAACTGCATTAGGTCACCACTAAGAATATGGCACGGTTTGATAACGGCTGAGCACGTGTGGCATCCGTCCACAGACTGCCGATGCGTGCATGGAGATTGTGACAACAGGCCAAGCAGCAATGGGGTGTGTCGGGCAGGGTCCTGCCAGGAAGGGTACCATGGTGACTTCTGTGAGCAGGAGCTCACGCAATGCTCTGCCACATGTCACCCCAATGGTTATTGCCATCGTTTCGAGAATGGGACATCAAGGCAAGTTCACATCAAAACCAACAGATCTTTATTGTCAGGTCATCAAGATAAATGTGTACATCTGGGATGGCAGATCATCTACCCAATGCCGCTGCATTTTACAATTTACTGTACTGTGCAGAAGTCTTAAGCAAAGAAAATGATGTTGTGTTGGTGTGCAACTATGATATTATGTCTGTCAAAGTGTGGGAGCCATTTCAAAACCTCTTCTAAAATCACTCTAGTATTTGCGGGAACCATCCAATATACCCACGTGGTTTTTGACCTGACCACTATCAGTCATTGTCTAGCTAATAAATATGTCAAGTTATTTAACTAATTAATGTAATAAAATAAGAGAGCTGGTGGTGAAATTAAACAAATACATGGAACGGCTCAGGTCCCCGTGGGGAGAGGTTGGGAACTGAAGCGATGTTTATCTAGCCATCCAACACCAGAAGAAATTCTTGTTGGTTTTTATTGCGTTTCTGTTCATTTGCATGTGCTCTAATGATAAATTGTGCTTTTGTCTGAACAAATGTACACATACTACCCAGATAAATACTGTAGGTTTTAGAAAATTTCTTTGCCTAAGACTTTTGCACAGTACTGTACTTCACATAGTACATTTACACAGTGACTAGACAACATTCGCTCCGAATTGGAATGGCTGTGGTTATGTCCCTCCGTACCATGATTCTCTAATGCCATTTCAACATTTTGTGAATCGCAGCTGCGTCTGTGAACCAGGGTTCGACGGCGATGGATATACCTGTCTCCCTAGCAACCCTTGCCTCAAACCTGACAGGGGCGGCTGTAATCTAAATGTAAATTCATATAGCCGTACATGACATTACAAAATAGCACCTGCTGCTGTTGTTCCTTTTAATTCGCACCAATCAGACTGCATCTGTGTCCTCCCCACCACCCCCCACCAGGCCCAGTGTGTACATGCTGGCCCAGGGAACACCTCGTGTATTTGCAATAAAGGCTGGACGGGCGACGGGCTGGTCTGCACTGAAATAAACAACTGCCTCCTGAATGCCAGAGGGGGCTGTCACCCCCAAGCGGACTGCAAGCCCACTGGCCCCGGTCAGGTACGCATCTTCAGGGACCAGCTGGATTTCCTCCTTTTCCCACTTAGCACTCCTTGTGTCACCACCCATCGCAAAACCTTCACCCCTCCACTTCCGAAGAATCTGTTATGTAGTACATTTACATTACTGTTCCCACGACCCCCAAAATAACAGCGCCAGCCATACTCAGCCCCAAGTTTTGCTGACTGAATGGGGGTAGAGTCCCACTCGATAGATTTCGCAGATTGGAAGTGGTACCCCTCAGTGGATTTCGTTGATTGAAGGGGGTCCCGCTCAGTAGTTTTCACTGATTGGAGGGGGGGATTCCCCTCAGTAGATCGAAGGTGGTGTCCCTCGGTAGAGTTCACTGATGGGAGGGGTTCCCGCCTCAGGAGAGTTCAATGATGGGAGGGGGTTCCCCTCAGTAGAGTTCACTGATCAGAGGGGGTTCCCCTTGGTAGAGTTCACTGATGGGAGGGGGTCCCCTTTGGTAGAGTTCACTGATTGGAGGGGGTTCCCTCCTATGCTTGCAGTCATAATTAAAATTTTTGAACATTTTGCAAACATTATCTGAAAATTCTCTCCCACATTTTAGGAATCCCCGGTGAGGTATTCTTAATACTTGGTTTAAAACATCCAAGATCAGAGGACTCATCCTGGATTGTCTAAATGTGGATATGGTTATTTTGGTGCTTCAAAGCCACGGGAGAATTGGATTAGCCATGCTGGATTAAATAATCCAAGATAATTGCTTGCTCCCATGGACACTGACTAGGCTATATTTATCACCACTTGAAACCATGATCCACCAATCTGTGATTTCGCTATCTAAAATGATGAGAATGAGGGTGCAATTCGTACGCATTGTTGGGACTTTTGTATTGTTGGGACCTGTGAGGGACTTTCTAACCCTGCTCATGCACATTTTGTCCTGGGTGTGACGTTCATCTACATCTAGCCCTGCAAGCAGGTCCTCCAACTTCCAGGGAAAATTTGGCGCTGGTGGCAGGATTGGCACTCTAGCCACCAGAGAAAAACTTTACACTGTTCCATTCCATTCTAATTATTCTAGTGCTGAGGTACTGCCCACCCCACAGCTGCGCTCAAGTTCTCATGCCTGAGGTGGTTCGTCGCGTGGTGGGTGCAGCAACGTGCTGTAATCAGCGCACACTCCTTATCACACTCCTCATCTCTTTCTTTCTCTCTCTCCTCAAGTTCAAATAATGGTGGTACCTCTAGAGGGGTTATATTTTGTCTTTGTGTCATGCAGGTTTCTTCTGGTCCTCTGGCTTCTTCGGTCTTCTACGGTCCTTTGGCATGGTGCTAGGCTAACTGGTGTCTCTAAATTGCTTATAGGACAAGATTGTGTGTGTGTGTCTGTGTGTGTGTGTGTGTGAGTATGTGTGTCTTTTGATGAACTGGCATCCCATTAATGGTGTATCTCTGCTAGAGATCGGCTCCAGACCCCCTGTAGTGGGTGGATGATGTATGGTTGTATGAACAAAACAAAAATCATTATTTATAATATCAGTTACAGTCCTACAAATGTAATGTTATTGTACTGTTATTTGCTTGAATATTATGACATTCTGACTATCATGTATTGTGCAGGATATGTTGTACAATACATAGGCAGTGTAAGCAACACTCCCCTCCACATTCTTTGAATTTTTCAGAACAAGTGCACATGTAAGTCTGGCTACATGGGAGATGGGCGCAAATGTGACTTGATCAACCCCTGCCGCACAAACAATGGAGGCTGCCATAATCTGGTTTGTATAAAATATCCACCATTTTACCTCACCAGAATAAAGACTGCTGATCAGATTAAACCTGAGAATCGGCTCTGTCTATTGAAGGCATTACCATCTACAGAGAACCTGACTTTAGCATTTAATTCTGTTCAACATAAAACCAATATTGACAGCAGCTGACAGTGAGGACCACATACGCACGTGTGATACATAGGGAGGCCAATAGAAATAAATACCTTTTTGTGCAGTTGAGCAATTCTAGCTAAACATTTGCAAAAGGCTGAAAAATGCAGGCAATATGTGCAGAGTTATGTAAGAGTTAATGCACTCTGCTGCGTATCAAGTGGTTCCTTGCCTCTGCAGCTGTGCAATTAAATATATAATACACAACCTGGATTGTGTTAACCTGCTTATACCACGGCCACTACACATTTGGCTGATATGTTTCTACTCAGAAATGCATTTAATAATAGAACTTTTTTTCTGCCAATTACTGAATGTTTTGGTTTCATTCTCATTCATTTTAAATGATGTTCTATGTCTACAATTTTCAGTCACATTAGTTAAAATTAAGTATTATAATATGGCATTGATTTGCTACTTTGATTTGCCTTACTAGCACTATGTGGCCGGTTATAGAAAATGTATCCGCACCTTTCTGACCAATCAGATTTGAAAATTCAACAGCGCCGTGGTATAAATAGCAACAGTTAACAAAACATTCACCTCTGGTAGTAATCGCCTATTGGGCGGGGGTCATTAGGGAGCCTTGGGGGTGTGTATATCTTGAATGGGTCAGATGTTTTCTTTTCAGCTCTTCATTTGGCTGTTTTATTTTCACTGAAGTGATGAACATTGCATGTGTCATTCTCAAGACGATCAGAATCACCTTCTTTTGACATATCATTCCATGTTACATGTAATAACTAGAGATGGCGCAAGGTCATTTTTTCTGGTCTGATACTGATTTTAAAATTTTGAGTATCTGCTGATACCAATCCAATATTTTTCCCCCTTTACCAACTATTAAGGATTAAGTGATAAACAAAAGCCATGCTAGTACACTACAGGAGGAAATCCACGGGCAACATGATTTATGCAGATGTGTGCTTGCTTGTTTTATTCAGTAAAACAAATATATAAAAATTAACAAATATATAATGGTGCAAACTGTGCAATCTGTTGTCAAATTAAATAAAATAAGGAAATCAATCATAAAAACATTACTGTATACCACAACTAACTATTCCTAGTCAAAAAGTACATATAAATTTCTAGTACAATATATACAATGGAGCACAAACAGAACTCTTAAGTAGTAATTAACCAAACTTCAGAAAGAATACAATACTGAAGTTTGTATACATTTTACTGTGTTTGGAGTTAAGAAAAATCAGCACTAGCTTTACGGACATGCACTCTGCCATTTTGCTTTTTTTCTTCCTTCAGCATAAAATACACCCCCTTCGTATTTGCATGGGTTAGGGGTGGGAGATGCCCCCAATGTGAAAATTATAATGCTTGCCCCCCCAGCCTTAACCCAAAGTCTGCTTGCCTGAATGATAACATAAGCGTCTAGTTATTACCAATTTCTAAACAAACAGCAGTGTGCTGTATACTTTGCATGTCAAGTTACATTGTCATTTCTTATCAAGACCTTTTTACTGTCCTTTTTTATATGCAAACATCTAAATTATACTCCTGTACGTACAAAGTTACTAATGTAAGCACTGGGAGCACTATGTTTTGGAGTCATTGTTAAAATTGCAAACTGAATGGCATTGAAAATTTTAAATATACTACAAAAACTGCAAGATTCCATGGTCACAAAGACAGCAAACTCGTGAGCGAGGCTGGTTAACCAGACCAAGATGCATGCAATAGCCAAGCCAAGACTTTTCATAAGGATATAGTGTGCACTTACACTAGCAAATATTATGTATCCCTAATATTTATATATTATATGATTTTATGTCATTCAAACCATTTTTAGCATTGTTTTTGGCGTACTCGTTGTCTGCAGGTTTCTGCCATCTATTGGCAAGGTCCTAGAATATTCCCGTTTAATTGTTTATGACTTGCAAATAACCAAAACTATGATTGTCAAATAAGAACCAAAACATTCAGGATGTTGTCAAATCATCAACAATTAAATCCGCATAACCCGTTAATCCAAGTCTCCTCCATGTCTGATCCAGCATTTTTTGCCATTAATAGCCCAATACCGATAGATGGCGTTGGATCGGTGCTGTCTCTAGTAATGTTGCATCAGCAGATGTTCACTTCAGGTCAGACCTATTGTTTTGTCCCTGTTTAGGCCGCTTGCAAACTGCAGTTAAATGGGACAGCTGTGTGTACCTGCCCCCCTGGCTTCTCTGGGAATGGAAAAGTGTGCTATGGTGACTTATTTATGGTGAGTGACTGAGGTGACTCTAGAATCTTTTAATGTTGGGAATGCTACTACAGGATCTATGTAAACCCTGGATGTGTCGTGCATGCGCCAGTATTGAAAGCCAAATACAAAAGTAACTGAACTCAAGTGTCAGTCCAGACAATTAATGGTAATCAGCCATTTTTATGAAAATTTGTCCAAGTACATGAGATGGACTTTAAGTTTCTATAATTAATAAGGGTGCAAGTTTGGCAGATGGTCTACAGTCTAGTACTTGAATAGTTTAATACTTTAATATGGTTGACTCAGAACGGCAGTTCATGCATGACTCAAATTCCCAGTTGACTCAGATACTGTAGTGACAGGGAACATAAGAGGGGGCATACAGAGAAACCAACCTTATCATTAGCCAATGATATCTTTTGAATCAGTGAATGACAGGCGATGGTGCAATTCTGGAGGCTAGTCAGCTTTTAGCAGGGGTTAGTGTTATTGTGTACCTATCCCTGTATAAACCCGTTTGCAAGCGATGAAACGACACACTGTAAGGGAAGATGAGCCATTGTCTAATCATGTCGCATAATGTAATGCACATACATGAGACAAGTTTCTTTTCATTACTATTTAACAATCTAATTAAGTTTGTTTATGTGTATTGTTCAGGAACTTGTTTGGAGGACAGAATTTTCTCATTTTTATAGCTTGATACAGGTACGTTCCCAAGTTTATTTTTTAAATGAATTTGTGGTACTAAAAGGATAATGTTAATAAATAGCTGTAGTATAAACTCACTCTGATACCCACTGCCTGTGCCCTCATCCAGAAATCCACTGACTTTGATACCCTGGAAAACGTAACAGCACTGGTGCCTTCATACAGGGCTTTTCGGAGTTTAAGCAAAGCAGAGGAAGACTTCTGGCTTGACCCATTCAGACTTCCATTCTTTCTTAAGTGAGTAAACGGCAATTCAGAGGTCTAAGATTGTATTCTCCTAGGTGGCATTTGCACAGTGGGTCCTACTTGGCTGACTTTAATTATTTATGGTTCCAGGGTGCACTTTTTAGATGGTGTATTTACCCTTGAGGACATGGAGCAGAGAGTCAACACAAAATTGTCAACACTTAATGAAAAAACTAAATGGGAAATAAGGAATAAAAGCGGGGTAAAAAATTTCCTTCTTGTTTACATATCAAGGTCGTCAACATTTCATTTAGAAAAAAAAACAAAAAAATAAAACAAACACAAACAACCATATCTTGGCTTCTTATAATAACTGTAAGATTAAAATTCGTCGTAGAGAAACATGAACAACTATATATACAAAATACATGTACAAAAACCGACAGTGTACTAAATACCACATACTGGTTGAAATGTCAATGCTTTGGCAATGTAACATGTAGGTTGCATTTTTTCTTCATCAGTTATTGTTATTAATATTTTGTAATTGTGAACTTTTTAGGAGATCATGGTGGGGAATGCCACTATCGTCGCACCAGACATAAAAGCCACAAATGGATTCATCCACATCATTGATACGGTAACAGAAGTCTTCAACATTATACTAAAACTCACTTGTTCTTAAATACCGGTAGATAATTCCTAAGGGGCATGCTGTGTATGGTTCCAGGTATTAAGACCCCCCCTGTCAGACATCCCACCGGACCCCCCTGGCTTGATGGAGTTTTTTGGCAGTACCCCAGAATTTAGCCTCTTCCAACAAGCAATTGTGGTATGATATCAGGATTATCATTAACACACTGATTCTTGAGGCAGGGAAGCTGCAATATGCTGGATTCCTACTAGATTTGATTTTAATTTGATAAGCAGCCCTGCTTGTCTGGAGTTCAGTTTGAGCTACATTCCATTTATTAAAACTTATATAAAGATATTATGAAGTATGATGCAGAATTATCAGTCTCTCAGGGTGATTGTTATGATTTTATATCATTTTGGTAATTTACTGATAGAATTAATTGCCAATATGTAATGATGATAGCTTTTTTCTCCCCAGTTTTACAACCTGACAAATGTAATTCATCAGAAGAAATACACCATCCTCATACCAACAAATGAAGCCATCAAGCAGTATTTCAACAGTACAAATGTCACGCAAATGGTATGTTTTCATGGTTAAGAAAATCAGCATACTTTGTCTTGTGAAAATGATCCAAACATGATCTGTAAATGATGGAAAAAACAAATCAAAGAAAGGTGATGGTGTTTTTAAAACAATGTTTTATCTTCGTTCAGGATTTAGATTTGGTTAAATACCATATTATTGTCAATGCTGTACTCACACCGAAGGATCTGGAAAATGGCCTCATGAAAGCTACGCTGCTGGGCTCCACCTATCAAATGATGTTTCACACTAATGATCAAGGCGAGGTACAGAACAACATACTAATGGGCACTGAGATACTTTCCACATCTCACTCATGAATTCCTAATTTTCCTCAGTACATTCATGCATTAATCGCTGCTGACTGATAAAACGTGTCGCCCTATTGGTTATGAAAATCTAAAGGGGGAGCCGATGTATACATTTTGACTTAACTTTCTTTGCAGATTTTCGCAAATGACGTTCTTCTCAGTGGAAACTTCAATGCAACCAAAGATGGAATTGTCACGGGCATTCCTCACGTTTTAGAAATCCACAAAAACTACTGTAACAAGGTGGTTTCCATAAAAACCAAGGTAAGCATTTCATATCTTCGTCTTGATGTATTTAAATATAATTTGATTAAAATGAAATATTTTTCCTGTTTATCAGGGAAAGTGCGGTGCTTGTGATGAGAAACCCAAGTGTGCATTCTTCAAAGACACACCGGTGAGATTTTAAATTTACTTTTAGATTTAAAATTTGTAATTTTACCATCCATCCATCCATCCATCCATCTCTGTGGTAGCCAGTGCCACCTTCTACACTGTTGTGTGCTGGGTAAACAGTGTGAAGGTGATGGATGCCAACAGACTCCACAAGCTGACCAGGAGGGCTGGGTCGGTTCTGGGGGAAGAATCAGAAACAATTCACACTGTTGCAGAAATGAGGATGTTGTCTAGACTTGGGTCAATCAAGGACAACCCTCTTAGCAGTATAGTGTTGTGGTTGCATAGATGAGCACATTTAGCCATAGACTCCTCAACATAAAATGCTCCACTGAGCACTTCAGAAAGTCATTGCTTCCAACAGCCAGATCAGATCAGATTGTGCAACAAGTGAATCACACTGGGTACATGTGCAGTATTACAGTACCTAATTATATACATTTCTATCTGTTTTTCTTTTGTGCGATAATTACAGGCAACTTTGTATTTGTTACCTCAGTACTGTATTTGTTTTTATTCTCACCCACTTAATTTATTACCATATGTTTACTTATTCATTTTTATATAGAATTTGTATGTGTCATTGTTTATTGTCTATTTTTGTCTGTTTCTGGGTACTGTGCAGTCTGTAACTACAGACAATTTCCTCCAGGATAATAAAAGTATTGTGATTTTGATTTCCCACCTGCCCATCCTGTACAGCAGGGCTATTCAATTCAGGCCCTCGATTCCAAATCCAGGCCTTGTTTTCAGTTGTCCCAGGTAGTTAGTTTAATAATTACTGATTCTGATTGGTCAGAGGCTTCACACCTGGCTCACAGGTGAAGGAAGGCTGGAAAATCAGCAGTGCTCGGCCCTTGAGGACCATGAGTTGAATAGCCCTACTGAACAGGGTCGGGGACTATATTTGTTTTGTTATTTTCATATTTCTGCTTGTTTATCTGAACGTAATTCACATTGAATTCCTGTAAAAAAATGATGCATGGTGTTTAAAGTCAGTGACTGCTGTCCATTGTCTGTAGCTGAATAGAAAGTTTCCTTCCAACATGAAACCCAACTGCAAATACACACACCGAGGTGTATTCAGGAGAATATCTGTCGCAGGCTGTATCATGGAATGCCTGAAGACAACTGTGGTGAATTTTCAGTTTTTTCTTCCTTTGAGTGTTCCCTTGTAATCTATGTTTATTCATTTAGTCGATGCCTTTATCCAAAGTGATGGACAACTGAGAAAACAGAGTCAGTCAGGCCCTGGAGCAATTTGGGTTAAGGGCGGTGCTTAGAGCCCAACAGTGACATCAATGTATTGACCATGAGATTTGAACCAGCAACCTACTGCTCATGGGTACAGAGTTTTAACCCAAAGAGTCACACACTGCTCAATCCAGGGACTGAAAAAATATTAAATGCTGTATGGCACATGTGAAAATGGTTGTTTCCTGATGCACAACAAGAACAATAATACATATATTAATTCCATCTTTATTGTACCCTTTATCTTCAGGATCATTCTTGCTGTTCTGGGTACTTTGGTCCCATGTGCCTCAAATGCCCAGGAAAGGTGGAGAAGTGGTGTTCTAACCACGGCAAATGCCTAGACGGGCTCCATGGCAGCGGCAAGTGCGAGTGTGATGAGGGGTTTAACGGCACCGCCTGCGAGACATGCAAGCCAGGGAGATATGGTCCAGATTGCAGATCAGGTAAGGTTGCCCTTGAAATGTTGCTACCTTATATTTTACATATGTTTGTTTTAACAAAAAAAAAAAGAAAAGAAAAATCAGACGTGCACAAAACAAGGGTTGTGATGGAACAAGTGTTTAGTACAGTGGCAAGAATGACATTAGTTTCCATATGAAATTTACATGGAAACAGCAGGGAGCCATGTAACCTCTGTTCAAATGAATAATCAAATTAAAAAAACACAAAAAGCCCTGTTGTCCAGGTAAGACTTTTGTGGAAACCTTGTCAAACTTGAATGGGTAAAAGACCGGGCTTGTTGAGTGAAATATGCCTGAAGCTTGTTTTTAAAACCGCATCAGATGTATATGTTATAGCCCCCCCCCC
>JAODJW010000106.1:20136942-20154481 GCA_026777045.1 Hyperopisus bebe | reverse complement strand
GGGGGGGGCGGGTGATAAGAGGGGCTATAATTCAATTAGACGATGATATGGAGCAGCCCCTGTATACAAGAATTCATTATCCCTTTCTACATCATACCATGGCTCTGGACTACAGAAGTTATGTTTATATTTGCCTTTTTTATTTTACAGAAGTGAAACCTGTTTGCACCCCAGAATGTCACCCCAATGCAGTGTGTCAACCCCACAATACATGCCAGTGTAACTTATTGTACGAAGGGGATGGCTGGAACTGCACCGGTATGTGTCATTTCTCATGCCTAACAGGGATGAATGACGAGCAGTCTCACTGACACTATCTTTGGTATTTCTTTATGTGGACAGCCCCTGATCTGTGCAGTGACCATAACGGCGGCTGTCACATGTACGCGAACTGCACTCAGACCGGCGTCAATATCAGCTGCTCATGCCGGTCTGGCTACAGCGGTGACGGGGTCTTCTGCTCTGCCATCAACAGATGTCTCGTGGAGGAAAATGGTGGCTGCAGTGAATTTGCTACGTGCATATTTACTGGTCCAGTGAGTCAGTCGTGTTAAAAGTCATTCACCTTGGAAAT
The DNA here is from genome assembly GCA_026777045.1 of Hyperopisus bebe. NCBI lineage: Eukaryota > Metazoa > Chordata > Actinopteri > Osteoglossiformes > Mormyridae > Hyperopisus > Hyperopisus bebe. Next base: position 20,153,907 of record JAODJW010000106.1, on the reverse strand, counting down.
AATAAGAAAATCAGTATTGCTGGCATTATTAATATAGCACTGTTTTATTGCTTATATCCCAAAGGACTTGTATATTGTGTCACAAATCCATGGTTGCTTTAAAACTGAGATAAACAATGGCTAGAAAGAGAAGGGTTGAGTGAAAAGAAACATTTTGAATAAAGGTTTAAAAGCTGAACTGGTAGGCTGCATGGTGGTGCAGTGGTTAGCACTGTTGCTTCATTCTTTTGGGATCAGAATTCAAGTCTCCATCATGGCTCCCTGGGTGTGGAGTTTGCATATTCTCCCTGTGTGAAACCCCTCTGTTGTTGTGGGGTTTCCCCCAGGTACTCTGGTTTCCCCCCACAGACCAGCAACATGCTGAGGTTAATTGGAGTATCCTGTAAGTGCTACCCACCCCCATTTCATCTTTAGAATCTTAAATTTTATGAATGGTGTGTATGTGCTGCGATGGCACCCCATCCTGGGTCATTCCCTGCCTCGTACCTGTAGCTTCCGGAATGGGTTCTGGACCCCATGCGGTCCCGAATAGGACAAGCAGGTACAAAAAAATGGAAAAATGGAAGATGAAATGTAAGAACGTTCATGGAGAGATTGTGGTAGTGCAGTGTTTCTTAACCCAGCCCTTGGGGATCTCCCAGACAGGTGTGCTGCGAGCTGGGGGGGGAGCAAAAACGTGGACTGTCTGGAGGTTCCCGAGGACTGGGTTGAAACGTGGAGGTAGTGAGTTCTGCAGTTTGGGGGCCATAGCACTGAATGACCTAGTATGTGTAACTGCAGCCAGTGTTTGTGTTGAGGGGGATATGGGGCATCCTGGGACTCCACATAAGAAAAAAAATATGATTCAATGTCCCTCCCAACCCTCTTTGACCCCCCCCCCCCATAAAAAAAAATCTTGCTTTATACATTGTTTTCTTTGTATAAGTAGCTCTCACTTTAAATAAAGTTGGAGACTCCTGTCTTAAATTTATGCAGTTTTGTTGCACTTTCACATCATGGCTTCACTGCCCACCAGGAGACACTGAGGCAGCAATAAGAGCTATAAGGGTGAAGAAGCTGTAGAATGCATGACCTGAACCATCCTTGGACTCCTATACATATAACCATATATTTTTTATTCAGAATGAAAGGAATTGTGAGTGTCTTCCTGGCTTTGTTGGAAATGGCATCCAGTGCTTTGAGCAGATGGAGCCCCCTGTTGACCGCTGCCTGGAAGACAATGGGGGCTGTGACCCAAAAGCAGACTGCAAGGACTTGCACTTCCACGGTAAGGCGACCTGGAATGCACCGACGCGCCGCTTCACGTTCGTAAAAAGCAGCAGCTGGAGCGCACACGTGCCGGGCTGTTTGACGGATGCTCCGGCTTTCTCTGTGAGATCTCTCCCTCTCTCTCTGTACTGATGTATGTGACCTAGAAAACACTGCGGGGGTGTTTCATCTGAGATCACCTGCGGGAAAGTACAAGCTGAACTACACAGACGCCAAAGCGGCGTGTGAAGATGAGGGTGCCGCCTTGGCCACCCTCTCTCAGCTGTCGGCTGCTCAACAGGTACCTCCCCTTTGTAAAGTATCAATGTTAAGTTTGCCTCGCATGTCCAAAACCCATTTGCGAACTGCCTAAAATACAAGCAAATAAAACCTCTCTTTAATCTGTATACTTAGTGCAGTGTTTCTCAACCTGGCCCTCAGGGACCATGAGACAGTCCACATTTTTGCTCCTTCCTAGACAGTCCACACTTTTGCTCCCTCCCAGCTCTCAGCACACCAGTATCAGGTGTTAGGTATTCTTGATTCTTGATAAAGGCACAGCATGTGACTTAGTGGGCTAAGCCTCTATGATCAGAAGATCGCTGGTTTGAGCCTGGCCTTGGCACATGTGCGGGTCCTTGAGCAAGGCCCTTATCCCCTAGTTCCGGTGGGGGGTTGTGAAGCCAGCTTTGCAGCCAGCTTATTCTCCCCTATAGAGAGCAAGTTGGAGGAGGCAAAAAGAGAATTTCCCAATGGGGATCAATAACATATTAATTATTATTATTGATTGTTTGGTTCAGGTGTGCTGGGAGGGCCATAGGTGTCTTGGGGTCCCTATGGAGTGGGTTGAAAAACACAGATCTATATACTTAGTGTCTGTCCATACAGTACAAGATGCACTGCAATGCAAGTGAATGGTGGGACTGGTTATTTCTAGCTCGGGATGCACTTGTGTGTGGCCGGATGGATGAATGGCACCCAGATCGGCTACCCCATCACGTCCCCTTCCACTAAATGTGGTGACAATCACGTGGGCATTGTCCTGTACAGCAATCCTACTGCGACCAGCAAATATGATGCATACTGTTACCGGATGAAAGGTACAGTGGAGTTAGCCACATTCCATTAATAGGACCCCTTTGTTTCCATAATGAAGGTTGAGCTTGACTTGCCAAGCTGTCTTTTTAGATGTGTCCTGCAAGTGTGGCTCACAATACATAGGAGATGGGTACAGTTGTAATGGAGACCTGGCAAGCGTTGTGGCCACAAATGCGAATTTCTCTACGTTCTATTCTGTGAGTACCCTGTGCAGATAATGTATATACAATGTATATTACAATCTGTATTTGATACTGTATATACTCATGGATGTTATTAATATCTATGAGATTTGTAGAAGATATTTGTAGTTATTTATTGAATTAACATTGTGGCTGTTGATGTCTCTTGCATTGCATTTTCCTTTCTGTTAGATATTGCTGAACTACTCAGATTCTGTGGAGGGACAGGACCTCTTGACTCTGCTGTCAGCCAATGGATCGCCTGTAACACTGTTTGTGCCACACAATTCAGGATTTTATAATGAGGTGATGGACTTAGTGCAATTCGTTAGCAGAACATCAAAGACATTTCATGATAAATGTTGTTGGTGGAATGTTTGACATAATAATGTAACCTCATTTCAGACTTTGTCATTGAGGGATTTGGAGTATCATATCTCTGCAAACAACAGCATTCACTTCTACAATGATCTGAAACACAATGACATAATCGCTTCTCGACTGGGCTACAATCTCACAGTAGTGGTGTCTTCTTTTATGGTAAATTACCCCATCTGTGTGCTGACTTCATATTCAGTGGACATCATACTCAGTGGCAAGAGGAATGAATTGTATATATTAATAATGCTCTTCTTTTTGCCCAGGCATCCCAAGACACCAAACTGGTAAACGAGAGGCTGATAGTGGACTGGGATATCCTAGCGATCAATGGAATCATCCATGTCCTCGATGGACCCTTAAAAGCTCCGCCTGCCCCAGTAAGTATCAGTAGATCCTGCTTGCCTCATATCTTCACGTCATAGGTCAGTAGCTTTAATAAGATAATACTGTCCCAAACGTCTGAAGGGTGAAGAAAGTCAGCAACAGACTATTCATTCCACAATTATGTTTGTATCACTCTAGTTTACACTACTTCATCAATTTTTATTGGCTTGGATTGGAGTGTGTTGCTGGAGTAAGACTTTGTATACCATGCAAAAGTCTTAGACAAAGAAAACACTGTCAAAGTGTGTTATTTTACCCATTTCAGCAACTTTCCTAATGTCACCAGAGTATTTGCAGCCTTCACCTGGTTTACCCAGGTATTTTTTGATTCTACCCCTATAATACATTGTTTGGCTAATCAATAACTCAATAATTCACTCAATTATTTGCTTCCAACCAATTAAAATATTAAATAAGTGAGGTGGTGGACTTTATCTACTACACAGAAAGGCTGGGGTGCTGCTGAGGGCAGGTTTGTGATGACGAGTTAATGTATCTTGTTATCTTGAGATTTTCTTGCAAAGTATGGAAAATAGCTTTATTTTGCCTTATTGATTTTTTGGCAAGACGTATAAAACAATTGCTAATAAGTATATGACATTAAAAGTCAGTATGAATTAGGTATACTTATCAAAATACTTTATTCTCATGTGTTAAAATGAAAACATGTATAATAAAACTTTAATTAAAGCTATCGTACACAATATACACAAATGCAATATCATCTTTTCTCCTTTGGTACTGAAATATAACATTGTATACAGGTGTTTAGTGTTTAACGGGGCAATTAAGCACTTGTTTAAGCTAGTTATTTCACTATTAGTTCAAATCCAAGATACCAAAGTATATTTGTTTATATATATATATATATATATATATATATATATATATACACACACACACTTCATCTTGAGATGAGATAATTGTCTTATCTCGAGGTAACAGTATTAAAAAAAAATTTAAAACACGGCCATTCTTGGCTTCGGTAGTCGATAAATTCTAGTGAATTCATTTTTTAAAATATATTTTATATTTTATTATGTTTTATTGTTAAGTTATTTTTGGAGTAAATATACTGTTACTACCTAGATAACTTAAAATATTTTCACCTACCTATGACTTTTTGCACAGTACTGTACCTTCCAGACATTTTAGGAACAGACACAATTAAACAAAATATTTAACCTTTGAAAACATGGGTGGGTTTATAATATAAAAAAATAAAAATAAACAGAGACTAACTAATCTGTGATGCAGGTGTTGCCCCAAGTTGCTCCTCCCTCTCCCTACACATCAAAGAAGGCAATATTAGCGTCCGTCTTCACGATATGCCTCGTGGTCCTGACTGTTGGACTGGGGTACTACATCTTTAAACAGAAGAACGACCCCTTCCGCTTTCAGTACTTTAAGGTAAGGAAAATCCCCCTCTGCTCTGTACTGGCCTTAGCATGTATAACTGGCTGTTCAATGGTGCAAAAATATACAGCTAACCAGGCTGCGGAAACACAAATCGAGAAATACTGGGAAAAGATAATAGATCACCAGAAAAAAATAAATCTTTGGGTTAAGATCATGTAACGCAAGCAGGTTATCTGGAGGATTGGGTAACGAAATATTAAAAACAGAATGGGGGATCAAAACACAAAGCACCGCCGCAGGCTCAACTCAACACGGCCACCCTCCACCCGAAATCACACCAGCTTCACAGACTGTAGCTATGGCAGCAGGGAGTGTGAATGGTTCTATCTCCATCCGCAGCGACGACTGCCTGCTGTTCTGTTCAGTAGAATTTTAAGTGCTGTGGAAAACGTGCTAATGGGCAACAGCTGCGTCTTGTTAAGACGGTTCTGGTTGACGATCACTCCGTGCATAGAAAGATCAGGTGAAGTTTTCACATACTGGTGTTGATTCTGTCCTTCTCTCTACAGCTCTACATACTGGGTCATTTATTGTCTCTTGAAACCAATCAGTAGGGCAGTGGTTCTCAACTGGTTTAGCCTCAGCATGCTCATTTTTCCTTGGTCACGACCCAAATTAAAAAAATAACATAATTTACTAATGCAAAAAATAGTGCTGTCATAGTAAATCGAAAATAGTGCACAATGCCTTCATGTGCTGTTAGAAAAACCCCAAAAAGTCTGACCTTACAAAAAATTGGGGCCATGACCCACTAAGGTATACCTTTCCTTTAACACCAAGAATGTTGTTCTTTTTTTGTCCAGGACTATGCAGAGGAGGATACAGCCGCCGGAGGTGAATGCAGTCCAACCCTGATGTCGATTCCTAACCCGCTGTACAGTGGCCAAAATGCGTTCCTCGAACCCTTTGATGTCAGCGAGGATACAGAGTTTCATTAAAGCATTTTATTCCCAATACCTCAGTTAGCTTCTGCTCTGAATAAATACTTGTAAAATGTGAAGAGCTTTTACACGTTTTGTAACATTTATTATTCTTAGTATTGTTTACAATTGTAACTATTCAAATAATGAAATGCTGAAATTTTATTTTTCATAATTACATAACTAGTGATGATTGATTGTATGAGGAACAAAATGTTCTGCTATAAAACAAAATTGCACATAAATGAATGAAAATGGCATTAAAACAAGCAGAGCGCGTTGGGATGGCACTGCCCAGTGAACATAACATCAAGATGGTGTTCTTTATATGTTTATAAACTACATGACATGCAGTAATGTAATGGATAGTTTGGAATAGCAGAACAGAAAGGTCAGTTGTGAGGCATGTAGAACCATAAAAGAGTCACATTTTTTTCCTGATTTAATTATGTATTTTATCAAGCTGGTATGTGCACAAATGTGACACAATTAAACCAGGCTGCAGATTTGTAAAAAGAAACAAGGAAATTGTGTTGTGCTAAGTGAAGTGGTTCTTGATATAGATAGGCCTGCATAGCCCCAACACACTCAGAGCCTGGGTGCTATGCAGTCTAAATGGACCCAGGGCTTCTTGTAACAGAAATGGGAAAAGAAACACCATATCCTAACTCCCCTATGACCACCATGATTCTATAAAACTCAGACACACACTTCACTACCACGGCTCAACCCAAACCACGGGCCGAAACATGTAACCCCATTGAGTATTGCAGAAGACATCCGATTCCAAACATTATTCCAAGGAGCTGTAACACGAAGCAGGATTTCATGATTACAACGGGTAACTTTTCAGATTTAAGGTATCCCAATTTAAATCGACTTTATCTTCATTCAGTTACATTTAGCCCAGACTACCTTAACCACTCAACAAGATATCTGGCTAAGCAAGGAGTCCTGGGGCCTGTATTACGAAGCTGGGTGGAGGGGGATTATTCTTTTGTACATAGATTAACGAGTTGTCTGGATTTAACTGTTGACGATTTGACAAAATCCCGGATTTCTCGGTTCTTCAAAACTCTTGTTGGCTTGGTTGTCACAGCAACCAGTCTGTAAGCTCATGTCTGAGCAGGGGGAGTGTTCCACAAAGTTGGATTTCTCATTTAGGTGGGTTAACTTAAGTTAGACGTCATGATTGTCCAACTGGAATGCTCCTTACTAAAACTCTTATTGGACAGCGTGTGTGTGTGTGTGTGTATAGATAGATAGATAGATAAGATGCTGTCATACAAATCGAAAATTCTGCAGGAATTATTTGTCAAACATACATACCTTGAATTCTTTCTACCAAATACCTGGCTATAAAGTCTGTTATTTTTTCTTTTCATTTTTCTCTCTTTTTATGGGCAGCTGACTTTTGACAACTTTCAATTTTGACAGTTGACTGAAGTGAGGGGGGGCTGGCTAAATGTTATGCTTTTGAGTTTATCTGTGCGACAGACCAAACCATTTTTTGCATTATATGGAAGGAAAGTTAAATGGTTTTCAACCACTATGTCAAAGAAAATGAAGAAGATAAAAATGACAGGCTTTTATGTGATCTATAAATACTCACAAATATGCTATATGGACAAATGTATTGGCTATTACCAGAGGTGGGATCAAGTCATTGTTTTGCAAGTCACAAGTAAGTCTCAAGTCTTTTCACTCAAGTCTCGAGTTAAGTCCCAAGTCAAGACATGCAAGTCTCAAGTCGAATCTAAAGTCAAGACATGCAAGTCCCGAGTCGAGTCCCAAGTCCTAAACTTTGAATTTCGAGTCCTAAACAAGTCATTTGACCAAATATGTTATTTTATTACTAGGTAATAATAAATAATTTTCAAAAATTATAAATGCTTCTTAAAAGATGTATTTATTTGACAGCAGCAAGTGCAACTGAACTTAATCAGAGAAAAAAAGAAGTGCTGACGTTGCATTTCACAGTAAATACTAACCCAGTACAACAGCATTATTTTTGTTACTGTCCTTTTTTACGATACCCAACCTCATCTCATTAGATGCACTGACTCAGGCTCAAAACACAGATAAACCGTTTACACAGTAATCAGTGTAAATCAAACTATTTCAATGACGGGAGTAACAGTAACGTTAGGTTACCATGCGCTTTCACTGCTGCGAGGTTAGCACATTGTAGTGCTATCTGTCTGATTAAAAGTAGATTTGTCATCTTATTTTGGGTTTACATCTGTGTGGGAACCTGTAATATTTTTTCAATGTATGCAAAATGACTTTCCAACCCCATGATTTAACTAGCAAGCTAGAATGCGCCAAGCCATTAGGCTAATATTAACTAGATATTAGTCACTATATATACATTAGCCTCGACTTACCTTTCTTTGTGTAACTTCAGATGTCAAACAAAGTTGGACGTTTTGTAGCCTCTCTGTCTAATTTTTGACCCGCATGTTTTGCATACTGCAGTTCGTTTCTTGTTGACCACCTCATAATTTGTGAAAGCAAATTAAATTACCCTAGGTATCATTTTTGTCCGACTGGCGCGCAGCAAAATCACATTACTTCATGCTTCGCTTCTGCAAGTTGATTGGATGTTGTGTTGTGAGCTGGGGATTCTGGGGAGTTTGTATAAACTGGCTGGAAATGAATATAGTTAATGTTAATCAATTCAAGAAATGTATTCGTTTTTAAAATAAACTTTTTGTTTGGTGTAAGGTCAATTGGTGTATCAAGTCTTTTCAAATCAAAAGGTTCAAGTCCAAGTGAAGTCACGCACGAGTCATTGGTGTTAAAGTCTGAGTCGAGTGCCAAGTCTTAAGTGATTTTATCAAGTCGAGATGAAAGTCATTAAAATTGTGACTGGAGTCTAACTCGAGTCCACATCTTTGGTTGTGAGTTAATGAGCATGTTTATATCCGTTGCAAAAAGCCCTTAGTGAAGATTTTTCACTCATTTTCTAGTTATTGTATGTACACAATGGATGTTCCTCCCTCAGCTTTATAAGGGGTAATGTTTGTTTTAATGGAGGACTTGCAACCTAAAAAGGTGCACAAATCAAGAGATAGAGTATGTTTTGGGAAAAGAGGTTCTGGATCAATGGACTTATGTGGAAAAGTGACTCTTGTTTATCAAGATATGTATACATGTTTTATTTATTTCCCTGCTGCATAAATTAACAGCACCTTTGTTTGTGTCTAATTTCCCATGTTATTGTCTAGAGGTTGCCAGGAATAATGACTGAGGGGGTTTGAAACGGTTTTCTCAGTAAACAACAGTTTTGCATAAACTGCCACACAATACTACGCAGTCACCATACTAAACTGTCACCATCTCTAGCCCCCATGGACCAAAAGAAGCAAAAATTTCAGAATCAGAATCAACTTTCTTTGCCATGTACAGCTTGAGTACAAGTAACTTATTTACACATAATCAGCGCTGCCTCAGTAATGTGGTACTAGGAAATAGGGCTGAGTAATATGACGATGCTGTTGGTAATCGCCGATATCAGACAAGAAACTCTGTGTCAGTGTCTGAAAGCGAGAAGCCTGTGATTATCATCTTTACTGCGGAAGTAGCCTTTGGCCACACACAAAGCAAGATTACAGATTCATGATTTGGCTTTCAGTTTAGTCTTCAAGTAGTGGTGTAATGATACAATCTCCTCAATTTGAGTGGTCGCCAGTTCAAATCCACCGGCTTGCATAGTCATATTTCCATTGGGCCTTTGAGCAAGACCCATAACTCTTTAATTCATACCTGCATGTCACTTTGGACAAAAGCTTCAGGTAAATAAGTAAACGTAGCATTTTGAAGCATCGCTAGTAGCATTCTTGTCAGTGTCTTACAGTACAGTGTGCTTACTGTCGCTACTAGGTAAGGGACACACCTACACAGTGCGCCAGAGCAGACAAGTATGTAAAAGAGCTGCCTTTGTCAGAGCATACAATGGGGTGCTGGGTAAACAGCACCAGCTATGCAGTGCCCACTCACCAAGCACCCCCGCCCTCCAGTGAAAGGGTATTTGTTTTTCACGTCGTCAAACTGGAGCAGTGTGTTTATAATCCTCCCCCGGTGAATATGTACGACCAAACTCATCCTCGCTGTTTACCCCGTACACATGTTTTCATTGTTATTATTGTTAGATGCCTTTCTAATATGCAAGAAATACGGCTTTACTGGGAGGACTTGCTTTCAAGAACCGCTTGAATGGAAAGGGGGGTAAAACAGTCATAGAAGCTGGTGAGTGGGAGATTAAAATGAAAGTAAATAGATTATTAAATGAAAGTAGCAATAATGAAAGATTAAGTCTGAGTGCTAACTAGAAACCCATTGTCTAAGAAAAAAGATCTTGAGATTTTCAAGAGTAGAAATAAAACAGCGGGAAGGTCACCATAAGACTTCTTTGTCTAGTGTGTATGAAGACTTAACAACTAGCATCATTGACTGAGTGACACATCATTGCAACAGTGTTGCATCTAATGGCTGCAGAATGAAGGCACCGAATGCTGTGAAGGGGTCATCGTGCTTCTTATACTCCTAAGGGACTGTCTGCTTGTAGCATCTTCTTAACAATTGTGCAACAACTATGTGACAGTTTTTCATCATTACTACATAAATACTAGTACTAAACATTCTGTCAGCTACTTATATGTGGGGACATTTTTTCGGTCCCCACAAGGGGAAACTAAGAATGGTGAGGGCCCCCCATAGCTATAGGTACTTTGTGTATGTGTGTGTGGGTGGGTGGTCCAAGTATGTCTTACCTTGTGGGGACCAAATGTCCCCACAATGTGATGAATACCCCTTTTTTTTACCTTATGGGGACCAGGAAACTCTATTTTATAAAAATCCATGGCTGCAATGAAAAACCTAAACATGCAAAAACTCTTATATTTTGTTTGGTTACTTATGGTTATGGTTAGGGCTGGGTAGGGGTTAAGGTTGTCATAGTTAGCGTTAGCATTTTTCCCATAGAAATGAATGAGCGGTCCCCAGAAAGATATCATTACAGTACATGTGTGTATGTATGTGTGGAGCTCATTGATTTTCCCCATGATGAGAGTGTTTTCCACCGCATTCTGAACACATGCATTTAGGCAAATTGATGTCTCTCAGTTCCCCATAACGTTTGATTGTGGGTTTGCATATAACTCAGTGGTGGATAATAGTTTTTTTTTATTTTTTAATGGGGAAGCACAGTGTTGACATTTGGCAGTATGACCAAAAAAGATCCATTACTCTGCCTTACCAGCATGGCTCCTTTTCATGCAGTTTGACCTTTTTTAATGCACACAGCTTATTAGCACACTAACTACCAAACTAGTTACTAAAAATCACCAAACATTCACTGAAAGTTAGTCAAATGATCAAACGCAATGATGATGACTTTATTTACACGTCAATGGCAAAAGATGTCATACGAAATGATAAACTGTCACTCTGCGTTGCAAGGAAATGCTTCTCTGCCCCCGCATGCGACAAAATGAATGGATATTGCAAGCCAGTGCTGCCAACAGCATGGAACTTCTCAGTCGTGAGCATAAATCTTATTGGTAGTTTATTCTGTCTTATTGAGGCGTTTCCCAAGAACATGCAGTGAAATCTGACTTCCAGGAGGGTCAAAAATATCTGAATGTAAGTCTACCTGTCAAATCAGGGTTGTCTAAGTACAAACAATGTATGATGCTGTCATATGCCCAATTGCAATCTATAGCCTTGACACGCCACCTTATAGTATAAGTTAAACTCATGCTGAGGCACCCTTAGTGGACCAGGACCGGCACCTGCTGTCAGGGTCTCGTGCATGCATACACCTTGGTAGTGAGACAATGTCCACACATTTCCAGAAGGTCAGCGCGGAGACCAACACTGACTTCACAAAACAAATCCTTGTACAGTACAAAGACCTTTTCAACAATGAGGTTGGAGAACTCCCAGTCGTACACTCCATGACCGTAGATCCCAATAAACAGTCTGTAGTCTGGCCAGCCCACTGTATTCCCGTGGCCATGCAAGAGAGAGCCAATGCCAGGCTTGACCACATGCAAAGCATGGATGTCATAACATCAGTTACCCAGCTTTCAGAATGGGTGTCATCCACGATGGCGACATGTAATAAAGATGATCAGCCAATCATATTATTACTGTATTTCAATCCAAAAACTCTCAACACAGAAAAAGGCCTCATTTCAAAGATCTTATTCTGCCAGATACATCTGGACCAAAAGTCCTCAATACTAACTACATTCAGCACAACATTTGGGTTTTTTAGATTTCTTTGGATGTCATTTGGGACAAACTCAGCATGATGCATCATGCTGTGGACTACAAGCACATGGACTTGGAGCGACATGCATGCAGGATGCATGCAGGATGGGCGGCCAGTTGCCTATGCATCTTGCATGCTGACAGAGGTGGAGACACAATACAGCCAAATAGTAAAGAAGCTGCTGCTGGTAATATTCACACTGCACCTGCCCAACTCCAGTGGATGATTCTTTGGTTGCAGTGCTACGATATCGCTTTGGTGCACAAAAAGGGCAAATACATATATCTGGCCGATACTTTGTTAGAAGCTCCAAACAGACTTCTCCATAAATCCGACCGATTATGACACATCTGCGGTTATGTCTATTGTAGTTTTGTCACGAAACCAAAATTTCAAATTTCAGTACAATACCAATAAATGTATATTGTGTAAAGCATTAAAAAACATCAGTTGCAGTTTAGTTTGCTGTAAAAACTTCACAGCCTTTTGTAAACTCATGTCACTATAATCTAAAAAAAACTTTCCATTGTATTATCAGCCAAAGCATGATGCCATAATGCATATACCATGCATAGATATACTTTACTTAACTATGTAACTGGAGTCTGGACTTCCTCACCGGCAGACCCCAGCATGTGTGGATTGGTCAGAAAACTTCTTCCTCCATCATTACCCACCTGGGCACCCCTCAGGGCAGTGTGCTGAGTCCCCCAGCTCTACTCCATTCTCACCCATGACTGCATATCTAAGTGCAGCTCCAGCTCCATCTTTAACCTCTGATGATGCCACTGTACTGAATATATATGATAATACATATAATATACATAATACATAGCTGGGGGTGAGTGGCTTGTGATTAAAACGTTGCTGGTTCAAGCCCCAGCCTTGGCAGAGCAGTCACACATGCAGGGCACCCACACAATGGTTGTCCCTGCGCCATGATCATTGAGCTATGAAGAGCAAGGTGGGGGGTAGGCAAAGACACAAGTTCCTATGTACTTGTGCAATGTTCAATGAAGGGTTATTGTTATTGTTATTAAGAAAAATGTGACAATGTCACAAATGACATGCCTTCCTTATGTTGTCTCTCAAAGCACAAACACTTCTAACAACTGCACGACTCTAAAATTCTGTGTCTGAATGATCAACACTAATTAACATGGTCAGAGCAAACCTGAAATGCAGGCTATATAATCGATACCGTGAAAAATTAGTTTTGAAAGAGTTTTATAGTATATATGATAAAATTGATGTTTTGACAACACTAGTCTTTTAGTTACAACCCGACCTAGAAGAACTCAAACAGCACAGAACAGAGGATGAAGTGCTACAGACCTTTAGTACAGTCATCCAACGTGGATGGCCCACCAAAGAAAATTGTTCAGCCTGCTATATACCTATTCTTGCCTTACTGATATGAGCTGGGAGTAGAGCAAGGTAGAGTCATGAAAGGTCACGGAACAATCATTCACTGGTCACTGCAGAGTGAGTACATCAACATTGTACACAGAGTCCATGAGGAGCTTTCACATCGCAGGGACTTTTTTCTGGAACCAGAACCTATTTCTGGAACATGGGACTGTTGTGTTCACACTGTAGGAACTCGGTCTGATTGTAGTTCCCTGGAGGCAGTTCTGGAAGCTTTTTTTAGTACCTACTCCAGACTACGTACTTCTCAATCAAACACAAACTACTGGGGAGGTGCTTACAGTGACAGTTTGCTGATTGGTTGCCCAGAAACACCGCTGCTAACTTGGAAGTGACACGGAAGTGTGGATATAATTAGATAATAATAATGAGATATAATTAGTGCCGTAAAAATTTAGCAGATGGAATTATTTTTGTACTTCGCTTACATTTAATAAATACATTTTTTTTTGCTTCTGCCTCCATATTTCTGCATCAGTAACGTCGATCAATAACCAATATACTTTTTGTCTAATATCACTGGTGCCAGCGGTGAAACTTGCCAGTACTTATTAGCAGAATACGTTACACCATTTTTTATTCGGTGAAATTGAAAGATCGATCTGCCAGCCAGATTTAATAATGAAAAATAAACATGTTGCGGGTTGTATGAATAAAAATAATTAAATAAATAACAGGCTGTGTCCTGTTTTGACTGCAATTGCTCCCCCCAAAAAAACTAAAAAGTAACAAATAGCTTGACAAAACAATTTGTTCATTCTTCATTGTTCTGGGGTGGCAGTGTAGTTTCAAATAATGTGTGAACTTTAACCTACGGGGTTTTTGCATCTTCCATCCTTAAGGTGTAATCTTAAGCATGGTGCAATCTTTTGGCCGACAATGACGAGCGTCATCACAGAGGAGCCACTCTCAGGTACTGTCTGTAATAGCACCAGTTCACAGGCAACAAAAAGAACCTCTACAATTGCACCCAGTTCTAGAACTCCTATGGTCTACATTGGTCACAGACATGTTTGAGTGGCATGGGCAACATTACCAAGTGTTTTTGGTTTCATATTCTGGTTTGCATGAAATCGATCTCCACCATGACAAAACTTCAGTCGTAATCACCAAATTGAGGAGACATTTCTCTGTTCATGGCACCAAATACCAATATCAGATAGTGCTAGACAGTATACAGGTCAGTGATTCAATCAGTTTGCTTAAGAGTAAGACTTTATCGTGTCACTTGCAGCCCATAATACCCACAGTCAAACGGACTGCCATTAGCAGTGCTCGGCAACTTTTGGACAAATCTCACAAAGATGGAACTGGGGTATCCCTCGAACTCTTGAAATTCAGAAGCTTTTCACGTGATCCAAAACTAAGTTCCCTTGCTCAACATTTGATGTTACCACAGAAATCCTCAGCCCTTCCTGTTGGGGCACTTTTCCACTGCACCAGATATCGTTGGTATTTCCTTGAAATTTTACAAACTGACTGATTGCAAAGGTGGCATCCTATACCACAATTCCCTGAGCTCCTCAGAACTTGGCATGATTTCACAGATGTTTATAATCCCAGCTCCATGGCTGGGTGCTTCATTTTATACACCTGTGGCAACGGGTCTGAATGAAACACCTCAATTCAATGATTTAGAGGTGTGTCCTAATACATTTGTTCATATAGCGTATAGGCTTTCAAAAGAAACTCCTGTAAAATGATCATCACTGTGGTTTGATTAGTAAGATACATTACACTTTTAATCACAAAATAAAATGAATGTACATTGTTACGTTGACTAATGAAATTCTTTAGGCATTTTAATGCGGGAAGCCATGCTTCCCATGTAGCCTTAAAGCAATCACTTGTGTTATGAGACGAACTGGCATCCCATCCAGGGTACCCACTGTACTGCCTGGGATAGGCTACAGGTGGTGATGGCCAAATGAAGCTTCATGAACCATTTGCTGTATTTTTTGACGCCACTAGATGGTGCTCTTGGCATGCTTTGGGGCATGCTTTGAGCCCTTTTTTGAACAGAAAGCACCATCTAGTGGGGTCAGAAGATATAGCAAGTGGTTCATGAAGCTTCATTTGGCCATCAGTAGCTAGAGGCCACTCAGTGACCTTGACCAGGATAAATGGTTAGAAGAAGGAAGAATGATATGTTAATTAGGAGATCATTGACCTGGTGCCCGTTCTTAAGTTTAGACTTTGTTTATTGGTTTCTTAGCCATTTCTCCTTTACTTCTTTCAAGAACCTTATACTACACTGACCACCTAACCAGTCAGGGGCTAAGATGGTGCTGTTGTACTATTATAGATTGATTAGTGTTGTAAAACATGCAGACATAGGCAATCGTTCTTATAGTTTTCATGAGCCAGGATTACAGGTATAGTGTGACTGCAAAGTGCAGATCTGGGAAAGGAAATGGAAGTGACAGGAGTCTGGATATCCTTTTATATGAAGCGATCAGGGTACATTGCACTCCACAGGCACATAGTAAATCGGGCTGTAATTTCTGACAGATACCTGAGGGACACTACTGTGGGCTGGTAAAAACTTTAGAGGGTTGTAGAAGCCATCTCCATAGTCTACATCAGTGGTGGCAGCATCCTGGTACTCAATCTTGCCTGGTCCCTAGGCAGGATATGGAAAGTTCGCAAGATTGAAGGAAAATCTAAGATAAAATAAAATCAATATTATAAATTATGTAAGATTTTCAGTATAATCAGTAAGATCAGTAAATCCACATTTTCATGCAGATATTCCAAAAATGTGCAGAATGGATGTGGGTTGATTTTGGCACATTCTGTTGTTTGTATCTGTTAATTTTTGTACACTTTCATACTATTTTGGAATGATGAGAATGACCTCTGTTATGAGTGTTCACAAAAATACACATGGCGGTTTAAAATCTGACATGTTTTTATAAGAAAATTGAACATGCATTACAGCTAATGTAAAATAACTACTATATTGATATAGTATTTTTGCTCTGTTTTTGATTTTAATAGTATGCCTATTTTATTATGAATGCATGTCTATATATGGAAAAGGCTATGATACCAGAGTCTGATTGTGAATTATTAAATAGGACTGACAGCAACACAGAGAGCCCTACCATGACAAGATCGACCCCCATAGGGACCGTTCACAGTGGGCTAATATACTTGCCATCTCTTGTTAATGTCAAAGCCATTGAGAATGGAGGAGTTGGTCATATAGCAGGAAACCAGCCAAAAATCTGACAGATTGGCTGTACTTGCCCTTAAGAACCTCCCGCTGTTATCAACATACACAGCGATAAATAAAGACCTTTATATACAGTACTGTATAAGGCATGTTTTTCAAGATGTAAGATGTCTGATTTGGTTTGTCACGTCAGTGTAAAATTTACATTATCCGACAAGTCGCACCTCTAACCTTCCTGTATACATTTGTTGCTTGTAGTATTTCTCTTAAAATAGATACTGGAGAAATAACACAGAAATAGAGTAGATCTCATGGATCTGCATCATTTGCTTTCATGATCTTTTGAGTTAAAAGATAAAATAGTTAGGCCTAAGATTTTACAATTTAAAGATGCCCTGAGAAACTTGTAGTCAAAGTAAACTTTCCAAAGATCTCATATTGATATTT
>JAODJW010000106.1:20115368-20136842 GCA_026777045.1 Hyperopisus bebe | reverse complement strand
GTCGAGATGAAAGTCATTAAAATTGTGACTCGAGTCTAACTCGAGTCCAAGTCATGTGACTCGAGTCCACACCTCTGGCTATTACATCTACAGGAACATTTATGACATCCCATTCTAAATCCATAGGCATCAATATGGAGTTTGTCCCCCCTAACAGCTGCCACTCCATAGGCATCAATATGGAGTTTGTCCCCCCTAACAGCTGCCACTCCTCTGGGAAGGTTTTCCACAGGATTTTGCAGTGTTTCTGTGGGAATTTTTGCCTGTTCATCCAGATTAGCATTTATGAGGTCAGGCACCAATGCTGCATGTAAAGGCCTGGATCATAATTCCGTTCAAGTTCATCTCAAAAAGGTTCGACGCAAGTGTCTCAAACCCTTTCACTATGCATGCTTAATCTTATCAACATTTACGAGTGGTGATCTCTGCTATAATGAAATATTGATTCAGCATTTTGAGTTGATAGTAATTCTTATACATCCCTTGGTGCTCCAGATTAAATTATGGGCAAATTTTAATTAATATTTCAATATTCACCTAGCTGGTGGTGAATGGATACAGTGCAATTATTAAAAAAAGATGTATAGAAATACATAATCTGAAAATCACGTGGTGTATATTATCCCCCATAGTCCATTGCTTAAACCATACTTTATTGAACATGAATGTGTTTGTCTGTTAGTTGAATGGTTATTAGTCCATTTATTCTATACCTTTTCACTTTGAATTGTGTACATGGTTTTCTCTAAAAACTGTCAACACTTTTGTTGTTTTCACTGGCCACATATCCATGCTTTGTGTGTGTGTGTGATGGATAAAGGAATATTTATGGGTTTTGAAGGGTGACAAGTTAATTTAATACTAAATAATAAAAAGGGAATATGAATATGAATAAAAAGACTAAGAACATTAATAAAAACCATAAGCACGTCTGGAAATTAAGATAATTACTGACATTATTTTTAATGACAGTCACACTGTATGTATGCGTTTATGCTGTCAGTGTCTGCTGCCAGCATGCCTTTCTACCTTTGGTAGTAGCCACAGTGTTTCTCTTATACTGTACTTTTGAATTCTTCATATTTTACCACAATAATGCTTTGTTCTGCTGCATTGACATACATAGCCCTGTTGCAATTTGCTGATCATTGCACACAGTATGCTTTTATGTGCATGTGCTCAGGAAGAAATCTTGGTTTCAATAAGAAAACCTGGCTTGACATTGATTGTTGATAGTCAGTATAGTGATACCGAATATCTCTGACTTCGTTGAACCAGCTTCACGTTACAGGCCCCAGCTTTGTGATACGAGCCCCAACTCATCCATAGATGATTGGAAATTATTATCCTGTTACCCACCCAGCTGGCCCTACTTAACCCTTCCAAGGTAATCAGTCCTTTCAGAGCTAGCTCAGCTTGATTACTTAAAGTTCCTATTGGCATATGTCTGGTGATCAAATCACCATGGAAACGTGACATTGCATATTCTGACCTCTGCCTCTTGTTTGATCACATTAGTTGAATCAGCCCCAAAAACAAGGATATAGAAAAAGACCACCTAATGAGGCTAGGGACATTGCTAATTAGCCACAATGGTAATCAGACCACTCCAGGCTGGGTAACCCCGTGGTGATAAACCTTGATTAACACCAATGGGGATATTCTGTGAACCTGAATATAAAGGTCCAGGGAAACATGGGAATACTACACCGTTCATAAACATACAGCTATTGATGTCCTGGCACCATGTTTTGAATTTGACTTCTTCCATGAAGCTCATTGGTGTTATAATCTTAGGCCTGTGATTGCCATAAACTACTGAACAGTCGCCACATTGAGGGGAAACAATGAACGCTATAATTCAAAATGTGTAATTAAACGGCGCCATGTGATAAAGCCCTGTGATTAGTGGGGGAAAAGACTAGTTTGGAGACTATGCTACAATGATAGTGGATTAGGATAGTGATATGACTTTGTGCTGATCTCAAAAAGTGTTCTGGACAGGATACAAAGGCTAAAAATGGACTTACACCGATGCAGATGATCCTATTCTCTGTTGTGTTTCAGTTTTATACTATAATGGAAAATAAAACAGATGTCCATTGCAGCCAAAGGCAGGCACCTGTCACTCGTTTGCTGCATGTATTTGTTTGTTTAATGTAATGTGGCTTTAATGTAAGACATGATCACTAGGTGGGGTAAAGGAAGAACAGACCATGAGGACAATCATGAACCCGAGGGAGCTACACAGAGACAGCTGGTGTCTACCTCTCCCTCTGGCCCTAGGATATCTGACTGCAAGACTCCAATCTGTCTGCAGCCTGCCCAACATAGATCATTAAACCCTGATGCAGCAATTGTGAACTATGAAGGCAATTTACCAGTTTTTTTTTTTTGGGGGGGGTGGGGGCTGTTTCATATGTGTAGTATAGTAGAAACATCATTTCAATGCTCAATGATGGAATCTGACTGGGCAGCTGAGCACAATGCATGCATATAGGTCTTTCCTCATGCTTCTGAAGAATAGTACTCACATTGAATTTCTAGAATTATCCAGAATCCAATCTGCACCACATTAAATATGACTCCACCTTGTTTTAATTTAAGAACTGTTCCAGAGTATTCTGATTATTCCTTGATTTCACTTACTTTTACTTTACTCATTCTGGAATCAGGCGCTGTACTGGATTCACTTCTAGTAAACCTAAGCAATATTCAATGAGCTGTCATGAATACAGTTTGATTTTGGTTCAGGGAGCCAGGGATTGCAAGGAAGATCACTACCTATTAATTTACTAGAAATACCAGACACACAAGAATTAATCAAAACAATTTTCTCAGTGAGAATATTACACATCAATTACAATTCAAATTAAAGTACAGTGATCAATCTAAAATTGCCACTTAGCTACATAATGCAGATATATGTGAAATGATACAAAGAGCCAGATGTCAATAACCATGCAGTCGCTTTTACTGCAGAGTGACCCTTCCGTAAATATCAGAAAAATTGAAAGATATTGTCATTGAACTGGGTAGAAAAAACAATCAATGTTTAGATATACAAGCTGTTACTTCCATAATGCGAGGTGATCAATAAACAATAAATACAAGGATCAATAAACAGCCAAAAGAAAAGAATGCCGGTCAGCTGGAATTTTAAATAGGAGTTAAGTTTCTTTGTACATCGAGAGGACCAAGCACTCCCACAAATCAAGAGTTTCCTGTCTTTCTATAACATTGTAATGACATAAGATACAGTTTTAAGACTGTGCTGCATTGACATCATTCAAATGAAACCAAACATGAACATGAACAGCACTTGCGTTGACATTAAACAATGTTTATTGCATAAACGTAGTCTGTGTGGAATTATAGGATCTGGGTCATGAGACAAAGGGGCAAGAGGAGAGAGGAAGAATGTATGCAGGAATGTTCTTGTCAGCCACTTCTCACTCTGTTCGGGTTGTGAAAACCCAACAGGTATGAGAGAGTGGAATCTGTGAGCCCAGTCTTGTTGGAGCCAACTTGACAGCTCCCCCTAGGGTGAATACAGATGCAAGGGAATTCAGGATCTGAGCAAGCAGCCTTATACTATTATGAGGGGAAATTAACATTAATTTCTGTCATTAGTTTTCATGCAGGGACGGACGAACTCTGGGGGCCCTAGTCTTACATGGGTAGGGGCCCCCTAAGTGCGCTATTTGATGTACTTTTTTGGAGCCCAAAGAGAAATGAGACAGAATTAGAAATGATGGAACATCAATAATATGCTAATCAAAGTGCAGGGTGACAGTGGTAACACTTACCGATCAGGGTGGGGGCAGGAGTGCTGATGGCAAAATCCACTTATTGGGGGGAGAGGGGTATCATGTCGGAGGATCAATCAACCAAATTTTAGATATATTATATTACTATAGATTATAATATTTTAGCCAAAATTGTTATATAAATGGTTTGGAGTGGACATGTGTTTTGTTACTAAAATAATAATAATAATTACAAAAAAAAAAATCAAGATCAGCAGGGCGCCCCCTAGAGTGCGGGGCCTGGGGTTGTTCTTCCCTCCAGTACCCCCAAATTCCGCCCCTGACATTACACCTTCTGTGAGTGCACCATACATGCCAATGAATTTAACTGAACAACAAATTTCCAAACTTCACTCAGTCCATGAGATACATTTTCCAGAAAGTATTTGTCACCTTAAGGAGTTTTGCAAACTTAGCAAAAGCTCTTCAATGGATTACATGAGGACTGATTGGGTTTTGGTTCCCGATACAGTAATATATGATGAGGAAGCCTGAGTTTAGGCAGTCTCATGTCAAAAAACAATAAAAAATAGACTGAGTGAGTTTTGGACATTTGCTCTTCAATTATAGGCATACAAATGAGCAGTGTGATTTATTAAGGATGGTGGCCATTTCAGTATGGTTATCAACACCAGCCATTTATCACCTATGGAAATAAGACAATGTATTTTCAAAGATGCATTACAAAAGATGTATTTTCAAAGCACTAGCACCTATGAAAGGACCACATCACAACAGCTCTCTCACCTCTTCAGCAGACCCACCCACGCATTTTAATCTCTGGCCAGCTGGCTTTTTATCTGCAAGATGGGTCCATTAGTTCAACAAGAGCCAGTTGGACATTGCTAATTTGGAACAATCGGGACTGGACATATGCGGCAGTCGATTGTGAAAATCCTGCACTGTTCTCAGACTGATTCTTTAAATAAATAATTCATGAATCTTAGCAGACTGTTAAACCACAAAGCAACTGATGGTAAGTTATTTCAGTGTCCGTCACAGTGAGCTGGAAAACAGGGGAAAGACTGAATTGTTTATGAGCTAAATACACAATAAAATGAATTATTGACAGCCATGAGATTTCTTTTAGGATCCTTTGCAAGCTATATGTAATGCATATAAACTATATGTCAGAAATTAGTCTTTTTATGAAGTGTTCATTAAAACTGATTTTTGCCAGAATATCCCTGCCAAGCAAAAAATATCAATGACATGGTCACATGATTAAAGCCATCTAGACCCAGCTGAATAGTCCCTTAAGGCCAATTAAAAAGGAAACGGCAGGGGGAGCCAGGTGTGGCCCTGCTTTTGGGTTAATATTAAAAGCATCCTTTTAAGAGATAAAGTTAAAATATACACTCACTGGCCACTTTATTGAGTACACCCGTTCAACTGTTCGTTCAAGCAAATATCTAATCAGCCAATTGTGTCAGCAGCACTGTATATAAAATCATGCAGATACAGGCCAGGGACTTCAGTTAGTTTCTACATCAAACACCAGCATGGGGCAGAAAGGTGATTTAAGTGACTCTGAATGTGGCATAGTTCTTAGTGCCAAATGGGCTGGTATGAGTGTTCAGAATCTGCTGATTTACTGGGATTTTCACGCACGACCATCTCTAGGGTTTACAGAGATCGGGCCAAAAAAGAAAAAGCATCCAGTGAGCGGCGATTCTCTGGGCAAAAAGGCTTTGTTAATGGCAGAGGTCAGAGAAGAATGGCCAGACTGGTTCAAGTTGACAGAAAGGCAACAGTAACTCAAATAATCACTTCTTATAACCAAGGTATGCAGAAGAACATCTCTGAATGCACAACACGTCAAATCTTGAAGCAGATGGGCTACAGCAGCAGAAGACCATACCAAGTTCTAGTCCTGTCAGATAAGAGCAGGAAACTGAGGGTACAATGGTCACAAAAACTGGACAAAATAAGACTGGAAAAACATTGGCTGGCCAGCTCTAGGGGTGCTGCATGAGGGATGACCCTGGACTGTAACCCCCAAGCTATGGAGAGCAAGATGGGATAGGCAAAGAGAATAATTCCAATGAACTTGTGCAAATGGCAAATAAAGAGTGTTTGTTTTGTTGTTTTTGAACTTGACAATGAGCTCACTGTATTCAAATGGCCTCCACAGTCACCAGATCTCAATCCAATAAAACACTGATGGGATGTGGTGGAATGGGAGATTCACATCAGGAACATGCAGCTGACAAATCTGCATCAACTGCCTGATGCTATCATGTCAACATCGATCAATGTCTCTGAGCATCTTTTTGTATCTATGCCAAGAAGAACTAAGACGGTTCTAAAGGCAAAAGGGGGTCCAATACGGTAATGGCAAGGTGTGCCTAATAAAGTGGCCAGTGAGTGTATGATGGCCTAAGGATATATTATAGGATGGATGGATGGATGGACTGATTTTAAAATTTAGAGTACTTAGTACTAAAAAGTCCACAATGAAAAAAATGCTTCTGATCTTTAATATTTAGAGCAGAAATATAATATGAAAAAATGATTGAATATTATATACACACAAACAAAATGTTAGTAGCCATAAGGCTTTATGTTTGGTAAACACCATAATCAATGCAGCAATTACATTGTATTACAAAGCAGCCTTTCAGCAGCCATTGTATTTATATTTTATGCCCTTTTGTGTGTTTTTATTATTTTAACAAGTGCTACTTAGTGTAAAATACAAATAACACATTTGATTGTATATATATAATTCTATACATAAACAAAAATGTGTTGATAATGGGAAATGTGAACTAGGCCAAAGTAACTATGCTCCAGTGATCTAGCGGATGAAGGCAGGGGACCAAGAGGAGGCCGAAGTGGACAGCTGTACCTCAGATCATGCCAATGTTCTCCAGACAGTGCTACACACTTAGCTGTGCGAGTCCAGTTGATATTTTTTAAGCTCAGAGCCAGATGGCCCCAAGTGTGAGACAGAAGGGGAAGCAGAAATAATGAAGACAGTCAACTTCAAATCAAGGCATAACCCTCACCCACACATATCCAGCACTATCCACTTTACTTTACTTTGCATACTTACCTACAACAGTCTATAAAACAAAAAATGGCTGATGCCTACATTTGCACTATGAATCCACCATATTTTCACTGCCCAATGTCTATTGCACAAATTATTTAATTTAGTTTTATTTTTGCATACATGAATATGCTTGAATACTTGTATGTGTCTTGCTTGTCTGTCTTGCGTGTTCGTCTTGCTTGTTGTTGTGAGTGCACTCACTGTGGGATCTGAAAGTAAAGTAGTTGCAATCCTCCGTGTGCCCTGTATGTATGGAAGAATTGACAATAAAGACTTCTGACTTTGACTTGAGGAATCTATTGGGTGGAACTCATACAACATTAGAGTAATGGAAATAACAGATAAGTTGGCTGGAGCCATTCCTCCACTTGAACTAAAGGAGGAGGATGTAAAGACCACACGCTGCTTACAGTGCATCGCTGTACCCAACACATGACAAATCACCTCACAGATGACAACCTGAGTGCATCCGTGCAGTGGGTGACACCTCAGCACCACTCCAGTCCAAATGGACTAGTGTAAGTTTTTTACAGTGTCTAGAGTGTCAATCCTGCCACCAACCCTCAAATTTTCCTGTAAGTTGGAGGACCTTCTTACAGAGCTGGATGTAGATTAACGTCATACCCAGGGCGAAGCAATTGCAGGTTAAGGGCCTTACTCAAGGGCCCAATGGAGTAGGATTACTCCTGGTATTCAGGGGACTGAACTAAAGGAAGGATTCAAAAAGCAGGGTAGACCTAACAGTAGAGCGTGCTTAAACCACAAACAGGTAAATTATTCCATAAAACATGAGCTCTGTATGAGAAAGAATACACTTGATTACATGGAAGAAGCAAACCCATAGATTGAAGGCTTATAAAAGTGAGAAGTACTGTTTTATAATCTACTGTAAAATAGAGGTATTGGTGATTTGTACAGAAGTTTGATGTTAACATGTGTTAGTCCCAGTAACTCTTGAAGGTTCATTCTAAATTAGCTGAAGACACTTTTTTGGATGCAGCCAGATGCTACAGTATTACAGCAATCTAGTCTGAAGGTATTAAAAGTAATGAACCAGTTTATTGGGCTTCATTCATAGACAGAATTTCTTGACCTTGGCTTTATTCTGTGAAGGAAATGTGGAAATAGACTTTATATTCGAATGGTTAGGTGCCTGTTATAGAAATGTTTTGGCATTTACATAAATGAAAAAGTATTTTTATGATAGTTCTGGGCCCTCGTATAATGGGAAACTACAGTTTAGTTAAATTTAGTAGGATATTTCATATTTTTCAGGAGCCTGTTGTGTCACCCTAAGTCCCAAAATTAGGGTTAGCCAACTGAAGCTAGGGTTATGGTTAGAAAATATATGGCTTTTTCTGAATTTTTAAAGATAGTTCTAGGCTCCCACGTAATGGGACACCACAGTTAAGTTCAATAACTTGATAATTTGAGTAGGATATTGAGTAGGACACTGCCAAAGACTTTGCCATCTTCTTTGATAAGAAGATTGCTCAAATCTCTCAGACATTGTCTCCAACCCAAACGATTACACTACACATTAAGGATTCCTGTTCCTCTTCACTGGCTCAATTTTCCAATCTAGCATCAGAAGAGATCTTCCAAGTCATCTTGTTGTGCAATCCTACCACCTGCCCACTGGATCCAATCCCTTCCACGATGCTCCAGACCTTCTCCCCTTCATCATCACAATCATTGGTCATGTACCAATGGACTTCAAAAAAGCCAGAGTTATTCCCACCCTGAAAAAATCCACTCTGAATTCCTCAAGACATTATTTTTCCAAGATGGTGGTGTGTTAGGTTGCAGCAGCTTCTCTAGGTCCAAAACTTAGGTGCTAAAGTGTGGTTCTAGTCAACTTTCACACTGAACATACATTGACATGGGTACTGGAACAACAGGTGCACATGTCTATCACTGCCCGACCCTGCTAAAACTAAATCAAAGACAAGTTAATAACCTTGGGGATGGACTGTTGGACAAGCTACGCAACCTCGACTTGCTACAGGGACCAGGCCCTCAGACAGCAGCATCTCCTGGTGGCATTGGCTGGAGGAGGGGACATCACAAGTGGGGATATCACAACTGGACTATATCCAACTCCAGTGGCCTACCCAACATGAGTTGAGAGTCTGCGATGTTTTTTTTTTTTGTTTTTTTTTTTTAATGAAAACATAGCTCAGCGATTGTGTCCCAGATAATGGAATACAGCTATACAGCTTGCTAGAGTTCCATTTGGATAGAACTGAAGCTCTGTCCAGTAAGACCTGAGGAGGTGGCTTAAGTGTCTATATCAACACAGACTGGTGTAGGAATGCTGCGCTTGTCTCAAGTTACCCTCAGTCAGTCAGGATCAGCAGGAATGTCTAGAGTACCACCACGCTGAGCAGAGGGGCCCCCAGGCCTGTGAGCTCAACCTTCTGCTGTTCATGCTGATGACTCATGACTTTGCAGCAATGCACAGCTAATACCACATCATCAGGTTCACTGCTGATAAAAGGTCTGATCAGTGGGAATGACGAGGCAGTGTATAGTCTCTGAATGTGAACAAGACAAAGGAGGTGGTTATGTGGTTATTGACTGCCGTGACCACTCTCTGCTGAACATCTTTGGATCCCCAGCGAAGATTTTCACATCACAGAGAACCTCATGTGGACTCTCAACACCAGCTCCATCACCAAGAAGGCCCAGCACCATCTGTATTTCCTCTCTGGGGAAAGTGCATTCCCTCCCCACGTTCTGCAGAGGGACTATAGAGAGTACCCTATGTAGCTGCATCACAGCTTGGTATGAGAATTATTCCACTGCGGGCGGCAAGACCGTACCGGAGATAGGTAGAACAGCAGAAAAGATCATCAGGGTCTCCCTCCCTTCTGTCGCAGACATTTACACGTCCGCAAAGCCACCAGCATTGTGGATGATCCCACATACCCCTCCCACATCCTCTTCTCCCTCCTTCCGTCTGGCAAAGGGTTCCATAGCATACAGGCCTTCATTGCCAGGATGGGAAACAGTTTTTTCCCCCCGGCTATCAGACTTCTGAACCAGAAATAAATAACAAACTCTATTTCATATGCCATTTATTATATACTGCACACTCATGTACTGCTAATACTGGTCGCCCTTCCACACTTTTATTACTATTTATTGCTGTCTTGCTGCTAAAATACAGTATAGGTTATACTATTTATTCAATATCCACTCAAACCAGCATGGTAACTACTGTTACTACTGTCGACTGCACAGTGTGTTGTGGCGTCCCGTAAATTGCACTGTGTAGTCCTGTGCTATTTCTGTCTTTTTGTTTTTTGTGCACCTTGGTCCTGGAGAAACAATGTTTTGTTTCACTGTGTATTGTATAGATGGCTGAAATGACAATTAAACCTGCTTGACTTGACTTGATTACCAACTGGTACCACTTCTCTCTTTTCTTTTAAAAATCCTTGAATGCAGTTTACAATCAACTAATGTCTATCCACAGAACAACCTTCATGAGCCTAACCAATCAGGCTTCAAAGTGGTACATTCCACAGAGGCTACCCTTTTCGCCATCACTGAGAAGCTGCATGCTGTCAGAGCGGCCAAACAGTCATTTGCTTCCATCCTCCTTGATCTTTCAGCAGCAATTGATACAGCCAACCACAAAATTCTCTTGTCCATCCTTATAAGTCTTGGAATTTGAAGCTTAGCATGCCAGTGGTTTGCTTCCTACCTAGAAGGTTGGTCATATAAAGTGACACGGAAGAGATCCACATTTACTCCGCGCAGTCTCCACTGGCGTCTCTCAGGGCTCAATTCTTGGTCCTCTTCTGTTCTCCCTCTTTACTCGATCTCTTGGTGAGGTCATACCCTCACATGGGTTCTCATATCACTGCTATGCAGAAGGCACTCAACTTTGCAGCCTTGGGGTAACCATGGATAATCACCTGTCCTTATCCTCTCACATTGCTAATCTTTACCGCTCATGTTGATTCCCCCTCTTCAACATCAGAAGTGTTCGTTCATTTCATTCCACACAATCCCTTATCATCTCGAGACTAGACTACTGTAAGTCAATCCTAATAGGTCTGCCTCTGAGCACCTTGCGTCCTCTGCAACTGATCCAGAATGCAGCTGCCTGACTCATTTTCGACCTTCGCAAGTTCTCCCACACCACACCATTGTTATGCTCCCTCCACTGGCTTCCTGTAGCAGCCTGCATCAGATTCAAGACATCAATGAATGCCGACAAAGCCAAAAATGGACCAGCACCCTCCTACCTAAAAGAACTTCTCACCCTGCACTGTACCTCCCTCTCTCTGGTCCTCCTTCACAGCTCTAGATTTCCAAATAGCTGAGTCATTGGGTGTCTTCAAACGATGACTGAAAACCTACCTCTTTCGGAAGTACTTGAATTTAGCAAGCACTTCCAGAATTATACTATTATTTGAAAAGAAAAAAAAAACTTGCCAACTTACTTGTTAACAGAGTTTCTTAGAGTGATAGTATTCTTAGCCGGGTATTATTGAACAAGTATCAGAATGTATTACCTAATGAGACTTCTAAGCACTTCTGTGAGTTGCTCTGGCTAAGGGAGTCTGCCAAATGCCATAAATGTAATTGTTACATATTTTGCAATGGCCTGTCATGTAACCCAATTTCCCCAAATTAGGGGAGCCAACTGACGCTATGGTTAGAGTTAAAAAATGTATGACTTTTTCAGGCATCATAAGGTGTTTTTATGATACTTCAAGGAAAAAAAGAGCATCTCGTCACAGTTCTGTGGGGGAAATTCTGTCTCATTTCATTCCTAATGTTTAAATATGTGTCATCAAGGTAGAAATGACACTTACCAGCAACCCAATTACATATAATTTGATTAGGTCTGGTGATGACCTGACAGAATCAAGATTTTCTTCTCTACCTAAAACAAAATGGACAATATTTACTTAATGTGATCATTGTGTTACAGTTCAGATCTACTTCAAATTAGCTGGATTTGTTTTGAAATGTTAACTTTAAAAAAAAAAAGCGA
This sequence comes from Hyperopisus bebe, assembly GCA_026777045.1. NCBI lineage: Eukaryota > Metazoa > Chordata > Actinopteri > Osteoglossiformes > Mormyridae > Hyperopisus > Hyperopisus bebe. Next base: position 20,124,961 of record JAODJW010000106.1, on the reverse strand, counting down.
TTAATCACTTTTTCTTAAATGCTAATACATAATATATTACACTGTATATGATATAGTAATTTTTCACCCTTACTGTGAACATCAGGTTGGTGTAGCACAACCAAGTCTTCCATCCATCTTCCAACCGCTTATCCTTATCAAGGTCACGAGAGACCTGGAACCTATCCCAGAAAGCATGGGGCACAAGGCTGGAATACACCCTGGACATGATGCCAGTCTGTTGAAGGGAGCACTCACCCAAGGTAAGGTACTAGCATTTTAACAGCAGTACCTGAATACTTCATTTTAACTAATATAGCTTAACATAATTTTAATTTGGATCCAACATATTTCAGATTTAAAAGGTTCATTAAATGAATCAAATAAAATTAATTAATTACTTCAACTAAATCAAGACTCAGCACTGATGGGAGACATCTACGGCCTGACTAGGTTTGGGAAATGGTGACATACGAGAAGTTCTCATATTCTGTCAGCACATTTTTTAAACATTATTTCATAAGAAAGCCCTGACTGGCTTACAATAGTTGATGGCAGTTTCTTTGGACATGATTGCAACATTTTACCAGTCTGCTCACCTGATGGTAATGGTATTCCTAGCTTTCAAATTTTTCCCACATTTGCTATTTGTTTGCTTTATGGAAGAAATAGCATTTAAAAAGGATATAACAGCAAACATGCACTGCATGTTCTGTGACTGAAGGGCGCATTAATGCACAGCCTGACTTAGGCTGAAGTCCAGAGGCCTCTAATCATATTTATGCGTCTCTGACTTGCATTACTATTGCTGGCATGCTAACTGTATATATGTTTGATTAAAACAATATCTAAGTTTTAAGTTGTGTGGGATTCGGGTAACAAGCTCAGGAGCTTCCAAAACCAGTATCATAATAATAATTGATACTTTATTAATCCCCATGGGGAAATTCTTTTTTATGCCTCCCTCAACTCACTCTTAGTAGAGCAAACTGTCTGTGAAGGGCAGCCACCTGTTGGGGCACCCAAGGAGCTGGGGGTTAAGGGCCTTGCTCAAGGACCTGCAGATGTGCTAAGGCTGGGCTTAGCTGACTGGGCTTAGCTGACTGAGCCGCATTCTGGCCCCCATCCCTCCATCATGGTTTTTGCATTAGGGCATGAGAATGAGGTGTTTTTTTAAAGCAATGTTTATTTCACAATTTCTGAACAGTTATACCAAATATACAATGTTGACTGTACAGATTTTAAATGTTTAATCAGCATTGTTCACAAGACCACTCTGGTTGGGGAAAATGATGTCATTTTTACAAAAAACAATTATGTATGAAAATTGCCAGTCTCAAACATTTAAATTCAAGTTACACATACAGAAATTGGAAAATGTCACAGGGGGAAGTTACCATGTCTTTATAAAAAGTGCATCTTCCGGTTCTCCAGAACACAACCTCAAATCCACATCATTTGTTTTGGTATTGTTGCCTTTGTCCAGTGTCAAGTCAAAACCCTGAAGCAAGCATGGGAAAATACCATACTCTGTATAAGAAGGAAGTATTTCAGGAACCAAAAAGCGAAGTCAATATGCAAAGAAGCATTTGAGGAACTAGATAAAAAAAATCTAAAAACACTGGAAGCAATTTAAAGTAGAACTCAATCCAAGTTATTCTACAGATCATTTTGAAGTATTGGAGAAAATGTAAGCAACATAAAGGCACCAAATGGACCTGTTTGGCACAAGAACAACTGTCAATGCCAACTGTTCATCAGAAGGGTTTGTTTTGCTTTTATTTCACACATCTATCCATATTCCGGATGCATACCCAGTACAGGGTCATGGAGACCTTTATTTTCAAACCCAAGTTACATTAAAGGCAAAGCAGCACATACTGAATGTCAATGGTAAGTATGAAAACCCAACGTTTGTTTAAATAGCTGTACTCTAGAGATGTAAAAGTAATACCAAGTATGAAATACATTTGTAAATAATTAGACTGAATGGTTTTTAAATAAAATGGAGCCATTACGGAAGCTAGAGTATTTTGTAAGGTGAGAAAATATTCAGTCCAGGAGCAGCCCACTGATCAGTTACCATGTCAGGGATCTCCAAAGGGAAATCTGTTTTACCTTGCATGAGGAAAGTGGAAATGAAATGTGCTCTCTCTAATTGGGCCACAGTATAAGCATCTACTCATGGATGCGATGTTTTATACAAAACACGGCCAGTTAATCATGCCCTGAATTAAAATGCTCGCAATACAAAGTGATGAAATTCAGCACAAACATTTCCAAACAGTCTGAAGAGCGCATTCTGATGCATTATTTAAATCTCAAACAAAACCCAACAGAATCTTCCCCAGAGGCTTTGGAAAAAGCCACTAGATTCCCTTAAAGTCAATGATTTTAAATGAAAAAATGTTCAGGTGAACAAAGGAATCTTCCCAAAAATTATGGAATTCTAGGGTATGGCCAAATACTTAAATAAAAACCTACAATACAGCACGCTAATCTGTGTCGCCATTTTAAAAAACAGCTTTATAGATACTGCATAGTAATATGACAACATGGCTTCCTTTATCTTAACAAAACAGATGAAATGTCATTTCACAGTGCACCATATCATATAAAACTGTCAAAATATAAACCTGCACCCTTTTCGAAAAAAAAAAAAAAAAAAGACATGAAAGGTGGTAATTATTGTTCCACTATTTAGCAACCGCGCTCCTACACTGTGCACTGTCCGTTTAATGCAGGAAAGGCGAAACACAGACATCACATACATTGTCTTTGCTGGATGAAAGGGTAAATCCTACCCTAAATGTCTTTTTCCCATTATAAAAATGCTTCGACGTTGAGTTCAGGCTCAACAAGGCATTGGTAGAAAAGTAAAAATAAAAGCTAGTTGCAGGGATCATGCAGAGCTTTTGTAGCATGACTATGATTTACACGGGGTAAGTGATGAGTGGTTGAATTTCAATAACAGGCGACAAATTAACTTGCAAAATCTTCTGGGCTTTTCTTCGTACCTCTTCATCTGTGATGGAATCATCCACCTTGATTACCTTGAACCTAAGATTGTTCTCATTTAGCCTGGAATCCTCTTGACCTTTCACAACCCATACTCCGTTTTTAGCAGTCTTCCTCAGCATCTTGTCCTCGGCTTCCTCATGCCGTTTTCTCTTCCGCACCCGAGCTGCACCCTTATCCCTCAAGCCCAGCTTTTTGTTAGCTACAGTGGATCTGCGACGTTTTATGGGCACTGGTTTGTAGTTGTTGCTTTCCTTCAAGACCCTACCATTCTCATGTATTGCTGGAACAGTCTCTCGTTTCAGCATCACTCCCAACTTTATTGGGCAGGAAACCATTCTTTTCTCCAAAGCTACCACTTTAGCAGTTTTTGCTGAATGTTCCAGTGGTTGCACAGGTATCTCTGACAGTCCAGGTAACCTGTGGGAGTTGGACAAAGCAACTGATCGAGACCCTAATCCTGTATGAATCTGCAGCTTTGCTGTATGGCCCCTAGAGGGCCCTTCGATATTAGTCAGTTTAAGACATGGCATCTGGACAGGCCTGATGTTTAAAACCGGTCGCTTGGAATGGACTGTCCGTTTTAAAGTCTCTCTTGAGAGGTTTGTCAATAGAATTTTAGGTTGATTCTTCAAAATGAGTTTAGCCGCTGCACTCAAGAGTGTATAATTAATTTCTTTCTTCTTGGTACCAGGTTTCCTTCTGCGTCGTTTACCAGATTTTTGTAACTTTGGAACCTTGTTAAAAGGTTCCTGTATTTTTGATAACTTGGCTTCCGGAATTGGTTCTGCTGTGCAGGAATTGTAGCCATAGACATCCTTGCTCTTCAGCACAGTGGGCTTATGACCTTCTTCTTTGAGGCCCTGAAGAAAGGATACCAGCTGTATCTCAGTGTCCAGAAGATCCTTTGACATGGGACTAAAAACCCTCAAGGCTTCCAAAAGTGCAGTCTTTCCAGCCGAGGTGAACCTGGACCAGGAATGCACTGCCTTCTCTGTAACCTCGTCTTCACAATTCATGCCAACTGTATGTCAACAGTGAAACTGCATGAATCACTCAAATTAATGGAGAAGACGTTCCCTGAAAATGGAAGAAGCATGGAAATTAGTTTGCATGATACTCAAGTATATGCTTGGGCATCAGCAACAGAGCACAAAAGGATCATCTCAAAAACAAAACAAGTAACCTCTCTAGGTTTTCACTCACTGTCACATTTACTGATACAGACGAGACTTCAAGGGTTTTTTTGTCCCATCATTCAAATGTACCGTTCTCACATTCAAGTCAGCTTGGGTGGCCAGCAGGCAGCTCCTCCACTGATCCACATCCCTGCCTGCTCTGGCCTCTTTTCTTACTACAAGCTGGCTCCATGTTAGAGGATAGACTTCTTGTATGAGTATTATACACCCCTAATGCCTGCAGAAAGAAAAAGGTCTAATTTGCTGGATAGACTTGACAAAGAAGACAGCAGACTCCCTGCAGATTTACCATTAACCCTTCCCATGTCAGACGAACCTTATTTACTCTTCCATCAGAAACAGAGCATTCCAGATCTTACTGTGCTCCAGAGATAACTCCCCACTCGGCTAAGTGTAAAGGCAAAACACCATCTCAATGTTATTCACTTTATACGATCTAATTTGGTTTTTACAAGCAGAAGGCAAGTGCATGCTCATCCAATTCATTACAAAAAATGGCAGCTTGTCAGACTGCTTAGCTAGGCCATGCCGAAGAACTGGCTGCCATTATATGGGCTGCATAACAAACAACTCAATCCACAATCAAACACTGGTGGTTATGCTGTGCTTATTATTTATTCATTTGTTGCATCAAGGGATTGAACAGAATAACTGTTCTGCTGCATAAGATTCTAGAAGTGAATTAGCTCTCCTGTATTCCATGTTGTAAAACCTCTACTTCCCTGCTAGTTTTTGTTTTGCTTATTAATTTGCTTGTTTTCTGTGGATGCTTTGCCTGCTGTTATCAGATCAAATGCACAAAAACTGGGCGGGTGAGGAGTGAGAGACAGTGGGTGAACAGACATTTAATTATTCCAAAATTAATCAAGGACAGTTTCCTTAACTGTACATCCCATCCTTCTAGGGCACTGACCTGACCAGCAAATAAACAAAGGAAATAATCCATATCTTTGCCAGCCCTTTAATTATGTCAGATGTTTGCCCAGGGCCATAATACATCAGCTATATATAACCAGTGCAGTTTAGATTGATACAGTTGTGAGAAAAAGTTTGTTGATATTATCGGGGTTTCTGCATGAATGGCTCCATTAACATTTTCTTCCAGTCGAAGCCGTTACAACAAAGACATTAAAAAACACACAACATTTCGTTGCCATATCTTTATAGAACAAATGTAGTATTGTGAACCCTTATATTACCTGATTAGTGCACACTGGCAATGCACGGCACCCGGATGGTAGTTCGATATTTCAGCCAATTCCTCTGAACTAAATAGATTCAGATGATACATTATTTTTTGGGATGTGTTGCTTGCATGCCTCTTTTCACTACATAAAAAAGCTGAGATACTAAGTCATAATTATGAGATGATGCAGACCAATCACATTGCTTCATATGCACAGCTCGCACCTCATATTCGATATTCAGTTTTCCAGCTGGAGCTATACGTAATATAGCATGATGCAAGAAATTCTGAAAACTTTTCTAGTTTCATGAGCTTCAACAGCTTCTCTTCTGCAGTACCCCTGAAATTTCTTTGGATTGGCCCATATCATACTTGAACACAAGTCTGTTGTGAAGAGCAAGTAACCAAATTCAGGTGGTTGCGCGGCAGGGCAGGCTGAAACCATATCTCAACTCCCTGGAACATTGGGCTCAAATGACTTTTCAAGAGATCATTATCCTAGAAGTTCACATACTTTGCCCATCAATGACCTTGACTGTACAATGCTGTGTTTTGATTAGGGATGGGCCGATTTTTTCAGTTCTGATCCGATTCCGATATACAACTGCTGAAACTGATACGGATTCTGATACAAGAGCTCTTTTTACTTTGTTATACTTTATACAGTACAGGCCAAAAGTTTGGACACACCTTCTCATTCAATTGTGTCCAAACTTTTGGCCTGTATTGTATATAAATTTTTTAAGCTAGTAAATACAATTTGGAAAAAATGTATGACAAAAAATATTTAATTAGGCTATTACAAACATACATAACGTACTGTTCCACCTCATTTGTACGTCTTAAGTGTTTTTGAGGCATTTACAGTTAAATATGAATATCATCAGAATAAGTATACACAAGTGTCGAATGCTTAAAATTTTACCACGATTTTTCTCCCATTGGCGTCAGCTCAGTTACACTTTGTTGTGATGGCAGCCCCTCTTGTATCACAAGCTGCAGCGAGTTTGCAAAACAGTCCAAGTTAGCGACTCCCAAACCATCCATTGCTTTTTTTTCCCCTCGCACAGTTGAGTGCTCTTTGTTAAGTGGGATTGTCCATTAAACGATGTTCCCACCTCTCAAAACTATATTTTACAAAGATTGCCCATCGCTGTGCTACTGGTTTCTGTTAAAAGCATAAAATACTCCCAGATCATCACATCTTATCTTACGCTCCTCGTACTGCAAAGGGTATGCACATGACATCACAGCAGGCGGAAGACTGAGGGGCAGCGTTTGCATTGGATTTGAATGCCGCAAAAAAACACACATTCACAGCACAATTCATATTTCTTTTGTTCTAAAAAGCTTCTAAGCAATATTTCAAAATGGGTGTGACGTACAAAGATATGAATTACAGTTAATACTTAAAACTGAATTAATTCCTTAATTAGTTTCCTTCATTCTCAAAGGGCGCTTTTCCACAACACCAAGTACCATACTTTTGGCACTTTCCCCTTTTCCACTGACTTCCAGTCGAGTTCCAGTACTAAAGGTTCCTGTACCAAAAGCGCCAAATCAACTGGGGTACTTCTTGGGTGCTTAGGTACTTTGGGGTGGGACTTGAAACGCTTTCTTTGTCAATTGGTTATGCAAATACCCTGTGAACAGTGAAAGATCTAAATCAAATATTAACAAAAAAGTCCATTTTCAACTATTATTCTTGCACGGTTTATGTCAGATGGTACAACCCATGAAAACATTAAAATACTGTAATATGATAAAACTATCAGTTTTTAATGTTGTACGTATACACTAGATATCAAGAACAGACATATGTTTGAACACCTGCACAAACGTCTGTTTAATTTGAAATGACTTAAAATGCAGATGGTACAACCACAATTATTATTACTACTAATCATAAATTCAAAAAACAAATAGCAATTAACAATGTATGCATTGCAGAAACTTAAATGGTTCGTTTATGAAGGTTTTCATTTGGAATAAAATAATTGTAAAGTATAAATTTTTGGTTGTACCACCTAACATTTTTCAGTTGGTGAAAGCCTTATTCGTTATTGACCCAAGAGTTAAAGGAATCTTCATTTTCTGGTTTATGTGTTTTAATTTTTGAAAATGTTCCATATGTTAAAGCGCATAAAGGCTTTAGCTTACTCTATATGAGGATATGTCAGGAAGGAGTATTAAAGCACTAGGGGTTCCTTTCCACAAAAGAGGTGATACTCTCATTTCCACCCACACACAGAAATGCACACAATAGTAAAAATCGCCATAGTAGACGGCAGTTGATGAGAAACGGGTACAATTTAGGAGCAGAAGTAGAGGTAAAAAAAAAAAAAACACAGCAACCATGATGTCTAACCTGAAGACCACTTGATCAAGGCCAACATTCTCGCACCCACTGCAATGATAACAGAAGAGCCATCAATTCAAATGATTCAAACCTATTTCCCTTTTATACCCTTGGACCGGCAATCTTAGAAGACCAGACCATTTAATCATCTTCCGTAGACTATTCTAATCCTTGCCATTTATTCCCAAACAGTCTGCATAACCATTACATAAACATTCATGCACTAATGAAGGCTTTTCACAATTACAGGTTATTTGGCCTCTCCAGCACAAAGCACAGCTGCAGTCACATGGTTTGCTCTGTCTGGCAGCCATTTTACCCCCGATACAAAATGGAGCACAAGTAAGCTCAGGCATGAAATATCTTAGCAAGAGCATTAATAATGATACTTTAAATCATGATGCAAAAAAAACAATCTGTTGCAGTAATTACTATTGTCAATACTCTTGCACATTATGTAAAGAAAAACACAGGCTTAAATTTGGGTTTATTTATATAGTGTTGCACTATGTTCAAGACATCAGTAAACTCCAGACGTACTATTTAAAAAAAAAAAATAAAAAAAAAAATAAAATAACTGGACCAGTACTTTCAATTGTTTCCCTTGGAATTCCTTAGACTTAGCTAATGATTATGGAAAATATCCAGGGCTTTCTCATCCTATTAAATGACAGATGAGTTCATGAACTGCCAGATGATCTTCTTATAACCAGTTCCTCTTTCTCTAATTAATGGATTGACAATACAGGACTCTGGTGAACTCGACTCATAACTTTGCTCTGATTATATGGCAGCATAGGGAAGGTTCAAAACAGTGCAGAATGATTAACCAAACTGGTAATACATTTCAGAATGTTGCTAATTTGCTACAAAAAAATACACCATGAATTACTGCTTTAATCTTCATTTAATCATTAGGTCAACTGTGTTATGCAAAAGACAAGCTACTGTCAAAAGAAATTAATGTATTTCGGTATCTAGCTGTAGTAAAATTATTATATACAATTTATCCATTTAAATTGTCCATTAATTGTCTATTAAAATACTTCAAATACTTTGAAAAAAAATCTCAAACCGTACCAGTCAAATGTATTAAAACTATTAAGTTTGATGTGGTAACATTAGTTTACTTTGCAGTTGTAAAATAGGCAACTATTATTAATGGGCTGTATCAGCTATGAATTTGACTTGTGCTACAATGCTATTAACTGATATACACTAGGGATGTAAATCGTTAGCTAATTATGATTATTTAAGCAATTCTTTGCATTGGAAATATCCGATGGATCTCCGAGAAACGGGAGCACGCATGTCGTCACGTCCGGCTTCAAAACTCGGAATCCGACTCGGAATCCGAGTTCCGAGGGCAAATGGAATGCACAAATAGTTGAGCAAGGTATCAGATTTGTCTATTATACTCAATACATTTTTACATACAAAATGCCTTGATAATTTGTTATATTGATTTTACTATAGACATAAAATGGTAAAACGAATAGATCAGTCTGTGCCAGAAAAAGTAACGTGATATACGGATGCTCAAAAATGCTGGTACAAATCAGGCAGGTGGTATGGATCATTGATCAGGTGGCAGACACCCCCCACAAAGTCCCACCCACCCACACCTTGTCAAAAAGCAGCAAAATAGTGAAACGCAAAGAAAACTGTAGCAGAAAGGGCAAAAATATTGCAAAGATCAGCGCACATACACCACCGCAAACCATGTGTAACCACACCAGCCCAGGACCTCCAAATCCAGCATGTTCACCTCCAAACAGATGCAAATGAGCTTCCCTGAGACGGTTTCTGACAGTTTGTGCAGAAATTCTTTGGTTATGCAAACCGATTGTTG
>JAODJW010000106.1:20059961-20080379 GCA_026777045.1 Hyperopisus bebe | reverse complement strand
GGGGGGGGGGGGGGGGGGGGGGGGGGGGTGGGGGGGGGGTGTGGGTCCCAGGGGGCCCAGGAATAAGGGCCATGATCAGATGGAGAGTGTGATGTGGCAGCACATGAGGCAACAGTAGCTATCTCAGGCAGAACTTTTGGCCAGGCCGGGGTAGAGCACTCCTACAGTCACGGCGACCATCAGAACGACCACTGACATCCAGGGTACCCAGCTTCTCTGAAAAGACAAGAAGGACCCATAGAGAAGGTCACAACAAAACAAGGGCAAAGTAGCACAATATGGGAAAGTATGGACTTTTTTAACCAATGAAAGGGACCCATTCGGGATAAAAAAATTGAGGACCTACAGACAAATCATCAAATGAGCAGAAGACCACAATCACTTCTGGGAAGGGAAGAAACAGGTGTAATAAAAGAAAAAAGAAAAAAACCCTTCCCACCCCAGAATCAGGAATTAGACATTCATGATTCAAGCAAGACAGACAAATGTAACATGGTCAGTAGAAGGAAAAAAAAAAAAAAAGTCATACCAGTTGTGATCAGCTACAAAAAATGCATTTTAGGCATAGCAAAGGACGAGGTGGCAGGAGGACACGGAGTGGAGAGGAGGGCATGTACCTTTCTACCACAATGGGCCGAAGCACCAATACAGCAAAGCCAGGATAAGGCCGGTGACTATGGCTTGGGCAGGCTGCAATAGGGGAGGCTACAGGAGGGAAGGGACATCACAAGAATCATTCTAACAAGCTTGTCATTGTGGCCTAGATTTAAACAAGAGGAGAGAACCATGGGGGATTCAGCATAGGGGAGCTCATGGGAGTTTTACTTACACAAAAATGTTCTAAGGCCAGAACCAAAAATGATTGGTTCAGAGAGATAACCAGAGTATAGAGGTGGTGGGTCCAAAGTAACCAGAGGAGGCGGGGCCAAGACTTCTGATTGGTTAACTCTGCCTCTAGTTGCTTGGACTCACCTCCTATACAATCTGATTGGTTCAGAGAGAAAACCAATCATTTTTATTCTGCCCTCAGAACATTTTTCTGCAAGTAAAACTCCTACGAGCCATGGGGGGGGGGTGTGTGATCAGTTCATCAGATATTCACAACGTGTACAAAAAAAATAAATCAAAGGACATTGAAGCAACACACAACAGAGAAGCTAGAAATAAAGGAGACATGATGAGTGGAGGATTTTTTACAGCTTGTTACCTTGCACTATGAATGAGTGCTGTACAATATTTAGATTAAGGCTTTCATTTTAACTCTGGTACCATCATGAAAAGGGACATGAGGCTGCCTTCTTTAAATGCTAGTGGGAGGAATGGTTAGTGGGAAGACTACAAACATGGTCAGAGCTTACCAGTGGCACGGAAGCCCAGACAGGGTGATCAGAGAAATTTGCACGTTGAGTTACACAGCGCTTACAGAAGCTTGGCCAATACATTGTGTACAACTGAATCTAGTCCTCCTAGCACACTCGTATATCAACAATCATTCTCCACTTAGTGTAGATGTGTTTGTTGGTCATTGTTTTCTTTTGGTGTTTAATGGGCAGTGTTTCTCCACCCAGTCCTTGGGGGGCCACCAGACAATCCATATTTTTGCTCCTTCCTAGCTCGCAATACACCTGTACCAGGTATTCGGGATCCTTGATTGGCTGTGTGCTGGGATGAAGGAAAAATGTGGAGTGTCTGAGAGTCTCCAAGAACTGGGTTCTTTTAGAGCATTCATAGAAAATTGGTCATGATGTGTCAAAAACTCAAGAAAACATTTTTTTGCCAATTGTTTTTTTAAGAACGATGTAAAATTTAAAGGTCATATAAATGTCTTAAGAGCATTGGTTTTAAATAAAATCCTATAGATGACAAAAAATTTTGCATTGCTCAGCTACCATTATATTTGTAATTAAGATGTACGTCACAAGGGCATATATTTATTAAAAGGAATAAAACTACTTGCTAGCCCTTACCTCTATCACTGAAAGCTCAAATATACAGTTTATTAACAAAAACACCACATTGGTCTTATTAATACCTGATAAAGTTCTGCTGTTGCTCTCATTAAAGCTCAGGAATTTAGGATGGTCAGTTGCAATTGTAACATTTTAATAGAGCTTTAAAAGAAATTACTGAAACTGGACTGTTTGAGAACAGACTCCAAGGAGTGAGACAGCACATGGGGGACAGGACTGAATGCAGTCGTGGGTCTTGATAGTGAATTCAATCTCTGGAGAGCCGCACAGTATGACAGAATAGGAGCAGGTGCTGTTGTGTGTCTCTACAGGCCACTTACACTGCTGCCCTTCTCCTGTTGCAGCTTCAGGTCGACCTTGCACTGCTGCAGCTCATCACTGATTGACTGCTTTTCCTGCTCCGTCTGGTCGAAACGCTCCTGCAGGCCTGAAAGCTGTGCCTGGATTTCCTCGTACTGTGGGAGGCAAAGGGGAGCGAGGTCAGGTTGCACACGATGCAGGAAGGCAGCATAGGCATGTGGCACAGAGACGCACCTCCTTCTGCAGATCCTTAGTTCTGCTCTGGGCCTGAGCCAGCTGTGCCTGGAGTTTGGCTGTGCTGTTTTGATGCTGCTCCTCCAGCGAGCCCAGGGAGCTCTCTAGCTCCCCTCGGTTCTTCTCGAGGTCCTCCAGGCTGCTGCTCAGGGTGGCGCTCTTCTCCTGAGATCTGGTGGTCAGCGATGTCAGAAGCAATACATGTGTGTTTCAAGTAAAGCAGTAGAAAGGCATTACATACATCTATGAAAAGCCCATACATTCACCTCACATCACTACAAGAGGTGTTAAACTGTACCATACTACAAACTGCAGGGGCATATACAGAGGCGGAGCAACTGGGGCACTGGTCCCAGCTGAAAGCCGATTGGCCCCCAAGAACCCCCTCCCCTGTTACTCACAGATTCAAAATATAATTGGCTAATGATAAAGCTGGCCCCTCTGTATGAATTATGGGCCCTCTTAAGCCTCCCCCCTCACCTTAAAAGAATCCTAGAATTGCCTCCATTTCTCAGAGTTTGTACTGGACAGAGCGGGGGCTGCTCATTCGTCCAGCATTTGAAGACTCACCTGGCCAGCTCCTTCTCCAGGTCCTGCAGCCTCTTCAGGAGAATCTCCTTCTCAGAGCGCAGCTCCATGCACTCTCGCTGCAGGTTTCTGCATTCTGCCTGCAATTTCTCCAGCTCACCTGCAGGGGGCGTGCACCGCAGAAAAGTTCACACAGCCACTGTCAGATCCCATTTCATGCTCCAAGAAATGTGTGACAGTCCACCCCACAGATTAACATAGCACAGTTAGCAAGTAATAGTGTAATGACATTAATTTGTTTCATGAAATTTATTTAATTTAATGATGCATTATTTGCATGCATACAGCAATTCTTTAGGCTTTTGAGTATTCTGTGTTAGTCTCCTTTGAGATATACCATATAAAAGACCACAATTTCAGTCTTAATTTAATTTTGAAAAATATGCAGGTTTTTTGCTACTTGTACAGTAGTGTAGGGTCAGCTATTTATCCGATGCCACTAGAGCATTTTGGGAGGTTAAGGGCCTTGATCTGCTGACCCCAGGATTTAAACCAGCAACCTCCCCATCACAGCCACAGCACCCTAACCCACTCACTCACACACCACTCCCCAATGATATCCAATGTCTCGTGTTGTAAATGCAGATGGGTAGGCCCTCTGGCAAACGCCCTGTGGCGGGGGGGGGGAGGGGGGGGAAGGATAGGCGTTACCTTGCAGCTCGACAGCCCTCTCGCACTGCCGGCTCTGCCGCTGCAGGCTGGTCTGCAGGGAGCCGATCTCCATCTCGTACGTGGCCGCCGCCTGCCGCCACTTCTCCAGCTCGGCGGTGACAGTGCCCAGGTTACCCTGTATGGCAGCAATCTCGCGGTCGCGCTCGGCGGCTGCAGCCTGCACAGCGCGCCGCAGCGTCAGCGCCTCCTCCTGGGCAGCGCACAGCTCCTCCCGGGCATCCGAGATGGCGCTCTCTTTCTGCTCCTGCAGATCCTCCATCGCCGTTTGCAGCTTTTGCAGCTGAGCTGTTGGGCACACAACAGAGAGGCTTCATTTTGTGGCCTGCAATTTGTCTGGTCCTGAATATATTATTAACCTCTAGCCTAACAATCATTCAGTTGTGCTCGGTCATGCACCTTTAATTTTGCATGTAGTCCAACACCAGTCCAACAGTTAAGTTACTGACAGTATGCTGTCTTCTCAAAGCACCTCTCCTTTTGCACTTTGCATGGCATAAATGACTATGGAACACCTTATTCTGAACAGCTTCTTATAACACCAAGTACCTCACAAATATAGTTTTTAGTATAATGTAAAGTAATATTTCAATCACGTCACTTGCAGACCAATTGTGTCCAAGGTTTTAGTGCCCAAAGACAATGTGCAACTATAAACAAAGTTCACGGCACAATCTATGGCCCACAACTCCACGTGTCTGTACCCCAGGCTTAGAATTTTAGCAGTAAACCTAGCAGGGACTATAGGCTGACTGTAGGCTGCAGACTGCGGTGAGGGACCCACACCACACATGCAGTCGTGCTACTAGAAACTTTAATGTTTCGTTTGATTAGCAGCTGCTCATGTTTGAAGTGCTTCTGTCTGTATCACTCACCCTGCAGATACTGTATCTGCTTAGCAGAATCGTCCATCTGCTGTCGGCTGGTCTTTCTCTCCTCCTCCAGTGCGGCTGTAACACAACATACGCTGTCAAGGCGGCTTCTGCGAATAACCAGCCCGGTCAGAATCCACACACTCCATAGACTCCCACATCTGAAACAGGATAACAGCCGTGACAGAATTCTACCTTGCAGTTCCATGCATTTCTGCTGGCTGGTGTTAGCGAGCTCCTGGGCCACCGACAGCTCCCCCTGTAGATTATGGATGACCTCCGCCGCGTTGGTGGGCTCCTGTTCAGTGTGCTGCAGTTCGTCTGCAAACGCATGACAAACCAGTAACTGGCGGGCCTTGTTGTAGTCCAAGGGGTAGATACCTACTAATTAAACTACAAAAGTACCAGTAACCCTCAGACGAGTGCTCCTTAATTATACAAAGCTCATATAGGATCCACGCAGGCAGATAGGGACAAAGTCAGCTGGGTCCTATATGTCCACTTACCATTTCTAACCAAATAATGCTAGACATCTTGAAACTGATTTATGTAGTCTCTTTGTCCCAGATTCTCCCAATAAACCAAATTTAATTAAAATGGGAAAAGGTAATTTCCCCGGAGATGAAACCTATTCAATTAAGATCTCAAAGTAGAAACAATCTAGAATTTTTTCTCAAAGTTCAAAAAAAAAAATAATAAAAAAAAAAACTTTATGAAGACACATTCCTTGTTTTTTTTTCGCCGACCCAGACGTAAATTCAGCTTCTTGCCATGATCCTGCATTTCCCCTTTAACTGACAACACTGATCCAAGACCAAACGGCAGCTAATAGGAGGGCTAAAAATAAGCCTGACACCAAACTGGGACGGTCCTGCTCTGCTGCCACACAGGGGGCCACACAACGACATGGCTGGGCCCCCGTATAATTCTACCGAATGAGAGCCCCCTTGTTTAAAAACATTCTACTGGTTTAAAAACTCATTTAAATACTAAAGATTGTTCACCGCAACATTTCTCATGGGCTCCCCCTAGTGTCTGGGCCCCTGAAAATTGTGCCATTTCTTCCCCACTATGGGCAGCCCAGGCTCTGGAGATGTGGCTCCAGGTGACGGTGCTGGAAAAACTCAAACCCAGCTGGCCCACATTGCTGAGTTACTCTGCAAAAAACTGCTAAGCAAAAGGCCGGGCTAACTAATGTGACACAGACTCTTTCAAAGAACCCATGTCAGGAATATCCAAACACCATCAGCTATAGGCGTTACTGTGCTCAGCAAGCAGATCAAAGTTTCTACAGCAAATGAACCTGTCATGAATATAACAACACATTTTAACATTTAGTGAATTTATTTTCATTCAGACCAGTGTTTTAAGGACAGACGGTGTTTTTTTTTTTTTTTAAATATGAAATCATAGTCCTGTTCACTTTAAATAAAATTCTGGAATCTCACATAAGAATCTGCAACCATGGAAAAATTGCTATTTTCAAAATCTGGGTCAGAGCTTTCATCTTAGAGGTGGAGCCTTTGCTGAGAGAAGCAATCGAGCCAGAAGAAAGACCACGTGTGGAAAAATACAGGAAGAGCCATGACCTCACCCTCCGTGGGCCTGTCTGATGACTGACAGCAGAAGTTTTGCCCCACCTTTTCCCCTAAATTCTTTTCAAATCTTATCTGTCACTAGAAAAAGAAAATGACCTCAACAGTCAGCACTGGCCTCTGGCGATGAGCCAGTCGACAAAATGCAGCTGCACAGGAGGAAACTGGCACTGGCATTACCAGACAGAAATCACTTCATTGTGATGCCACCAAGTTCTGGAAACATTGCTACAACAGGAAACTTCAGTCCGTTAAATGTTATGGAAATTAGACTAGCAAACAGTAGCTAATACAAAATTTACAAGACATTTCCTAAGGAGGGAACTCAGACCAGACCAAATTGAAAATTTCATTATTTGAGGTTGAGGTTTTAGCCATTACAGTTGTTTGGAAAATGACCTCATCACCTTTCTTCAACAGATAAAGACAGAATGGATGCAGTTAATCATCAGGTCAACTTTCAACAGTAAAGTCAGGAATTTTGTCTTATTTCTAACTTCTGTGTTTCCATGATAAAGGAAGAGATTAATTTAGTGTAGGCTATCAAAGTAGTCCTTTATCCTTGTCTAATGAGACAATACGTATATTCTGAAACAGTGCAAAGCACACCATTTTAAAAAGGTCTGCCTGTAATCTTCTGATGAGGAGCCCAGTGGTTGCTTTTAGTGAAAGCTGAGAATGCCAGCACAGAGTTACAGCACACACCACCAATCACATACCAGAATGACAGTTTACTTTAAGCACACGCCGATAAGAACCCCATGCTTTTATTGTATACCAGCTGTGGCGTCCCTCACACACACTGGGGTTCAGTTCAGTTCCCTTAGGTTGTTGAGGAGAGTTTGACAAAGTTCTCCCAATAAGGCCCCTTCTCCCTACCCGATTTCAGCCTCTGATTCTACCACACTCAGAAATAGTACTGAAGCCAACCGGTCAGGTGTGTACATCCAACTAATGCGCAAATGCACATGACTAATTATTATGAAAAAAATAATGCAGCATCACGGTCAACATGCTCCCATTCATGCCAGAATGTAATCCCTGAGTGATGCTGGCCAGTTCCTACCAAATTAAGCAAATAGAAGTGTGCCGGCACATTCCGGCTCGGTTCTTGATTTACTTATTTTTGACCTGAGTTCCACAAAGAGGCTGCCCCAGCCATATATAGTCTCTTCAGACCCAGCACTGAAGCCCTGCTCGCAGCATGCTGGCGGAAAGTCCAGCTGTCCCCATTAGCACTGGCCTGATGCCCTCACAGCCCATCACGTCTTTCGTATATTATTTAAACCAAGTAAAATGGGTATTACCTTTCACAAGAGTGACCTGACTCAGAGACTCATTCAGCTCTTGGTTTTCCATTTGGTCGTCTGTAAGGAGAAAAAGGAATGAAGATATACAATGAAGATTTTATATATAACTATACACTCATCTCATATCTCATCTTACTACTTTTAAGAAAAAGTATCTAGAAACAGATTTGTGATGTGAGTGTACATAATACACTACCGCTGAAGATCAGACGCACAAAAAAGGAAATCAGTTTGCGAAATTCACTCTGTTCTCTTTAAAGCAAGAAACGAAACACCAAAACACAAAGTATTAAAGAATGCAGGAGTGAACAGTTAAGTTCTCTTTTCTTTTCTTTTTCTTTTTTTACCTGTAGTGTCTTCGCTGCTTTTATCCTTGCTCCGACTGAATGTGTCTGACATAGCCGACGGTTTAGCATCTACCCAGTTGTCGAAGAAGAGATGGGAGATACCATTTTTAGGATGGTGGGGACCAAAAAAAAAGTAAAACAATCTGAACATTGGCCAGCTAACCCACTAACTTCCACATAAGGGGAGGGGAGTGGTAACTGCAGCTGAAACATTCGAAGAAGGTATTTTTAACCCTAGATTACCCAACTGAGACCGGGTAGCCATCTGCTTAAGCTGAAAAAGTTCTCTTCAGATTTCTGACTACCCTGTGCTTTAAGTGGGCTTATTTTTGACTACCAGATGTGTGCAGTATCTTTAAAAAAAAAAAGCTAGATTTGTTTGTGTCGGTCCGTGAACCTTTTAAAGTCGTTGCCCAATCACATGGCAGAACAGGGGCAGAAGTGGAGGGTAGGGGAGTAAAAACTCAAGACCCTTACTTACTTTTTTCTCCCAGCATCACGTGCTGAATCGATAACACAATTGCTCGACCCCCCAGCCCCTCATCAGTGACACCTCCAAAGGAGAAAGAAAGACAAAGACCCCAGAGCTGCTCCCATGTAACACCCATCCAGCTCAGGCGCATCAGTGAACTTCTGCGAGTGATTAATGTTACAGGACAGTTTCCCCTACACTTTTGGTTGGTACGGCCCAATATCAGATCTGACCCTGGAACCAATGTGCGAGATACCAATGACTCCAACATTAGGCTAAATACCTTGGACCCATTTCTGTGAGAGCTGTGTGTATGCAGATATTTCTACAACCAATAATTACTGATATTAATTTGAAATTTGGGAGAAAAATGCTGATAAATCGTGCTTGAAAAGCTGTAATAATCCTGCACCAGTACATTCAGCCAATGAAATGAATGAGAAAAAGATTTTTGCTATTAATGGGACCAAGGAAGCCACAGGGATGAGCTGAAATTAAAACTAGCACAAGCGTGACCCTTGAGGAATCCAGGCCCATGACAGCAAGTCTAGTTCCATAATAAAATAAGGAGCCCATTTCAGGGCGCGCAGTGATCTCTCAGGCCCATCCAGAACAACCGGAGCCACCCAGCCGTTTGAACAACGGCAACTAATAAGGGAGTCAAGCAACCAATTAAACAGACTCTCCATGCAGGCCCAGTGTTGCAGGAGATGAAAACACAGGCATGTGTCTTTCACTAATGAAATTCACAACTAAGATTCTGCAGATGGTGTCTGGTGATCTATAGTGCTGTTTTATTTATAACTGGCAGACTCTGGTTTCAAAACATTCCCCCAAGTAAGGTAGGGGAGGGCCCTGAAGTCTAAGCACACCTGATTTAAGGTTTATTTATTTAATCTTGAGTGAATGTGCCAACATGAACCCCATTAGGTTCAGATTGACACCTTAGGAGGAAAAAAAAAAAAAGTGTTATAATTGTACTTCCCCTTGGTAGCTTCAATAAGGTCAATTCAATTAGCTGGGAGAGCAGCGGGGACTGGTTTTTTGTAGAAACATTATATCAAGAGAGAATCCAGCTCAGATCATAGAAGCAATGAGGCTAAAAATAAATTAGACATAAAACAGACCCTATGTTGGAGGGGAGCAAAAAGTTTGGATCCGTGCAGTGCCACAAACCCTTTTGGTGTCGCGCCTTAGCGTCTGCGATTCGTTTCACAGTCATGCTGATGGCAGGTCGACACTCCTCCCCAGAGTGCCTCATACCATAAACAGGGACATAAGTGATCATATGGTAACTTTCTATTTTCTTTTAGTATGTCAACTGCATTATGTTACACCCAGTCTGGGGGTTTTACCGCCCACTGGATGACTGGGGACTCTTCTCATACACAAATCAGGCTGAAGATCACGCCTGGTCCTCACAGTGGTAACCCTGCGTTCGCCCTGAGCCACCCCCCCACACAACCATCTTACCATTATTATTGGAGATCTTACTCAACGGCGAATCCACCGCCTCTTTAAACTGCTTCACAGCTGTTAAAAAAAACAGATGATTGAAATAACTGCACATCTCTACTCCTCAGAATGTGACCTGCAACTACCATGGTACTCAACCAGCAGTGTATTGGTTCTATCCAACAGAATATGTGGATGCAGAAGCAGGCTATATACAATCGAACTGGACACAGTAACACTGGATAATACAACTACAAGACAATCTATATTATCTATAACCATTGAGTTTTTAGACTATAGCTATGATGCTTCGCCTGGCAGAGGGATTTCATGTAAGGAAGAACACCAGCTGCCTTGTCCAGTAGGCAACAACCTGTGTTCTACGAAAACTCTATGCACCACTGGTTTTGTCTGGGTCCGTCATTATCGAGGGTGGAGCCAAAGGGACACTGCCTCCAACTAAAAGCTGACTGGTCTCCATACTAACCCCTCCCCTGTCACTCACTAATTTAAAGCATGTCATTGGTTAATGATAAGGCTGGCCCCACTGTATAAATTATCACCCCTCATTTTAGAAAAATCGTAGAATTGCCCTTGGGCAATTGAAGTGATACTGTGGGATGGACAGAAAAGCTTGATGTGAAACCCAATGAGCAGAGAGAAGAGGGGGAAAAAAAGCAAAATACAATCATTCACAGTAGGCGCGACAGGGAAGAAAATACAAATGACACTTAGAGTCGCCATGGAACTCTATTTAAAGATTAATTACAATATTCAATTTGGTGCAGACCTGTACGTATCATTAAAATCAAACTGTGCCCCCCTCTGGGAATAGCCTGGCCCAGCTCCCCCATCAATCAGCCTGGCTATGTGAGGTAAAGAGGCACTGTACTCACGCTGGTACTCAATGAGCTGCTGGATGAATGCACAGTCGCCCCCGCTCTTAATAAGCAAGTGATCTAACAAACAAAAATGGAGAAAAAAAGAACATCCATGAACCATGAAGCATTGATGCCTAAGCTGCTTACACATTTCCATGTTCATGTTTATACACGTCTATGGATTGCGACCTTAAATAGGGGACTGGTAGTTAAATATTGATAGATGGTGGATGGACGGACACGTACAAGGCATGATAACGAAGACCCAAAATAACAAACAAAACTGCACCCCAATACAGTGACCGCCTATGCTGCCCTGTGCTGTGTGGAATAGAGCTCAACCCCTCTACAACCCAATACTGGCATCAGTTTTCCAACTGAGAATTTCCCAAGACTGTAGTAGAGCTGCAACTATCAAATATTTGGCTGCATTTTTTCAATGAAATATTTGGTCTTTGTACATTACCACTACCAAATACCCTTTCACGTTGACTCTTTTTGGGCCTTCACGAGCAGTGCTAGGAAGACCGTCTTGACCAGTTATCTTTTCTGATGGCAAACTCGTGTGGTATGCTTGTGTGACTTGTAAGAACAGTTGTACTGGCACCACGCTGTGGTCAAAATATGAACTGCACATGAATCTGTTAACTTCATTCGAAAGTGGATTTCCCTTCTCGATTCTTTCCTATTTGTTGCAGCACTAGACTGCCCCATCGAGATACTTTAAAAGCAAAGAAAGAAACATGCAGGTGATGCTGTCCATGAACAGGTAGCCTGGACAATGAAAGCTACTGTGTAGGTCAGCATGTAGACAGCAGTTAAAATGCTATGGGGAGGTTATGCGCAGGTGTACTGTACAGTGCGGTACTTGTACTGCTATGCACTTGCCAAACAAGGACACTTTAAAGCTCATATACGCAAATAGCATAGTGCTGAGAGCAGCAAACGGTATCTTTCAAAACCTGTCACCGATTGTGCTAGTACACTGTGAATACATTCCCTCTCTGTCCCTCTGAGACACAGGACACCAGTGGAAGGAGACTTCAACAAAGACTCTGACAGGTCTCCCCATTTATAGAAAAAACTTCAGACAACTGCTACACTGCAAAATGTGTTTTGGCACATTTTTTTTTTTTACCCAGTGTGATGACTGTGGAAAGTGAGACCCAGCAGAATGTCCTACAAGGTCACCGGGCTGCATTTTATTGCAGAATAAGCCTCGACCCAGGTGAAGTGCTAGCTGTGGTCAGTGAGCGTTATTTCCAACCAGTGAGGCACAATGCCCTGAAAGAGATCGGGCTCTCTCAACGCTCCCTGCGTGAAGGGAATAAGCTTTCAAGCTACTGCAGTGCTTCCCAACCCGGTCCTTGGGTACCTACAAACTGTCCACGTTTTTTGCTCCCTCCCAGCTCCTGGCAGCAAAAATATGGGACTATCTGAGCGTCCCAAAAAACCTGGGAAACGCTGAGCTACAGTATTCATCTAGATGACACAAGAGGGTGCCCACTCACCTAGGATGTTCTCCTGGATGCTCTTTTCCTGAAGCTGCTCTAACCTCACTGGAAGAATACAAAATATGAGGATGACTAACCAGCAACAGTCTTTACTTCCAAGTAGGGAAACAAATGACCATAAGGTAATCAGTATGAACAATGCTTACCAATGGGAATAACTAACATCATCATCATCATTATTATTATTATTATTATCATTATTATTATTATTATTATTAATGGTAGTAGTAGTATTAGTGATATACCAATATTCTGTTTTTCAGGAAATTTTACTTTTACAATTGTTTGCACCACGTTTACTTGTTTTCTCCACATGTATTGTCTTTGCACTTCGTCTATTTTGCATTATATGTACATGTACATATATGTATGTTTGTCTGTACTTTCTGCTGTATGCACAAGAATTTCCCCCTGGGATCAATAAAGTTTATCAACCTGATATTTCTGTTCACTACAGTTCAGCTGGATGCGCCTGCTCTCCCAAAGAGCCCAGCTCCCCGAACTCCCCATAGAGCTGTGAGGACGTAAGCTTACCCTGCAGGGCGGCCAGGCGCTCGTTGGTAAAGTCGTTGTCAGCCTGCAGGGCCTCAATGCGGGCCTGCAGGCTCTGCTCCCGCTCCTCCAGAGCGGCGATGCGGAGCTGCAGTGCCGCCTTCTCACGCTGGGCCTTCAGAGTCAGCTCCTCCTGGCACTCCTCCGCGAGCTACACGCAAACACACACACCCGATCCGTTACCCCCCCACAGACCCAGGACAGACCAAACAGCTGCCCATGGCTATACACACGTGCTTTTAATCCAGGAGCAGCGAGGGCCAATTGGCTACACTGTCCAGGTCTGCTCATCACACAACGTGCCTTCAGCTTCTCCGCCAGGTCCTTGGCCTCCTTCAGGGCGCCGTTGTACTTGCTGGCCAGCTCTCCCAGGTCCTTGCGTGCAGCTTTGCTCATCTCCCTCAGGTGCGTGCACTCATCTTCCGTATTGCTGAGGCTTCTCTGAAAGACGCATGTGGTGTTATCAGGCAGAAAAACCCCACAGAGCTGTAAATAAGAGACTGCAGGTCTTCATCCCACGAGGCGAGCTCAAGCTGCAGATCTCCCCAGCAGCCAGGGCCTCTCACCTCCACTTCTGAGAGTTTACGGACCACTTCCATTTTCTCCTGAAGAACCCGCATTAGGGACTCCTTTGCCGTGGTCTCATATTTGTGTTTGTCCTCCTGCAAGGCCTCTAACTCCCTCCGGAGGCTATCCTCAGTTTGATTCTGCAAGAGAAGCAGACAGCTTTGTGCTACGACTAGGGCTGGGTACTGAAATCCGGTACCATACTCCTATATAATCGGCACGTACCAGACAGCATTGCAATGCGGATTACGGTCCCTCATTTTGGGGACACTTAAATGGCTCAACTGCCAATTGATATATTGGCCCTCTGGTGCTCAGGCAACAGAAGCATCACTGCACCTCATGTGCCACTGTCAGTTAACATTACACTCACTTGTCAGCAGACTCCTACCCTTAGTTAGCAGCGACCTTAAACATGGTGCAAAGGCCGAAAGCTCAAGAGTCTAAAGTGTGGCTTTATTTCCTTTAAAAGGATTCTGACACCAGGACACGCAACAAATGTTTAAAAACAATTGTGGACATCAAATTTAATGAAGCATCTGGCGTCACAGGGGATATACCCGAAAGCAGAGGGAAGCGTGACCTCATGTTCTGTAAATTTGTTAAGTATTTTGTATTTATTTCACCATCCATTTTCTGAAACCAACTGTCTTATTCAGGGTTGTAGGGGGCGGAGTCTATTCCAGAAGTTACTGGCGCAAGGCAGGGAACAACCCAGGATGGGCTGCCAACCCATCACAGGGTGCACACACACACCTATGGTCAATTTCGCAAGTCCAATTAACTTCAGCATGTTTTGGGACCATGGGGGGGGGAAACCGGATTACCCAGAGGAAACCCCACAATGGCACAGGGAGAACATGCAAACTCCACACTGTCTCACACACACACACACACACACACACACAGACAGACAGACAGACAGAGAACCCTGGGGGAGACTCGAACCCTGATCCCAGAGGTATGAGGCTTCACTGTGCCACCCCGTATTTATATACATAGTGTTCATATTTTGTTCAATAAGAAGTTTAAATTTGCCTTAGAAGTAAAAAAAAAAAGTTCTTCTTTAATGTCGGTGACCTTCGTTTTGTGCTTTATTTGTTGTACTGCCTCAGGCACTGTTAAGGCACCTTAAGAGATAAAAGTATTGTTTTACCACCAGTATCGGAAAAAAGGCTAATGATATCCTAGCATAGCCATGACTGGGCGAGACTAAAGCCTGCTTCAGCTCATCAGTTTTATGTTCCTGGGGAGTGAGGCTGGCGCGCACCTTGGAGTACACCTGCAGCTGGCTGCTCATCATCTCCAGCCGAGACAGCAGCCTGTCTTCATTGATCAGCGCCTGGGTGACAGGGCAGATGGGTTATCCTTCTCAGCACAGCAAGGCCACAGCATAAAAACTTTTCCATTGATCAACACAGCTAATCAAATAGTTCAATGCAGGAGGCGAAGGGAGATAAAATCTGAGCTTTGATTGGTCTGTATTAAGCCACAAATTTCTCCTAATTTTATTCCTGGTCACCTACCTATTTGTACCAGAAAACCTTTGAAGTTTGCAAGTAAGCAAGCACAGAATGTGTACAGATGGATCCCATTTCGTAAAACATATAGTGGATAATAGAACAGAATAGAATATGTGGTCAGTAATGAAAGGACAATTAAAGCGGCCATTACTTTCTGATGAGCCCCAAAAAAAACAAGATAAGCAGCATCAGTAGGATCTGGATGAACGTTACCTGCCAGCTGCCCTTGGAAGCCTCCTGAGTTCTGGAGAGGAGTCGCTGCAGTGTGGACAGCTTCTGCTCCAGCATCTGCTCCCTGTGTAAGGCCTCCTGGGTAGGGAGAGTGACCATAAGGACCAATGTTACGCTGTACTCAACCTACGCATTCACCTCAGGATTCAGTACATTTGCCCAAGTTAGAGCTTTCATGTTTCGCCAAACCTAAACATAACACAGAAACCAGAGAAATCAAGTAACCAGATGCTATTGCCACAGTCCCTACTAAAGCAGCCAGTAAAAAAATCTGTAGAGGGCACTGTTGAGTCATACCTGAAGGTACTGCGAAAGCTGGAACAGCTCCTGAGAGCACATGCTGGGGGTATTGGCAGTGACCTAGTGGTAGGAAGAAACGCCAGCGTTATAGACGGTTTTTTTCCAGCAAATCACATCTACCACCAAAAAGAAAAACAGTTCACCATGTTTCTCTTATCAGTGCCGAGCCGTTTCAAAAGACACTGCTTCGTTATGGAATTAATTAGGGAGCTAGAACAGGACGTCAGTGTTCCTGTGTCAGGCATTTATCCAAGCTGTGTGCAATAGACTTTTATTATAGATTTTGGGTGGGGGGGATCCCAATACAAGGGTAGCTTCAAGTCATAGTTTTGGGGTAAAAAATAATTAGCATTTCCCTAATTCCCTAGCTGCATATGCATATCAAACAGTTGTCCGCATGACTGACAGACAGTCGTGAGGTATTCTGGGTTTAGATGGCAAAGATACTAAGATAGAGAATAGTGAGACAAGGCTTTTCTGCAGTCATGCTAGTGTTTACGCATATGCACACGTCAATGCACCTGAGAAAAACATGAATATGCAAACAGTTGTCAATATTATAAATTATGCAAGTCACATATACCTTTTAACTAAATGCCCTACCCAGAGATCAAGCTTCACCCTCCATTCCCCAGACAGGTATGCTTAGCTCACAGATCTGGAGAGTAAAATCCCCAGCTAATCAAGTCAATCGCGCTTGTGCTCTCGGTACATTCGGCTGAAGCGACTGACAGTGCAGTCATTGATTTAACGAGCTTTACTCAGACATGAAATATTAGCGCTAAAGTACCTGGACAAAATGAAAAGATGTCACTAACTACCAATAGTAAGTAAAAATATAAAACTCATGGAATGACTGGCAGTGAGTTACACATGCTTTTGATGACTGGCCAAAGGGTAGGAGATTGAGGCACACTATTATGCATTACTGATACCAGCTTGTGTATAGCGCAAGACACACGCTATAAACAATGATGGGTGGTGCTCATCACAAATGACACCCAATGTTTTACATGAACGAAGCCCAAGCCAAACACAGTTGTGAGGAAAAGTTTGAATCCTTTAGAATTATCAGGACTTATCAAGCTTATAAAGAATGTCCATATATGTGTTGCTTCAGATTACACCAGGGCATTTCACCCAGACAGAGGTTAGGACTCATTGTACAAAACATAACTTCTAGTTTTAAGTCACAGAGGGGCACTCTGACAATCTGTTGTAGAATTTCCTAATGCAATTTGAGGTCTATATTTATTATTATGACAAAGATCTAATTAAATTTTAGGAGCCATTCATGCAGAAATCCAGGTAATTGCAACAGATTCACAAACCTTTTCTCAAAATTGTGTACCGCAAGGACAAAGAGGGAACAGCCACACCAATACAAGGTCTGTGTGTGGGGGAGAGAGAGAGAGAGAGCTACACACTCACCTTGTCCACAGGAAGTGGTGAGGGTACTGGAGTCACACTGCAACACAGAGAACCAAGAAACGGACAAGTCATCTACAGTGTGAAAGTGATCCAGATGTGTTTTCATTGTAGAGGAAATGTAACGAGTAAACTGGAATGCACTGCAGTCACGTGTAATTGCATTTTTGACGCACTATCATCATGTCTGGGTTAAACATTTACACAAGCTGCCCCCAGGCAGCCACACTGAACCTGGCAGTCAGAAAGACAGTTTTTTCCAAAACACTTCTTAACATAGCTGTCATTCTGCAGAAGATCTTGAACAAACATTTTCAAAGTCTGGTCCTCTTAAAAGAAATTCCACTCATAGGGAAATATAATTAAGAAAGCATTTTATAGTTCAATGAGCGTAAGAGAGACATGCTTCCGGGTATTCTTTATCAAGACGTCTACTCTGGTGAAACGTCCTATTATTGCAGATAAAGTTTCCTCTCTCCAGCCTTGAAGTGAGATTCAATACTTCCCCACAGACTACATTTTTTAAATTCTGAATAACGATGTACTTATTTTCCAAAGTAGAAAAGTATTGTGATATACAGCAGTATCCAATAAATGCTTTAATTAGTCAGCTAATGAAAAGCAGAGCTATCACTAAGTCACTGAAAAGAAAAAGAAAAAAAAAAAACAAATTTAAAAAATCCTTTCTACTCACATTGCTGCCTAAATCAGCAGAATGACACAACATTGATGACAAGCCTGTCACTTCCAGTTCTGGAGCTTGGAAATAGCACTAGTTTTGTTTTAAAGAAGTCTTCTTGCCATTGAACTCCATTCGCCAAAGAGAGCTGGCGATCATTAAAGTCGTGTAAGGTAATGCATTTATCAGTCCAGCCATAAACCCTTAAAGACTGCACTTAAACTCTAAGAAACCCTTTACCTAAAGTTTTATAAATGCACAACAGGTTTTAAATCTGGCACATCCTCACTGATTGTTATACATACGTATGGCTTATTTCATCGTTACCAATAAACATTTCATTCATTTACACTGTTTATCACTACTCAACTATTCTTTTTAGCCTTTGTCTTGTATTTATGCGCTCTCTCTCTCTACAAGAGAAGCATTCGTTTGATGAATGATCAAATACAACTGCGTTGTACTTATACAGCAGAGTGGTTCCCAATTTTCTACGCGGTCCATTTTTCATGATTTAAATGACACTGTGAGGCAAAGGAACAAGGTTTAAAAAAAAATTAATCTGGAAAGCTACCCAAGGGTGAAATTTGCATTTAAAAACGTAGACCAGATTTCATAATAAAAAGTGTCCTACAGTACGAATGATTCACAGTATAGCCTTTAAATGAATGGTTTGCTAAATGAAGGCATCTACTGGGCTAACCTGGCCTACAGACTCCCTAATGAAAACCACTGGTGTCATATCTTTAATACACACTCCTATCTAAGACAGATTAAAAATTCAAATTATTATATTATAAAATTATAAAATTAAAATTTGAATTTATAATTATAAAATTTGAATTTTTAATCTGTCTTAAATCTTGAAGAATATGGTGTGAACTGTTCTCGGATTTCAAGAACAAATGTTACAGTTTCGTCTTCTTATTCTGCTCCCTGTACATCTGCCTTAGATTTTCAAAGGAGAGTGAAGGGCTACAGGTCTGCTCTACAGCGAAGGGTGATCATTCCTCAAACATCAGACAACCCAGTGCTTCATACAGACCAGATCTTCCTCCATTTGGCAAAAGGGCATCGGCTAACATAACGATTGGCACCTCAACACTTCACAGGGGAAGATCCACTCTATTTACGTTTATATTCTTGGCGGTTTTTTTTCCTGTCAGAGTATCCTTGCCTAAACCTTGCCATCTGCTGTTTTTGTTCCACCAGCAGGTAAAACCATTACGTCCTTGTTCGCCTTGTTAGAGTCCGTGCTCCTCTCTCATTCTGTTCTTTCCAACTGTTCAGTAAAAAAGATGGCTGCCACCTGCAGAATTTCCTTGGTTTATTATTATTCTTTGTTCTTTCATTTAATATGCTCTATACTTCGCAACGTGCCCTGTGCCTTTTCTTTGGTGGTAACACCTATAAAATCAATATGCTGCTTAACTAACTTCAACGATAAAAGTGCTACTTTCCATGTATCACACTTTTATTTACCTGCAAGCCAAAATTAAAACCTGCTAGACTTGATTGGAGTTGAAAATGCCATTTATGCTTCATTCCCTGGTTCCATCAACTATGCTGAGGCTAACCAGAACTCCACCCCCCACAAATATCCAGATTAACAAAGCACTCGCTTCATGGCAGCCCTTTATCTGCTTTCTGTCAAACCCTGTTGCGCCCATCACCTGCTTACGCTGCTGTAAACACTTTCATAACTTTGCGAGACGTGAACACATTGACTGTGCTCGCACATCTGCAAGTGAACCAATATCGAAATACATTCTTTACTTCAGATTAATTCCATTCATTACTTCCATTGAAACCATCTCATTTAGAGCAGAAATAATCTGTGAATGACATCTGACATCCGTTCAACCGGGTCGCCATGCCCCGAGAGGAACATTTGGCACCAAACCTATAAACAAGCACAGCTTTCCTTACCAGGCACTTCTAGAAAGCTCTTCCAGCAGCTCCAGTAGAATCACATGTGAGATATTCCAGGTTCAGGGCTCTGTGAATCAGTGCCCAGCTTCCCCAAAGAGGAGGTCTTTCAAATTGAGCAGATGAGACGCTATCAAGATGGCTTTGCGAGTCTCTCACCACCATGGCGACCGGCTGCTGCGCCTTTGCCTGCCTCTGAGCAGGTGCTGCGGCCCTACCCTCCAACTAACCTTGCAGATTTGTATGCCTAAAGAGGATGTGCAGAAATAATCCCCACTGTAAATCTCCCGCCTTCAGCACAACTCAGGGGCCCCCAGCTGGGATCCTGCCCATGCTATGCCCCCCAGAAGTGCTGCCTTTGTCTCCGCTCGGCCTGCCTGCCTCCACTTCTGCCCCAACACGGTTATGAACCAGAAATTGGGTGCTTGCCTCTCACTGACCTACTTCCTCATACCGAGGTTTCATAAGCTAGAGTCACCTGCCCCATTCATTCGCTCCATCTGATGACAACTGAAGCACACACCCCCACCACAAAGCCTCATGGACACAGGCCTTTGAGATAAGAAAAAAAAAAACCACAACTTCTGAACACTGTTCACTTATCTAAGCAGGCCGAAATACTTCATAGGGCCCCAGGAAGAATTACTCTTCCATATTTCAGTCACAACGTCAAAAACATTTGTTGCTCACCAAGTTCTCCTTCATTCAGACACTTGATGAAACATTTAAGCGGTTGCACGGTTTATCGCAGCAAATGAGCTAGAATGAGTCTGTGCCTGAAAAGCCTGAGGAGGTCTGCTTGCCAGCCCAAGCCTGCTGGCAGGGATGCCCGATGAATGCGGGCAGGCCCCACAGACAGAATAGCGCCGATAGTTTGGGGCAAGTACCTGCCTGTTCCACCGCTTTCTCACACGCAGACACTGTTCCATTTATACACAAAGCCTTCTTTACACAAGACCCATTAGATTTGGAAAATTTGACTAAGCCCAGCAATAAAATACA
>JAODJW010000106.1:20032541-20051404 GCA_026777045.1 Hyperopisus bebe | reverse complement strand
CCCAAGGTTTACTGAGCACCTTAGAAACATCACTGACAGATTCCATATTATTCAACCCATTGCTGCTACCTATTTCAGTCATAATTCTCATTATTTTAACCCACTAATTCTGCTCACCATTATTTGTTAACTTTTCATTCATTTTTTTATATTCCCACCCACCGTGCCTCTTTGCACATTACCTCTGCTTTGCAGTGTTCCTGCTCAAATTGCTGCTTTTCTGCATAAGATCTGCCACACAGAATATCATTGTATGTTCATACAGTAACAATATATGTGTTTTATGTCATATTCTGACCCAGTGATTTACATGTAAGGGTTAAGACAGACCTGTGTTCTCTGGTTTTTGAGTTGGCAACATACTAAACATGATATCATACTGATCAGACTGGACACATAAGCGTTAGCCAGGAATAATCTGGCACCCGTTCACTGTCCTCATTCTTAAGCTGGCTCTCCTTTCACCAGTTCACCAGTAAGTTGGCAGCGGTGCCACTGAGGTGAAGGTGCTGACAGGCAGTATCGCTGAGTGTCCATGTTGGATTTTAGCCCTGTTGACACGATCTCTCCCGGTATTGTCTATTATCCAGTGGCCATTTAAAGAGGGACAGCATCAAGTGACTGGGAATTTTATCGATTCATTGAATGGTGTGGAACTCAGTGGGTTAGGGATCTGTGCCCATTTCCAGAGGGCTGTGGGTTCAAATCCTGTAGTCAGCAAAGTAATCACATCACCACTAGTCTGTTAAGCAAGGCCCTTAACCCCGTGTGTGATACTGGCTGTCTCTGTACCCAGACCCTCAAACTTGGTCTTGTATATATAAAACATTACTATTCTATTATTCCTTGTTTGTTTTTCGCTCTCTCACTCCCAGTAAACTGATCTGCTGTCCACACTGTCACATGCCTTGAATCTGTCCACTTTGTCCATGGTGATTTAAGAGTCACATAAATGCTAATCCTGTTCCATGAAAATTACCCAGTGTCCCAGCAGCCTTGTGTGCCTGGGGTAGCAGAGGTCACCTGCCCCCACCAGAAACGCCAGCAAGGCACACGTCAGTACAGGTGGCGACATGACTGTCAGCTCAGAGGCGGGAGGAGAGGAAGAGCTGTGTGTCATCGGCGCAGCGGTGGTAAGAGAAACCATGAGAAGAGATGACAGATGTTGTGTGCATAGAGGACAGGCGAAGAGTTAGGGCTGATTCCCATAAGCCAGAGCCGCTTGATATGAAGAGTGGGACAATTTTATTTGTGTGGAATTTTCTTGTCCTGTCCATGGGCATGTGGATTTTCTCCAGGTACTTTGATCTCCTCCCATGACCCTACACCGTCCTTTGAAAGCAAATTGGCATGTCTGAATTGTACCTCATGTGTGATTGTGTCTGTGTGCCCAGTGATGGACTGGCAATTTAAGTATCCCATTTGATCTTTCTAACTGCTCTGAACTTTTCTTCACTCGGAAGCAGGACTACTTATATCATTATTAAATTACCATTATTTACTGATTACTCTATATATTTGCTTAGCAGATGCTTTGAGCTGAAATGACTTGCAGATTTTACCCATTTGAACAGCTGGATATTTTACTGGAACGGTTAAAATTAAATATTGTCCTGAAGGGTAAAGCAGCATGGAACCTCCTGAGATATATTTTTGTGTTTTTGTTTTTCAAATATACACCAGCTCTAGGGGCAGTATGACATTTCCGAATCTCACCTGTGGTTTTTATTTATGTGCTGTTTAATTTAATAGACCGCTCCAAGGTAGTCACGCTGTGTCATGAATGTTATTTCAGCCATAAGATTCATGCCTAAGAGATGACTTTTGTATGAGGCGGAATGCTGAGCCATTACCTTAGATTACTCACACTTGGTGTTTTTGCTGGCAAAAGTGAGTTGTCAGCCACTGCACCTGCTTTGCATTCCCGGGGGCCACGTGGATACTGCCTTTGCAGAGATCCTGCTCCCTGCTGTCATCCTAGTGTGCAGCACCCAGAGGTGGCTGACAGCCCCCCTTTTGGAGCACAGACACCCCACAAGAAACTAGTTTTGAACATGATGATCATTTCTCAAAGTATATTGTCAACTTCAGATATAAGAATAGGTAAAGTCAAAACATGGAGAAAATATTGTTCTTGTTGGTGCAAATGAGTAACATCCATCTATTTTCTGCAACTGCTTATCCTATTCAGGTTTGCCGGGAGGTTTGGAGCCTATCCTGGAGGCTATAGGCGCAAGGCAGGGAACAACCCAGGATGGGGCGCCAACCCATTACAGGGCACACTCACACACCAATCAACCAGCCACACAGTCACATCTAAGGGCAATTTGGGAAGTCCAATTAACTTCAGCATGTTTTTAGACAGTGGGGGAAAACCAGAGTACCCAGAGGAAACCTGGGAGACACCGGGAGAACATGCAAAAAACTAATAATATATTGAATATAAATATTGAAACATATGAACATAATGTAGACGACATTTTAAGGCATGAACATTAAGCCATTGATGAAAGAACCTTTGGAAAACTTAACCACCTGATTGGTGGATTGTAGATATTTGGCAGGGGACTTTGGCATTGAAGCAGAATGTACAAAAAAGTAAATAGATTTAGATTCTGGAGTTATCAGACCTTTTACAGACCCAGTCTGAGGCTGGGAGGGGCCAGACTGTTCAGCAGTTGGATAGTCTGAGGGAAAAAGCTGTTTTTAAGCCTCACTGTTCTGGCTTTGAGACTGCAGCACCTCCTACCAGATGGCATTGAAGCAAAGAGCTTATGATAGGTATGTGACGGGTCCTTGATACTAGATTGTATGAAGCCCTGCTTTAAACATATATATTTGCAGGTGTATAGTATATACACAATGGTAGTGTAGAAAATACAGAAAAAATTGGGTCATCGTAACCTGCCAACACAACTGTATTCCTTTCTGTGGATTTTACAAGTATCTGGAAATGTACTGGAGGGATTTAATACTGTTCTACAAGAAATTGCACCATTTAGTGTTCTGTTGATAGTAGTGGAAGGTCACCTTCAGCTTTGCTGGCAACCATGACATTTGGGAGGAGGAAGCAAAAATGCGGACTGTCTGGGGGGATGGTCTCTGAGGATTGTACGGAGAAACACTGGTTCATAGTGTATGCTTTTTGTCATAAATGCATTCAGTGACCCCTTGTGTTCAGTGGATGTGGGACATTGTCATCCTGGAATGTTCAACTCACACACTGATGGGAATGTTTCACTGTTTGGTGAACAATGGTGCCCAGAGAAACAGTCAATGTGTGGAGTTTTATTTTTTGTTTGTTGTATTTGTGCACCAGCTTTGTTGACTGAAAAAATATGTATTAGTTTTACGAACTCCTATCTATATTCACATAATTATGTGCCTCACTAGTGTGTCACATTGGACAAAACCTTCTATCAAATAAATTTATACTTATACAACCCATGTACAAGTAAGCATTTGTCAGATGCTCCCTCAAGTTCACCTTCTGATTATTTATTTGTTTATATACCCCAAGACATCCTGACTGACATGTTTGTGTACACTATTCTGTATGTAAGTCTCGATGTCCAATACTGGGGTTCGATTACCAGTGCTGTTGAATTTCCCACTACCTTCTGTTAGCAGGAAAAAAAGTGATTCTGACTCTGATCGATGTGATCACTCAAAATGACTTTGTATCCGTGTGACTTTACCTTCCCCTCTAAGGGGCTGAGTGGTCCTAATCCATGCAGAGATAATGAACCCTAACGCCATAACCAAGCAGCCAGAATCCTTCACCATAGGACTCAGGCACTTCAGCCTGCCGGCACCCTTTGGCATACAGCACACATGTACTCATCTGCAAGGTGACAAAAATGACTCATCTGACCATATGACTTTGCCCTGCTTGGTGGCTTTGCGCTGTCTTTTTTTTCCTCATGTAACTGACCATAGTAACTCCCTTCTGCCCTCCTTTCTAAAGCACAGTACTAAAGCATTCAGGGCATCATTTATTTTAAGTTTATTTTAAGTATTTTAAGTTTTAAGTTTAATGAAGAAAACCTCCCTAATCAATAGTTTTATAGACCTTTCCCAAACACTAGCAAAATCTGCACAGTATTTCAATACATCACACACAACCTATTAACAAACTATTGGATTAATGCACTCTTTAAACAAACAGCAGTTTTGTGTCCATTAATAGGGCAGGTCTGATCAGTTCATATCCTGACTATTATTAGATATTGCCAGGTAATGATAAAATTGATAAATATACAACATACACAATAGGAGTAATCCACTAAATTGTGCAAAAAATGCATTCCAATAAGCCTGATTAGCCATTATTTGTATCTTATTATGTTGCACTATTTGTATAATGTACATGTTTGTACATTTGGATAATATATGTCTCGTGTCTCTTTAAATAAGTGAAAATCCCTAAGGAATCTTAACCTCTACTGTACAAACATACATCATCCAAAGAGAAGCCTTAACGGGCATTGGGTTTGACCAACCTGGCAGACAGCAGTAATGACCCTAGTTAAGTTGTCATCTAGCCCGGGGGAGCTTCCCAGAATGTTAGCTACATGATGGACAGAACCAGCGGTCAGCCCGGCAAAAAAAAAGATGGTATCAAATATCACTGACGGGCCCCTGTTCCATAAGTAGTATGACTTATATCTACTTCAGGAAATGTAAAGACAAGTTATTTAACTTTATAAGCTTGTTTCTATCCAATTTAGGGGCTTTACAATTTATGCATACATTTCACAAATTGTCTAAATTGTGAAGCCTGACTTACATTAGAATGTGTGAATAATTCTACACCTGGAGCAGAAAAGTGGGATTTCTGTTTAATTCAGCTGTATTTTTTTTTTCCATTTTCCCAGTTTTGCCCTGAAGCATTATAGAAAGATTTAGCATCAAGAACAGCAAACTGAATGGATATAACATCAATAAAAGTTTAGTAGTGTTAAAAGTCAGAAATTTATGAAAAGAAGAGAAAAGAGGACAAAATCTGGTAGGATTACTTATAGGAGAAACAAATATTGCGGGATTCAGACCACCTGGTTGCTCAAACACCCTGTACCCGATAATCTCAAAATGTTAGAAATAAATGGATGACTTCAGTTGAAACTATGGTGAAACGTTGGCCCTTCAGTGCAGGCAGTTATGCTCAAATGGGCAGAATTTGCAAAAGCTACATCTATGTGATGGGTCAATGTTCCAGGCCTGCAATGAGCTGGCTGACTGCAGTTTGAGTTCTGCTTACATTCATTGGTACAGCATTCTGAACTCATTGTATGGCAGAGTGTGTGTGTTTCATGCTTGGTAAAGGTAAAGCCCTGCAGTAGCTTCTGTATCTTTTGTAGACATAGGCATGTATTATATTTTCTGTATCTTGAACAAGAAATCCCCTGAGCGTATATTAGATAATGGGCCAACAACAGCATCAATGGTCAAGCCAATGTTAAAAATGATCAGGCTTGTGACAAAATTTTCACTTATCTATTATTCTACTTCAGTGAAGCAGTTTTCTGGGAGAATGATAGAGTATTAGATTTAATTAAAAGGTATAAATATGTGTTGTTGGCATCTGAATGAAAATTTATCTCATGCTATTGTATGAATTCACCAAAAATATTTAAGGTATGAGGTTTTGGTATTTTGTGTGCTTTCATGGTTTTGGTTCAAAACACAGCAGCATGTACAGTATCCAATAAACTGAAATGGTCGTATGTCACACTGCTCCTTGTCTCTCTCCATGCCCTCCTTATAGGCACTAGTGTGAATTTCAGGGCCTTAGTTCCCTTAATGGAAAAAGGCCTACCTACACTAAGTCATCCATCAAGGCCTATGTTGCATCTTGCCTTTTGTATTTTCAAAGCTAGTGTATTCTGGTGTTTCCTCCACAATATGAAAATAAATCTCACTTTAGAATTTTTTCTTGTGTGGTTCCTCAAAGGAGAAAGGAGCCAGACGTATATGTCTGGTCATCACAACCTTCAGGAGATGTCTTAAAACCCATGTCATGTAGGAACATCTCAGCTAACTCATCCATCCACTGCTCTTCTCTCCGTCCACATTAACTACACCATCGTTATGGTGTCTTAGCAACACAAGTTGTTTTTTTTTTTTTTTTTTTTGCATTTTGTATGTATCTAATAGGAATCTAGTTCTCATAGTGTTTTAATATCATAGCTTTTCTGATGTTTCTTTTCTGAGGTTTAATAGTGCTTTGGATAGCTCTTGGTCCAGTGCTAACTTGTTCTTGTTACTGGGCATTCACTGGAAGCTCAGCAATTATACCTAAATGGCTCCTTGATAGCTGCATGCTTGTGATGTATTTTATACCTCACTTTTGTGCCGATTTGGATAAAATCATTGTATAATTAGATAAATGTAATCATTTTTCAGTGCTTTACATTAACTGCATCATCATAATGCATTCATTTTGCATTCGTAAAACATTCAGTGCACCTTCATAATGACTTTATAATGCATTCATTGAACATTCATAAGCGGCATGTATGTATACTTCACATCCTGACATACTGTAACATCTTTAATTTAAATTAAATTAAAAACATTATAGGATTATATGATAGTAATGTTTGTTATAATCATATAATGATTGATTTTAGACAAACAATGATGTGATAAAATAGGATTAGGAGTTTCTTACATATCTTGATTAAGAAACTATGTTGAGCAGAAGGGATTTTACTATAGAAAAGACTTTAATATTTTGTTTAGGCATGAACGCTTTCCTTACTGAAAAGGAACAGGAAGAATTTAATTCTCTGTTAATTTATATGTATGCGTGATATTACATTATTCATTTACCTTTCAACGAATTTTTAATTTATTAATTTACCTTTCAGAATTCTAATACAATTTACATTTTTATTTGAAGGAGAATAAAATATGGTTTAAAATGATATTTAAGCAACTCTGTTTCACAGCTATGTATATTCCTTGTGATCAATTCGATGATTAATTTGAATTCTGCATGATGCAATGCAATGGTTTTTTTTACGGAGCTTCCAGAAATAATTCATTAAACGGTGGCTGGATCTAAGAAGGTTGTGAAGGTTAAGGGAGACTTGCATTTGGGGCCCACTCTCCAAGACTAAGCTATTTGTTATTATTGGCAAGGTGTTGAGTTACAGATTTAACCTCATGGCTTCAAATGGATTCTGCTGTCTCTGTAAGGAGCTGCAGGTCAGGGAGAGGTTGGGACAGCAGGAGGTTCTCCTCCAGCTACCGACTACGTGATTGGTGTGCAGGTTCTGTTTTCCTGAGTGCCACTGTAAATCAAACAAGACATCTCCAACGGGGACATGTTCCTCTGCCGATCGCTGGATATTGCCAAGCCATGTGGAACGTACTTGTTTACATTTGCTTGTTGTATAGAACACCCGTCCAAAGGTAATATAGGTCAGGACCTGATTCTGTTGATTTACATTATGGTGTCATACAGGCCAGTTTAAACATGATTGAGGTAGTGTGTTTTTTTAGGAAGTATGCATTTTGCTTGTACTTATAGTTACAGTTACAGATTTGTATTGAATATTGATATGGTGAATTAAATGAAATTAGTACTTTAATGCCAGCGGGGACTAGCAACTGTAAATAGTGCCTTGTTGTACTGTTGCTGTTAATCATTGTATTTCCTGATTGTGGTGTGTATGTTTGCTGTGTCTTATGTGAACCCTGTCCAATCCTTTAGCGTTGTGTAAATTACTCACCTTATGTATGCTTTACAGTCCAGTGTCTAACCTCTCTGTGTTTCCCTGTCATATTCAGTTTGGTGCTTGTTTGAATATCCATGTCTTGTTAAGGACTATAATAAAATCTACTCTAAACAAGCCTCTCATGATTTGCCATCGTCACCCACAATGCCTCAGTCTGCTAGTCATTACAGTACTTTTAATGTTAATTAGCAGATACCAGAATTTCTGTGACGGTGTAGGCTAAATATTGTGGTTAATGGTTTCCTCAATGAGATGAAACCTCTAGATGTGCTTGTGGGGCTTCTGGCTACAAAACTAACTCAAACTGATCCATTCTGAATGAAGAAAAAAATCCTGCAAAGAAGGGCTTCTGATGATGTGCCAAAACAGAGTCAATGGGATACCATGAATGGATATTACCCAGCCAGAAATGACCCTAGTGTTTACCTGTTGTTAACCTGTACTGTAAGTTGTGTTATTTCCTTCTGTCATCAGTGTCCTTTGTTAAAAACCTGGTTCTACTCCATGGTGACCAGAACCACAGCATACGAGGACTGGAGGATGGGACAGACTGAGTTTATTAGCATACTCAGGATGAGGAGGACAGGCGGATCAAGTCACATTCGAATATCCGCTTTGCTTTTTTAACAAGCAACCAATAAATGCTGGGGCATTACTTACAGGGACCCTCTTCTCCCTCACAAACAGTAGACTTCCTTTATAAGAAATTCAATGACTCACAGGTGTAGAGTCTTAACCTGACCTTGCCTCTCCCCCAAAACATTCACACTCTCTCCATGTTTCACACTCATAATAGAAAAATATTATTTCACTTACCACTGAATGCATTAATTAACTTTAATCATGGAAGACAGGATGCAGTAATGGCCTCCATCAATTTTAATGTTACTTTCTCTTTTGTAGGAGAAATTATTTATTATGGGGAAATTATGTAGGAGAAATTATGTTATTTTGGGTGCATTAGTTCAGGTTAAAGATGATATGTGATTATCTTGTGACAAATCAGGTTAGGACTGGTCGCCTGTCGAAAGCCTGAAATCTTTCAGAAGAGTTTATGACACACTCTGTATTTGAGCCTTTGATCTATTTTGATTATTTTTTTCAGGAACCAGCTATGAAATCAACCGCATTACAGCGAGATGCCAGCTTTGAATGTTTCCCTGAAGACTAATTCCTTGGTTTGAAAATTATACATAACTATAGGCTGTTAACATGGTCACATGGGCAGGCATGACAAAATGCCGCTTTGAAATGGAAGCTCAATAAATTTAGGGTCTCTTACCCCGACATCCTGCCCTGTGTGGTGACTCAGTGGGACGTAATTAAACACACCAGTGTTTGTCAGAGCATTACTCTACTGGATGACAAGAAGACAATGGACTGT
Organism: Hyperopisus bebe; assembly: GCA_026777045.1. Classification (NCBI taxonomy): domain Eukaryota; kingdom Metazoa; phylum Chordata; class Actinopteri; order Osteoglossiformes; family Mormyridae; genus Hyperopisus; species Hyperopisus bebe. Next base: position 20,042,275 of record JAODJW010000106.1, on the reverse strand, counting down.
ACCATTTCTAGCCGGGAGCTCCCACAGGGGGCCCAGTGACGCACACACCACCCCAAAATAGCGTGCATTCATTTGGCCGGTGTGATAAACAAACTCTCACTGGCTACAGCAGTGTTGTTGATGCTAAGGCAGAAGATTGCCATGTAGAAAGGCCAGTTGCTGGATCCTAAAACTAAATGTGTTCTCTGAAACTGGATGCACTATCCATAGCCTCAACAGTAAACTTTTTACTGGTGATCTCATGGTCCTCAACAGCAAGATCACACGTAATGCACGTGGCTTACTACTGTACTTCTGTAACAGTGGGTGTCAAATACCAACAGCAGTGTCAGTGATTTAGCTTGAAACAACATGCTGCTCCTTGATTCAGGTCCTTCTGTAGAAGCATATTGTTTAGTTAATGGGTGTTAATAGAATTGCATACAGTTTTTAAACAGAAAAATTTCTTTAGTTGCATTTTTCTACTTATAAATATCTAATGATTTCTTCAATAACAAAAAGTAATAAAAAACTAGTTCTTCATCTAAGTGACACAAAGGCAGTAGAAAATGCCTTGAACAATGTCAAAATATCGCTCTATTTATATATTTTTGATGATGATATCTTTTATTTGCCATTTCAACAAGTACAGATACACAGGAGTTTTTTATTTTTTGCATATTCCTTCTTGCTCTCCTATGGAACAGCCATTTATCCAGAGCCCCTGAACATTTTCAGGCCCTTGGCTCAATGATCCAACAGCGATAACTAACTTGTCATCCCAGCCATGGGATTCAGACCAGTAACCTTCCAATCTTGGGTTAAGAATCCTCATACGCATTCATCATAAAGTTCTTCACTGTTAGGAAAGAAAAAACTTTCTGTAGTTTACTTTAATCAAAGGTACTGTGATATTTCCAATGAAAAGCACGCCAAACCTTTTTATGAGGTTTGTGATAGGTAATAGTCATGTTTTTTATTCAGAGCAGGTTGCTATTGTACATGACAGAATAAAAGAACTGTACTTCACTGTAAATAATAAAGTCCTATATGGCCTAACTTCTCACCAAGACTAGTATCCTGTGCTTATTGGGATAGGCTAGAGGCTCGGGGCAGCCTGCTACTGGATAAGTGGTTATAGAAAACAGATATATGGATAATAAAGTCCTAGGAACAGACAAGCATTGTTGTTTTAAAATGTCACATTAGCATATATCTCAATGTTTTCATATATGCAAATTGCACATAGCCACTAAATTAAAACATAGATATAATTCACATAGTATTTCTGGGATATATTTGCAAAAACAATGTAAACATTTGGACACAATCTGGAGTAGATATCAGTAACGCTGATATATACTCCAGACCAGGACATATCATATAGCAAATATTGGTGCCATTTGTATGCTTTGGATAGGAGGTTTAACCACTACTCTCAGCTTGCTACTTCACAACAATACACCATGTACACATACTGTAGACTTTGACACATAACAGTAAAATCTTTTTCTCTGTATCCCGATTGCTTAAGTATTACTGATGAATTGGAGCAGCAGTCAAATTCACACATTGATCTAATTTGACTGGAGCAGAGCATTCCCTCTACACACCTTTGAAGGAGCAGGACATCTCTCATCCAGAAAATCTTGCAACCTGCAACCTGACAGGTCCCTGAGGAGTGTAGTCAAAGTACTACAGCCAATTCATCACTCATCTTACTCACTTCTGTTCCACTACTAGAGCCATGAACAAAGGAATTCTGGAAAAATCACTGTAACAAGTCTAAACAACAACAAATGATGCACATTTTTACTTATTATTCATTACAATATTGTTTCTGAAATCTTAACAAAATATTCCACAGACAAACATTAATTTCATTATTGGCCATTATTTATTGTTCCAGTTACACCAGTTGATCATTTAAAAAATGTCTGTTTGTTTGGTACTTTTATGACTATTGCACATTGCACACAACTCACACAACGTTACCAAACGAGCTTCTGCCGTTTGAAGGTGGTTTCTAGCCACTTGCATGCTTCATGTTTGAATGGTATGTGATGTTAACACTGCCATTACCATTGTATCTTGAACCAGGAAATGAAATGACAGACTTCAATATGGGTCTAATTATTCATACAAAAAATAGTTTTCAGCCAACTCCAAAACAAAACGTACAGATCAGGGTAGAGTTGACAGTCTTTTGGACTTATTGTAATACCATTGTTATTTGATAATGGTCAGATCAGATGAAACATTTTGATTTAGTGAGTATCCCAGTCAGAATCCATTGATGGACCAGCCAAGCATAACAAAAGTTCAGAGAAAAACAGTCCGACTTACAGCATTATTTCCACAAAACTTCATAACACTCCAGCAGATTGAGGATATCACACGTTCAGATGAAAATCAAAGACAGATGGAAATTTTTAGACTACGAAGGTCAAAATGAAAATCTTATGGGTGGTCACTATCCGCATTCATTGGATCGCTGTACAAAGTCTCCCCTCGGCAGATAGCCCCAGTACTGCAGGTACATGTTTGTGTGATAAATTTAATTTGCGACTCTCTCCTTCACCCTTCCCAGCAGCGATGTGTTGTGCCTGACTGCACCGCTCCGCCAGGGTTTCCGGCACGCCGCTGTGTCACCGGCACGCCGGCGTCCCGCGGCCTACCTCATCTCCAGATCTACTAGCTGTTGCACCAAAAAAGAAATAACTCCGTTTGGCCAATCATGATTCCAGAGCAGCTGGATAGTCTGACCCATGGAGCTTAGTACTTTTTGTCTTCATACTTGAAGGTGCAACAGCCAGAGTGGGCAGTACCAGAATCATTTCCAGGAGTTTGGTTTGGGGAGGTGGGAAAGGGCAAAACAGCCCAACAGATTGAGTCTCTTTGGTCCACAAAACTGTCCGATAGGACCCTGTGTTGGGGTGGGGTGGGGGGGGCAAATGGCTTCTCCGCTTCCTCTCACGGGTTGTTCTTGTCTGTGCATTCTGCCTCGGTGCTACGGGGGAAGTAGACGGTGGCCTTGTTCTCCTCACAACGGTCGATGTGCTTGAGGTGCACCACCATGTGCACGGCGTAGGCCAATACTAGCAACAAGATCATGGAAGTCACCAGACCCATAAGGATGGCCGGCGTGAAGAAGGTAGCACAGTCGCTGGCTGAGGCAAAGCGACCCGACTGCACATTAAATGCCTGGATCTGCAAGTAGGTAGAGGGACGTTAAAAAGGAAGATGAAAAATCAGCAGCAGATACAGGTTTTATGGGGTTTGTTTCAAAAAGATTGCTGATGATTTCATGGTCTGCATAAGGATTAGGAGCTAGACATTGATATTAAGTTTGTAGGAGTTAGACCAGGCTTAGTCATGGTTTAGCTAAGAGGATTTTTAAGGTTTTAGGTAGCTTTGAATGGCTTTCTGTGAAGTTTAGCAGGATATATGATTTAAGAGCCTGAGGAAATAGCCAAAGAAATGTCAGTTACTCCTTGATATCACAGATCACTGGTACCCCTCCTGAATGAATGAACTATGCATATTTAGGACCAAATTGTAAACAGGGAAACAACAAACACGGATTCTCCTGATATATGTCAGAATTCATAAACAGCTCCAGAAAATGATCAGATGAGACACAAACAACAGGAGAGCCAGTAAGAAATGGCGATGCGTGTGCAGCGTATGGGAAGGCTGCAGCGATCGCTGGCCTCATACCTGGAAATCTGTGAAAGTGATGTGCCAGTTGGCTGCGCTGTCGCTGTGCGAGCTGGGAACCAGCAGGGTGTCGTACTTCTGCAGACTGCTGACGTGTTGGCAGTGGTAGGAGTAGGTGGCAGGGGCGTACACCTCGGTGGCGTTGAAGATGGCTTCGTGGGTCCAATTATAGTGGATGTGAACGCTGTCCAGTGTAAACCAGTTCTGACCAGCTGACTCATAGAACGTGTTGGACATCTGGAGTCTGTCCAGTGGGGGGGAGAGACACAGAGAGATGCTTTTTTAAAGAAGTTCTCAAAAAAAAAATGGAAAAACTAAGAGATGGACTGTTAGCTACCCTGTCTGGACCTGCCTAGCAAGTTTCTGGTCAAAGTTTGGCACTAAAGTTGACTTTATTTACCTAGGAGCAGCCTTTGTACATTTGGTGCTGCTCAAAATAAAACTGTGGTACTTCTGACAGTTATGGCTTCACACAGAGTGTGCATGCAACCATGTGGGCATACAGTGCAATGCAAGAGAAACACAGACAACAAACAAGAAAACAAGTAAGATGTGTAGCCAGGTAGAAATCTGTAATGCCTGAGTAGGAGGACAGTTCATGGGTTTCCTGAAGACAATTTTAATAAAATTGTAATTAAAATTATACTACTGCCAACTACTACAAAGCTTTTCCATTTAAAACAATCAATGATGTAAATATGGCCACAATGTAGGTCTTAAAACAAAAACGGATATCCAACCAAAATAGTGTGTGACAGGCCCATACCTGATGACTAGTCCTCTGAGATCCTCTACATCGCCAAACCGCAGTGACAGCCTGTTAGAAAATACATAGATGAGAAATTTTAACAATGTTGCAATATCAGCCTATAAGGGTCAATGTACCACTTCATGCTCTGTACACAAGTGCTAGAAAAATATAAGGACACATGACCTTGAGATGGAAGACCTTACTGACACCTCACTGTAATTATGTAGGTGATGGGAGATTAAGTTAGCAAAGGTATTTCAGATTACTGATCTTCTACTAGGGTCTGGCAGGAGCCTGCAGGTTCTCACACTATGATGTGATGCTAAAAGTGTGATAAAATAAGAAGACTGACAACATGTGTGCCAGCCTTGCTCAGTGTTTTCTGGGATGTATGCAGGGCTGGCCTAAGGCATAAGCGAACTAAACGGCTGCTTAGGGTCCAGCAGCCACCAGGGGGCGCCCTCCAACTGATCAGCCTGTCAGAATCGGGAGGAAGATGACAAATGACGACTAGGATAGTCACATTTTGTTTAAAAGGATGGGTCAGCCCTGCATGTGCAAATGGTCATTGAGATAATCAGAAAAGTGTTGTCATCAGATTGGCAGCATCCAAATTGGGAAGGATAGGGAAATTTTTTAAAAATGCAGGAGGATGGTGGGTAGACATACGTGGCTTTGTCCTTGCTGCATACGGAGCCTCTGGTGTCCACCAGGGCACCGGGGCCGAATGCTCTCTCTGTGAGGTCCACGATGGTGTGGTTCTTGTACCTGATTGCCAGTTTCTTAGCTCTGAACAAAATGCATATCTTGCCGTTGTGAGCCACATTAAGAGGGGAGTAGGGGGTGGAGTTAGCGGACTGAAGCAGCCTTCTTTTGTATCGGTGTGGGCCAGCTTGATGCCATCCATAAGGCTGGAGCCCAGAGAGAGAGAGATAACACCATTAGCACAGCCACTAATGCGCTGCCACTTCCCATTCCCCTTATCGGGCAGGATAGGTATCCATTCACAAAGACAACACATCATGAGGAACGACCCTGAATTCGCAAATTATTCCTCCTCACTGATAAGCTTCTAGCAACAAGAGATTATTAAAGGATTATATATTTTGACCGATGGGGAATTAAAGTAAGGGGAAATTTTGGTGTGCCTAAAGGCAATCTTAGAATAAATCATTTTGGGGGGGAACAGACTTGTCAAGCTCTTTCATAACCTGATCACGCAGCATAATATTTGTTTCATTGCAGCTGGTGCATCGATACATAAATGCGATAATTAATAGAAAAAATATTCCTAAAGCATTTATACAAAGAGCATACATCCATCCATCTTCCGGCCACTTATCCTGGTCAAGGTCCTGGGGAGGCTTTGATCCTGTCCCAGGCAACACTGGGTGCACCTTGGACAGGATGCTGGTCCATCTCAGGGCACATATAGGAAAACTGCCTTCAAATATGATGTTGCAATGCAGAGATGCCTAACCTCATGTCTTTGGGCTGTGGAAGGAAACTTGTGTTCCCACACAGGCAGAGCAGAGGCGGGATTCATATAATATCGAGCCCACAAGCAAGATAGACAGAATGGATACACGAGGATGATTTTAGATGTGCAAGTGATTTTGGAAATCATCCTTCTGTAAAGTCACACAACAAGGTTTTAGTATGAGAACCATGCATTGATTTACATGCCAGATTTTGATAAATACATCACCTATCTCAAATGTGTGTGCAGTAAGTAATTCACAAACCCCATACCCGCAGGACCCCTCTTATTGGTGTTTCTGGCGTAGGTAAGTAACTCTCCTCGGGAGAGCTGCTGTGACTGTGAAGGCTCACTGCATCTGTTGAGACACAATGGATCATCATACTAACTATTATGGAAAAATATATGAAGATTCAATAAAACTTTATTGTCTGTTATAAAGTGACAGAAACTCATCTTAGATTCAGCCCATACATAACACAAGATCAGACAACACAACAAATAGCAATAACAACCAATGTAATTTGTGAATACACATTTGTACATTTGGTTTAGTGGTTTCCTCGGACGTAGCTATCATGATATTTTTATCAAGTATGACGTTGCTTACAAGTAAGAAGTGTAATTACCTGCCCCAATCCTGACTCCCTGATATGGAGTGACTTCAGAGCTGCAAAATTGAAAAAGAAATAATAAGCTAGTAATGATTACAAAATGAGTCAGAGGCTGAAAAAGCCACAAGCTAGATTTTGCATAAATTAAGAATACAACGAGCGATAAAATAACACAGCACCAGTAACAAAAAACTGGACCAGAAAAATTCAGAATGTATTACAATTGGTCATGATATTATACCTGCGATACCAGTCTGGCTAAAATAACAAGGTCACTAAGAGTTTTCCAACATACTATTAAGAAATTGTAACATAAAAAAAAAATTAAAATGATACATTGTGACTCAGATCTGCTCACATTAAATGCATTACTATGAGTTTATTGACAGGACAGTCCCACACATAGATGAAAGGACATTATCATTAATGTGGCTATTAAACTACTTCACACAGCAGTTTGCGTTAAATGTTTTATGACAACAAACAGGTCATCGAACAGGGGCGCCATTAAAATAGCTAACCAGCAGTGGCGTGAAAATACGAAAGAGCTAAGCCCAGGAAATTCAAGAGTCAGAGGAAAAGCTTGCTGCACGATTCCAGGCATCTCCCCGGGGCACAGAAACAAGGCCAAAGGTACCTGACAATTTGCACTTCTGCTCTGAGAAGACAGAGGTTAGATGCTGCCCGTGGGCTATCTATGTCCTGGCAAGGCCTCATCAAACAGGACTGACAGCAAGAGAAACCAAAGGCCTCCATGTCCCTTTTCTAAGTTTTACTCAGAGATGATACATTGTATTCAAGTGGCAACACCGACCACATCCAAAGAAGAATGATTGGTAACTGATAACAGCTCTTTCAGATTTTATACCATCTGTTTATGATGTATATGTGATTTCTTCAGGGAATCCATAGCTACTGTTTTGAGTAGCGCTGTCACGTCTGTAATGAATAGGTCCATTTTCCAGCTCGGGCTGCCACACAATTACCCTGTGCTACATGCCCAGCCCTGCTAATTTTTGAACACGTATGATGTCGTCACACAGGAAGGCATCCTGACGACACCCTTGGGAGGTCTGCTGCCTACTACAACAGGAATGAGTGTGACTTCACTATCAATGAATCCCCAGCATAGCAGGTCGAACTCCATGAACGATAGCCGGCTAGCTCACTAAGGTCACCAACCAGAGGTCAGCCTCCACTCTGTGGCGCTGTTATTGGTTAGTGCTGGATGTGGAAGCTCCACTGGTTTTGGCAGCAGCTTTGTAACTACAGCCATCTGCAGACCACCACTGTGACTCACCTACCATTAGGTGCTACATAGAATCTGAAAATCTACCTGCAGATTTTGGAGTGCCTTATTACTCTCTGTATATCACCATTGCAAAACTGGCAACACAAAATGACAGTATATAACACTTATATTATATAAAGCACAAATTGTATATTGTTCTTCTCATCATCTAAACTTAATAAAAACAATGTGCATCACTAAAATGCTTTTATATGTGAAGATGACTATTTTTAAATATGAAGATAAGTGTAATTTAGCTGCTCTGATTCTTTGGGTTTGCATACAGTAGTACTAAAATTATTAGTAGTACAACATCTGCATTGCATATAAAAAATATGTTGTCACTATGCCATCGGACAAACTGATTTAGCTTCCTGTTTTTCTGTTTCCCTTTTCATTTTATTCAACAACAGCAACAACAACAAACAACCAGAAGAACAAGAACAACAACAGCAACAACAACAACAACAACAACAACAATAATAATAATAATAATAATAATAGCAACATTTATAAATAGTCCACAGTTGGTTCTAACCATATTTTGTAAGGTTAATAAATGTCAATGTAGGTAATACCCCAAGCTATGAATGCTACGAAAAATGCATGTTCTCAGACAGTGGAACAGGTATCCTACATATATAAACAGTATAAAATGATATCAGGGACAATGTGATCAAACTGTCTCAACCTACAGCTCCACACATCACTGTTCCACACAGTCCACCTTCAAAAGCAAATACCCTACACTGAATCTGCCAAACTGTCTAGTGCTGATGAGATCTGGGCCCCATATAGCTGAACATCTTGCCAATACTGACTGGAAACTAACAGACAGATTGTTAGTGTGTGGTTTGTTCCAAAAATGGTAATGTAAGAAAAGTTACCAAGTTGCGGTATAAGTGTGATTGTTGGCAAGTTGTTGTGACTTATGCTGTTGTAGATAGTAGTTGTCCTGCCCCAAATGTCCACTCCTTCCGTGTGCCACGCCCCCCTCATTAACCCCGTGTGGTTTCCCCATGTTTACCAGCTGTTTCTGATCATTGTCATTAGTCCAATGTACTTAGTCCGCGTTTCACTTTGTTTCCATTAATGTTGCATGTGCTTGGATGTCCTGTATTTCCTAATAAACCCCGCGTTCCCCGATTTTTGGATTCCAGTTCCTGTTTCCTTGTTCCGTGTCTCCCCAAGTCGTGACAATAGTCCATTATTAATAGATGGTGGTACAATGGTTTTAAAAATCATGCTGTCCTAATCCAGTTTAGTTCTCTGGGAAGGTTGGGCATGTGGCTACTTCCTGCGGTTGTCCTTCTGGGTGTCATCTTGCAAAGAAAGCCATGTGCTTTAATGTCCATAACCAAAACACTAGTTAATATGACTGTCTCTCATGTCATTGTTGAAAAGCATACATGTATCAATATTATGACATACTTTTCAGGAAAACATTTTTGATGTAGCTGATTTTTTTAGCAGCAGCACATTTTTTCTCTTCATTTTTAATGTATTTTTATTTTCTCAGGCTTTCAGGCAGTAATATCGAGCCCTGACCAATATGTCAAGCAGATGTCAGAAAGTTTCAGTATTCACATATTTGACAACAAAAGCTATTCAAAGGCATACATTTAAAAGCGTTTTTGGTAGATTACTTTTTCTTCTCAGAATATCTTATGTACAATATTTTGCAGCTTTATATCCCCAACTATTGGTTGCTAGTGGAATAGCAATCTGCCATCTTGTGCTGCCTTCTGAATTGTTTCTAAAGAAAATCAAATGTTGAGACTATATTTTTTAAGTGAGCTGCAAAAGTGAATAGAAAAAATACATTTTCAAACTGCTTTGATCTCTGCATTAAGAGAATGCACAAAGCAACTGTCAAGTTGTATGGTTGTATACAGTGAC
>JAODJW010000106.1:20019948-20032441 GCA_026777045.1 Hyperopisus bebe | reverse complement strand
ATTTTCAAACTGCTTTGATCTCTGCATTAAGAGAATGCACAAAGCAACTGTCAAGTTGTATGGTTGTATACAGTGACAAAGAGCAACAAAATAAATACACTAAAGAAATTAACATTTAAAGTGAACAATAAATAGTGCATTATACCTTGTGGTTTGATACTGAATTATATAAATGGAAAAGTGCTTCCTAGTGTCTGGATACGCATAGCTCACAGTGCCAGAGACAGCAATCGACATTGTGGGTGGGAAAGCCTATTTCAGGGGTGATATAACAAGCTGACTTCTCAGGTTCACTAACCTGTAAAATCTTCAACGTGACAAAATTTAACCATTGTTCTGGAGCCCTGTAACCTTCTGTATAAAAATGTCCGCGCCAGGAGAATACCTTGCCAAGAAAATTAAACTTTCCATCATTTGGTCATGAAACGGTAATTATCGTAGTGCCAACCAAATATTTTAGGTAATTTCAGCTGTGTAACCACTACTGAACATTTTATTAATTGAATTCATTCAATTAATATTAAAATATTGATAGCATGGTGGATCATTAACACTATTCATGTAGGATGTTTAAAAATTCCAGGAACATATTCTTACAGTCAGAATATGCAGGGATATGCAAATCGTCATACAATTATCATAGAATAAAAAATAAATGCATATCCTGTATGTAATTGATGGGCCCCAAAATATAAGTGCCATTAAACAATAATATTGCATCCTCTTCAAGCAAGCGAAAAGTAACACTTCTGTGATGCTAGGTTTTAGCTTGACTTTACCCTTTAGAATGAAAAACATGCAGCTTTTCCACTTCCATGCTGTGCTTCCAGGCTACCCAGCAGCACAATCACTGTGGGGACGACCAGGAAAACCTCTGATATTGTTCAGCATCTGCCTATTTTTCCCCAGCCTTTCCTCCTCATACATTAATGTGCCCTGTAAACTGATTCCCACTCACCACAGTGGGTGGACCAGCCCCCCCCCCACCCCCCGAGAGTCTCTGATGAAGCCTCATTCCAATTCATCACAGTTACGCGAAAACTCAGAGGAGGCAAGAGCTTGCCGCCGTCGGCAACGTGAAAGGCGCGACCGCGGCGCGAGATTCCTAACGCGGCCACATGTGAGCCTTTTCTAAATAAAAAATGCCTTTTCAGCAAGACTTTTTTTTCTTTTTTTTTGCATCCTGCTTGCCTCCTGATGGAGTCACACAGCACATTGTCTGCACGGCATCCCCTGCCCCAGAGTCCCACACTCAGAGTTGCGATCGCCAGGCTTACCTCATCCCCAAGATGCTGGGCACTTGATCATCAGGCAGTGACAGCTGCAGCAGGAAGATGGAGAACAGTGTGAAAAGCAGAAACGACTTGTGCTTGGCCATGGGAGCAGTCAGAGCAGCTCGCCGGGGAAGAAGTCTGCTTTGTAATGTGGTTTGATAAAACAGCCTAAACCTGAGCTTAATGACTGGCAGAAACTGCAGCCAATAGACACAAAGAAGGAAGATAATCGTGTGTCATGGTCACACCCACTCTCTCTCTCTCTTTCTCTATCTCTGTTCCCCCCCGCTCTCTCTCCTCTCCTTGCTCTCGCACACGCACAAACACACACGCACATACACACACATGGAACGATAGCTGCTGGCACAGCTTACAGACGCTCGCCCGGTTTTATCCTCCCTCCCAGGAGCATACTTTTATCAAAAGCAACCCACTAAACACGCAGATAAACATCAGCAATATTCAAGGTCAGCACAATGAAGGCGTTAGCCATTCAAAGTCAGAGAACAGAAACCCCGATAACATGACCCAGTTCCATACTCTGTTGCCTCAATAATTGAAATCCATTCACAAGAGAAATGCCTGTTATCTTGAGAAAAGCCCCTTAGCTAATGTTTAATGGAGCTAAATACCTATGTAGAAAAAGACATGGCAAAGGAATTATTTGTTTTTGGCCTTTAACGCTGACCTGAGCAGTTCTCTAGATTATATCGAAAATTTCATGTATATATTCACATATTTCAGGGGTGGATGTTTCAGAAATCCACGTGTTTTAGGTATATAAGGTAGTATATAGACATAAAAACATATGTAGCTGTATAAATGTAGCGATGACTCATACAAGATACAACTGCATGTCTGAACATTGTTCAAAACATCAACCTTCACAATATTTAAAATACATATTATTACGCTTTGGCAGTTTAGTTATTAAAAAAAAAACTTGTAAATGATATCTATATAAATGATGCCTCAGATGTGCTTTTCTCCAAATATTTATATTAGTGTGAAATGTTTTTTTCCCCCTGGAGGGCTCCAAGTTTACATAAATATGTTATGAACAAGATAATCAAAAGCGTGTCTTTTGACATTCTATTCACAATGGTTTGAGGATCTATCTGTATATTGAACAGAGGCATATGGGTTAAGCATAAACACAAAGAGTGTGAACGAATCCCATAGCAGTAATAACACCAGCAGCAAGCAGATTACGCTGGTGGTGAAGCGGACTGAACAGTCATGCATGAAATATTGTCGTTCAGTTCATCTGGTGGCAAATCTGAATGGACGCAATTCTTGTGCAGCCCGTGTTTGATCTGTGGCTGCCTTGTGAAAGAAACATTTGTATGAGGTCAGCAAGATATTTCCTTGTGTCGTTATGTACACTGGCTTTTTTCTTGAGGAAAAGTCTAGAACAGGCCAATGCAATTTTAGAAGGGCAATGGTGCTGCTTATTTATTCATATACAGACAAATATTTGTGGCTCCAAGGACGGCAGACACATTGCTAACTGATTATACATGAGATGGGATGGATAGGTAATATATGTATTGGCAAATGTGATGTTGCGTGTTATAAAAAGGTTATAAAAAAGAGAGTTGGCCAGTATTAAATAGCCTTCCTCCACATTTCAGATGGCTCACAAACAAATAATTTCAAAATTTAATAATTCACCATTTGCCTTGATTCAGACTGAACATATATGCAAAATAAATATAGATTCAGTGATAGCGGTGCCTTTGCATACATTCTAGGCTTTAAAAATAACTTGTTTCTCCTCCATATCATACTCTCTGCATTGCCAGTTATCTCCTCCTAATTAAACTATGATATCTTTGAAGCAGAACATATATATAAAGGGCCATTGATTTGGCACTATAAAAGATGGATGAATTCCTAACTCTTTGGTTTAACAAAAAGGCTATTTTTTATTTAACACAATTCATCCTTAAAGTCAATGCCAACTTGCTGCAGAGATTTTAACTAAAATGAAATAAATTAAGTGCTTGGGTGGTGAGATGGGAGGAAAATATGAATACACAGTATAAGTCAACAGACAGAATGATTTAGTTTCAGAAAAAAATAAATAAAAAAAAAACTAAATACAGTAATGGTATTTTAGCTTGCTAAGGGAATTTATGATTGTAAACAAAGATCTCTCAGATATCTAGTTAATGCTGGTGATATTGAAATAAAACAACTTTGAGAGCAACTTTAGGAGTTGTGGATTTATTAGGAATTTGTCATGCAAATTTTACATGACACACAATGATGGAAATTTGTATGCATATGAAGGCAAGCGGTTTGACAAAATAACAGCCTTTGGCATTCAAACTGTGTGGAGGTGGCAATTTGATATTTTGAAACCAGCTCCATGCTTATACAAGAACTTTTTCTATGAATGCTGCCTTGCTTTTTGTATGTAAGTTACATTCACTTTATGTCATCATTCTCATTCATTCATCTTCTATACATTATCTATACCTGCTAGTCCTATGCAGGGTTGTAGGGGTCCAGAGCCTATTCCACTAACAACAAGCACAAGGCTAGGAATAACCCAGTATTGGGTACCAAATCATCACAACCCTTCACACCTATGGACATTTTGCCAACTCCAGCTCACCTGAGCATGTTTTTGGACTGTGGGGGGAAACTGTAGTATACCAAGAAAACCCCACAATGACACAGAACCGGGCGGAGACTCGAATCCTGGTCTCCAGAGGTGTGAGGTGACCACACTAACCACCAGCCCATGTCTTAAACTTATAAAAGAATTATGACTTCTGTAAGGTCATTGAGCTTTTAGTTGTCTGTTGTCAAAGTGTTTGGAAACAATTGTTCACACAAGCAGGTAAATTTCTTAACATTTTTGATAACACTAGCAAAGGATTGATTTTCTTATTTTTTTAAAATGTGACGATTAAAATGGTAGCTAGAACTTTTTATAAGGCATTAGTTATAGAGATGCCAAGGTGGTGACTAATATCAATAAAAGACATTGGGATTTTCTTTGAACTGTGGCAGAACACCCTGGGACAGCCTTGCTTACTCTTGTCTTTGTTCCTTCTCATCTTTCCCCTAATTAGTCTCTAGTCATGTGTTGATATATTTTCACAAGAAGAAATCAAGAGACCAAGAGATTTTTTTTTCCACTCACCACTCCTCCTCAGTTGCATTTTCTTACCTTTTAAATTCCATTGCTTTAGTTTTTGATCTGCGCTAAAACATCCAGCAAACATACTGAGAAGAGTCAGTTTATCAAGCCAAATGCTTAGATCAAATGCTTGGGGGGTGAGACGGGAGGGAAAGGCAAACACAATATAAGTCAACAGACAGTATGATTTCATTTCAGAAAAAAACCTAAACAGAGCAAAGGTTGCAGCATCCAAGCACTTGTCCATGTTTTGTCAGGGTATAAATGTTGGGTGTTTCTGGCCACGAGGGACATGGTCTTCTAATCTAATCTGAAAATTTCAATAATAATTTTCATATTTATTTCCAATTTTCCATTTGGATTTACGCTCACATTAAAAAAGTACATTGAGCATGCTCTGTGTTGTATGCTATGTTTCACGTAAAACTTAATTTTAGCTTGTTTTATTAAAGGAGGCAAGAATGAATGCATGAATGCTACATTGATATAGAGCTTTTCAAGACACCAAAAGGGCTTTACAGAACCAATGGGAAGCCACTTCAACCACCACCACTGTGCAGCCCCCACCTGGATGATGCAACAGCAGCCATTCTGCACCAGTACACTCACAACACAGTAGCTAAGGTGGTGAAGGAGCAGGAGAGAATTCACCAAATAGATTCAGGGGATGATTTGGAGGCCAGATTTGAAAGGGCCACAATGGGGCATTTTTAGCTAAGACATAGGGGTACCACACTTACTCATTCATCAAAGAAGGCAAACTGCCTGGAGAAACCCATTCAAATGAACAACATGCTCACACACACACACACACACACACACAGACCTGTAAGGGGCAGCGTGTGGCTCTGCGGGTCCTTGAGCAAGGCCCTTAACCCCCAGCTCCCTGGCGCCCCAACAGGTGGCTGCCCTTCGCGGACAGCTTGCTCTACTAAGAGCAAGTTGAGGGAGGCGTAAAAAAGAATTTCCCCACGGGGATTAATAAAGTATCTATTATTATTATATCTCTGTGGGAACTGCTCATTCATTTCTACGGGAAAAATGCTAATGCTGGTCTTTTTTCAGAATTTCAGTATTTACTATTTTTTAAATCAATATTTAACATTTTAGATCCACCCATCTTAAGACTGTATATTTCATATTTGATATATGTAAAATTTATCATTTTAGGCGACCTTTTTAATCAAAAAGTAACAGTTTGACATCAATATGTGAATGCTAAACATAAAGAAGTATACCTCTCAAAGTTGGTTTATGTATCATGTAACATTTTGGATACATTTTGAGAGATTAAGGTGACAGTATTAGCATTTATGTAATTTGTCAATGTTTTCTGTGAGTTTTTGTCCATATCTTATAAATCAAAATCTGTATTTCAGAATTTTTATTGGCAAACAACCAAGACCAGTGGAAATTTCGGTTGGCACAGTTTGCTACTGTTGGAGACGCCATGACAACAGACAACTAACAGTTGGGACGTAATAAATACAAGATAAATATACAATACACAAAAGAGAGGCGTAAATGCAAGGTGTGTGAAAAATACAATGGTTTGTGCAAATTCAAGCAGTGAAAAGAACAGATACTAAACAAAGCATGTTTTTTTCTTTATTGAAACTGCTGCTTCACTATTAGGTCCTGGATGATTTTTTTGATTACATAATTTTGCTGTAAAAGCATTCTGTTGGGGTTACTCCTGGAAAGATGCGAATGTGGTCAAATATGTCCCTTTTGAGGGGAGAGATAGATGGCAATGCCGTATAAAAAGGTAAATAGAACTAAATAAAAATTGCAATTAACTTGTCTTCCAATTTCGAGAATTTTTTTCCCTTACATTTGGGGCCTTCAAAAAATATTTTGCATTCTAGTGGTTGTGTACAGCAAGTAAGCTGTGGTATTTTTAAAGGGATTATATTTTGGGATCGATTGTACCTTATCACGCATTATCATGCTCACTTAGTTATAGATTCGTGCTGTTCACAAAACAAGCCAATTAAGGTATTGTGTAGATTTTGCACCAATATAGTATTACTATGTTAATACTGACAGCTACGTTAACAAGCGCATTTATATCAATATGCACGGGGGGATACGAGTTTCAGGACAACCAAAAGCCGGCGTTTGTAACTATGCCCCGGTTTAACATTGTTTGTCGTTGTTATAGCAACACGACTGTTGATTTTCATCGGGTGAAGCCATCCAGCCTTGGCAATGCACAGGAAAGGCAGTAGTAAATAAAATCAGAAAGCAGACTCGAAGTAAGTGCCTAGAAATTGTATACTTAGATACTGTATATTTATAACCTTGTTGCGTTTCTTTGAAACCGCTTCATCTTAACTGAACATGCGTCGTTTCGAGCTTACTAGTTTATCCTACATTTTGTCACTTCTGCTTCCTAGCTTCCTAACCCTAAACTAGCTAATTTAATATTTAACTGAGTCATTTTATTCTCTGTAGGATACATTAAGTTTGACAGGCGTTTCATGGAATCTACTTTCCAGTATAGCAGACCCCGATAATTGATAGGACGTTGCCGAACATAGAAAGTGAAAGAAAAGTTTGAATCATATATAGGTGTTACAGCTCACCACTCAAACGTCGCTTAAATACCCAAATATAATCAAACGTTTTATTTTTATTGGAATTCAAGATGCCTACCTACACAGCGGACCAGAAGCCTCTTATCAGGGAGGGACAGCGGAGATACAGCGTCCTGCCCCCCATCCAAAGCGTCACAGCTGCGGTCGCAGCGCCTCCGGAATCCCTTGGCGGCGATGCTGGGATGGACTATATGAGCGATGTCCAAAGAACCCTAATGAAGCACAGGCGTAGCAGACAGCAGCAGCAACAGATACGCAGAATAATGTGGGATACGGTGCAATTTTCATGACATTAAAAGATGTCAGCATAACTGCAATATTAATAACGTTACAGAGATCAGCTATACAGTGCTAACAGAAAGTCTTGGACCGCCTGCTTAATTCTGTAAAAATGTTGCAAATTTATTGGTTTCATAACAGGTCATTGACAAACAACGCTTAATATATCTGCACGCATCACCTGCACAGACATTTCCAAGTCATCATTCAGTTTTCATTCCATTTTGCTATTAATTACAGTTGTAGTCACTGGCTCCCAAATGGATGCTAAACATAAATGATTGTTGTGATACTGCAAAGGCGTTACTAAATTAAAAGCACCCAACGGTGAACTTGTCAATGAACTTTTTAAACCCAAAACAGCTCTTTTAGAGCTATAATAATAATAATAATAATAATAATAATAATAATAATAATAATAATAATAATAACTACTGTTTTTAAATAATGTGATATATATTTTTGTAAGCAAATTAAGTGAATAATTTTTTTTTATACAACCAATAAATATGCTAAGCATCCCAAGACTTTCTGTAAGCACTGCATATACAGTACCATATACAACACCAGTCTACAACCTAGAAACTAGGTATTATGTAAATGGGAAAGGCATATAATATATAAAAATATTGAAAACTGTAAATTTTGCAGTCCTCAAAATAGCCACCATGTGCCTTAAAAATATCATCACATACATGAGGTATTTGCTGTAACAGGTTTTAGCAGGAAATCACCCGACACGCCTTATCAGCTTGTCTGCAGCAATTCCCTGAGATGTAGGGAGCTTCTGGGTTGCTTTGCTCTGACTCGTCTGTCCGGTCCATCTGTGGGCTTGTGCCAGGACAGGTCATTAGTTTGAGATATTCACTTTCCTCACCTGACTGATAGTTCTTCCATAGTTCTGAAGTACGTTTTGGGTTATTATGTTGAAATGGCATGCTATGGAGCTTGTGCTGTTTGGAATTTGACACTGGCCATTACAATTTAAAATTTTACCTTATTAGTCTACAGGACTAACTTCCACTCACGTTATTAGGCAATTGTTAAATCGTAAATAATTATGCTTGCAGCTGTATTGTAATGTACTGTAATCCTATCCAAATATACATATATGCAAAGATTTATATATAGATTTTTATCAGTGCTGGCCAATTGTATCTGCAATGGGCCGGTGTGTATGCAGGTTTTTGGGATAACCTTTAGGTCAGCTGTTCAAACCCAGGTGTGAGGACTCTTCAGCCAATCAGTCCTGTAATTTGTAACCTAATTAGGGAGTTGCAGTGAAAATCCACACACACAGCGGCCCTTTGCAGATAAGATTGCCCACCCCTGGTTTATGTACTTCAGTTGTTACACTTTTCAAATGTGGTTTGTTTCTCCTGTAGGGTGTCCAATGCAATTCAAGCTTATCAGCAATCACAAGGCTCAAAGCTCCCTCTTCTGTCAACACCAGAGCCAGAACTACCTAGTACTGTAAGTCAATTAATTAACTGGTAACAGTCTGGACTGGGTCATGATCATTTCTAAATGTTTTTGCACGGTATGCCAATAAAATCATCACAGTTGTTTTTTTTTTAAATTATATTGTAGATGTGCAGTGAAAACAGGAAGCGAAGAGTGAGTATGCAGCCAATCACTGTTTTCTTAGCTTATTAAGTTTTTTGAGATGATGCTACAATAAAAATGAAAAGAAATGTGTATTGCTTTTATACAGTAAGACTCATTATACTGTATGGATTAGTAAATCAAGGCCTGGTTGATTTGGGTGAGTTGATATTATTTTTTCTCAAACCCTTATGCAGTTCTGATTTGCTCTGTAGATGAACTTCCTGTTTCTGAAGCGCTGTGTGGAGAGCAGGCCCAATTTGCCCATTCAGCAGCAGTGGCTAGATGCCATGCTGACCCGTGTGCCACTACAACTATGGCAGAGTCCTCAGAGCGTGCAGCTCCTTGATGAGCTGTGCAAGGAAGTCAGTGAAGACTATCTGACGTGCATGGTCAAACATACAGGTCTGCCTCCAGTAGCCCGCGAACCACTCTGTCTTATATTATACTTTCTTTTTGCTGTCAAGATGGTCAGTTATAGTGTTCAGGAGCATCCATTGTTTCTATAATGGGGGAGGGGGGGGTGGTCTTAGCAATATTAAAAGTTGTCCACTGGTGTTGACATGGAGTCTTTTAAGGAGGTCCCACAGCTGCATATTTTTAAACAGACCCCCCCTTAATTCTAACACTGGGCGCAAGTCAAGTTGGAGCATGAAAAATTGCATTTATTAATTTGAATGAAATGTATGTCTTTTTTGTAAGATTGCTTCTGACATGGCTTTGATTCTGTATGCCCATTCCAGTGAACACAGTCCTCCAGAAACAAGAGAGCACAGAGACAGATGTACCTTCTGAGAAGGAAAATGTGACACAGTCAGTATTCGCCGATAACCAAAAAGCTGAGCATCAAACTGCACAGTCCATCCTATACATTCTGTGCTGTACATGTGGTGCAACACAGACAAAACGCAATTTGTTTTGTATCCTCATACTTTTGCTTATGTTTTACAGGTTTCTAGATTTTTCCACACCTTGGCATGACAGCTTTGTAAAGCATCGCAAGGAGATTAAAGCAAATTTGCACATCCTCCACCCAGTTATGAGGACAATCTTAGATACTTGCTACAAGACATTTTCTCAGCTGCTCTTGGTGGATCTTTCTGACTGCAGGTAAAGTAAGAATTTTGATTTTAGGACTATTGCTGCTACAGAGCAAATAGGCACAAGATAAAACTAGAATATATTAATCATGAGATAAATCTGTTTTTAGATAACTAATTTGTCATAGGTAGCAGTTTAGTATTGAGATTCAAGTAGTTTGGATTCAAGGACGTGCCAAGAATATGTCTTACAGGAACGTAGTCAACCTAATTTTGCCATTTTTCTTTGTATGAAAGATTTATTGACAATAAGTAAGTGAATTTTTATAAACTCCATAATCAAAGATATTAAAATTCTGCTGATATATTTTCTTTCCACAGAAGATGGTACCTTTGTCAAAATGACATGGTTTGTAAAGGCAGGAGACTAAATAGGATTAAATAAACATAAAGAGAGTTTTGAGTTGCTTGTGTTGCTTGTGCATTGTGTGCAGGTCCATGGGACCGGTGGACTGCAAGAGCCTAAAGAACAAGGTCATTTTGGAGTGTGAGCAGACTGAGGAGAAGATCATGAACACCTGGTTTCAAAAAATCATCCATTTACTGACAAGTAAGGACAAGCTGCAGGGTATCAAAATGAAAAAGCTAGACTCTTTTTACAACGCTGCCACTACATTAATCTCCAATCAGGTGAGATGATTCATTCCTTAATATCGCTTTGTCATTCACGTGAGGGTGTTTCACTGCTCAAATCATTATAGACATTTTTTTAAGCTTTACTACTGTAGCTATATGTAATTAAAACATTGCCATAATTTTATTCAGCAAAAATATTCAGGTTGCACATTATATTGATCCGCAATTAACAGTTGATTCAGTTTTGATGTGCTGTTCAAATTGTTGTTCTTAAAGTGTGTCTTAATGTTATCCATATCTGTGGAGTGTTAATCAGCTATAAGGATTATTGTTGATCAGCGAATGGTAGAATATAGTATAATTTGATACTATGTTAAAATATGTTACTTTGGTTTTTACAGTTGAAGATCCTGTTGCAAAGGAACGTAGAGGAATATGTCAGCCTCTTCCATCCATCCAGGTCTCACCACCTGCTACTGTTCCACATGGATCTAACATTTGATGATGAGAAGATGGAGTTCTACCCTAGTTTTCAGGACCTTGAGGAAACCGTGTTGGAGATCATGAACCGAATTACTGGCAGCATGCAAGTGAGGAAATGCTGGTGAACTTAATGATGAGCAGAATACCACTTTAAACAACTTGCTTCAAAATTATAATGATGTCACCAATCTCAATTTCCTCTGTGTGTAGAAAGTCCAAACTGTGCAGTCTTGGCTGGCGGACAACCATACTTCACTTATTGATGGTAGGTTAGCAGATCATGTTCTGACATGGGCTGAGACGACTCTGAGGATTGTTGTGCAGAAGAACCTAGAAGAACCATATAAACACTTCCAGAACTATGGTGAATCTCCCTTTCATCCTTTCATTATGTACTATGATAAACCATTCATGGTTGAATGTAACTTAAACCATTCCTATATCACCATAGTAGTATCCTAGCTTGTTGATGTTACAATTTGTTTACCTATATTTATGAAAATCTATTCAAGTTAAAGCTGATTTTCTTTTTTATATATATATAGCACAAACCTATGACTGGTTGGTCAACGGGGCAGCTCAGATGAAAGTGGAAAAATTCATGGAAGTAAACCATACATTTGAGGAGTACCTTGAGGTTAGAAGGTGCACCCATTTTAATTAAAACATGTATTATCAAAAGGGTAAAATTAGAGAAAGAATATATTTGTATGTTTCAGTTGGTGGAAGAGTTCCGACTACTGTCACGAGAGATTGTCAGCTTACCTGCGGCGGCCCATTTCGCCATGGTCCACCTGGACTGTGAAGAGCTGAAGCAGGGCCTGGCTCGGAAAGCAAGAGGCTTTGCACAGGCCTTGCTGGAGAAACTTGTTGCGATTCATCGTCTGGAGAGCCAACTGTAAGTAGATTTGTCCAGGCAGACTCTGTTCTCAGCTTACAGGGATTTTTCCATAAAGATTTTTCTCCCATCTGCAGAATTTGCAAGGAATTTGAAACTATCAAAGAAAAAGCTCTCAAGGTTCCAGAGACAACTGAGGACATGATTGAGTTGGTTGCTTATATTGAGCACACCAAGACCAAAGGGATAGGAGAGCTTAACAGCAAAATACTCGTGAGCAATCCAACTTGCAAAGAATAATGGACTAGTAATACACATTTTCCTCAGTTTTGACCAGTGAAGGTTAAAAATCAGTTATTTTCTTATTGCAGGAGACGCAACGTCAACTGAACTCACTACTGGATATTTACATATTTGACACCGAGGATCTCACATTAAACTCCACAGTACTGATGTGGCAAAAGAATATAATTCCTGTTTTTGATCTCAGTGATGAGGTATTTTATGATGATGACTGTATGCACAAAAAATAGCTATTTGTTGAATATCGGGGCCTGGAAAATGGATGGATGGATGGATGGATG
>JAODJW010000106.1:19992923-20013183 GCA_026777045.1 Hyperopisus bebe | reverse complement strand
ACCAATTAATTGGTTTTCCATTATTTCTTATGGGGAAAATTCGATCAGAACTCGAACTTTTTAGGATTCGATCTGGAATTCTGAACGGATTAAGTTCGAGTTCTGAGGTACCACTGTATGTACAAAAGATTTCTGACAATAATTGCTTTAATTAAAAGGCTGGCCCTTCATACTAGCCATATTAGACTATGAGTGTTTGCTCCTTTATTGCTCCCCTAGTTGTTACCACTCTGGTAATGCATTACTGATCTATACCTGTAGGCTTATCCTCAGAGCAAACGCAGCAACTGGGTCAGGGAGTGGCCTGGACAGGTGGTCCTCTGCACTTCACAGATATTTTGGACTGCTGAGGTCCATGAAGCCATCAGGAACAAGCCTCAGGTAGTTTTCATAATCAAATGTCATTAGTAATAGAAAATTCTCTGATGGACCCTACCTTGTGTCTAGCCACTGCACTCGAAGTGGATCAGGATTATAGTAACATTGAGTGGTTGGTTACTCATTCTTATTTTGCACTGTTTTGTCTTGCATTGCACTACTGTTTATCCTGCACTGTCTTGTCTTGTACTGCACTGTCTGTCCCCTCCCCCAATGCACCTGTACCTTGTGACTGAAGCATAAAAAATTTGACTGTTCCTCAGAACACATGTGACAATAAAGCTTGAAATTTGAACTTCAAAAGAAACCAGATGATTGTTAAAAAAAATTGTACTGGACTTATTTCTAGTCAACTTGGACAGGTATTTAAATTGCATGTAAACGTCGTACATGAAGAACCCAGAGCCTAGAGTTTATCATGAACTGCTCTCCACTGTAGGGCCTGAAGCTCTATTCCCAGCAGCTGCAGAACCAACTAAATGACATCGTGGAGCTGGTCAGGGGAACGCTGCCAAAGCAGACTCGCATCACGCTGGGGGCCTTGGTCACCATCGACGTGCATGCCCGGGATGTGGTCACTGAGATGATCGACAAGGGTATCCAAATTTTCCAAAATTACTTACTAAGCACATACAGTACCATTCAAAAGTTTGGCCACGCCAAGCCACCTACGCCAAGCCGCATCACATGACCTGACCACCTGGCCTAAACACAGTAGAGGTTTTGGAGCAGTTCGACCAGAGAGTGATGGAAAAGCAGCCAATGAGTGCTCGGCATATATGTGGGACCTCCTTCATCAGCTAGAAAAGCATTCCAGGAGGTCACCTCATGAAACTGTCTTAGAAGAGAAAGTAGGGTCAGCCAAAACCTACTGTAGAGCAATTGAGGTTAAGGGTCTTGCTCAAGGGCCCAAAGGTGGCATCACTCTGCTGACCCCACACAGTTGCTCCCCTAACAAATTATTTTTTTAGTCAGTGCACTGTTCCATATATGGTATTTTATAGTTTTGATGTCTTAGAGTACAAATAGACCTTTCTATGGGTAGGCGTGTCCAAACTTTTGACTGTCTGTCATGTTAAAATTTGTTTGCAGTGTCTCTACTGCACTACGTGTACCATCCCTGCACTTTGTTTTGCACTGAATGTATATGTCACCTATGCTCTACATACCTCACTGCCCAATACAACAGAATTTCCCCCTGGCATAGATAAATATTTATTTAATCTAATTTAAACATCAGAATAAATACAATTCAGAATGCATTTTAATTAGTTTTTATTGCTCTGATGTACCCTCTGTAAAAAAGTCAGTAGCTGATTCTTAGGCAATTGTGAATGGATGAATTCAAACTAATAGTCATGGGTATTCATGTGTTGTCCTGTGACTTGTCCACACCTTGTCCACACCAACAAGGTGTCTCCCAAGAAACAGACTTCCAGTGGTTGGCTCAGCTCAGATACTACTGGGATCAGGACAACGTGCGTGTACGCATCATCAACTGCGACGTCAAGTACGCGTACGAGTACCTCGGCAACTCTCCGAGGCTAGTCATCACCCCTCTGACGGATCGGTGCTACCGCACGCTGGTAAGCTACGGGAGCGTGGCTAAATGGGGAACGGGCTGTGAGAAGAACCGCCTGAGCTTGTTTGGCAAGATGCAGAGCTGTAACACCATGCTGCCTATCCTTGGCAGATCGGGGCCCTTTATCTGAGCCTGGGTGGGGCTCCTGAGGGTCCCGCTGGGACAGGTAAGACGGAAACGTCGAAGGACTTGGCCAAGGCGCTGGCAGTACAGTGCGTCGTGTTCAACTGCTCTGATGGGCTGGACTACCTGGCCATGGGAAAGGTAATTAATGAAGTGATTTATATGGGAAAGAACAGTACTAATTCTTTAGAGTGTTACTCCAGTTCTGGACATTTCTTCTTCTGGGGTCTGGTTGCTGCAATCATACAAAAATGCAACATTCCAGAATTTCCCCCTGGAATCAATGAAGTTCGTCTTAATCTTAATCTTAACATTTGCATCATTTAAATGTTTACATTTCCATCAGCACAGACCCCTGACCATCTGTTTGCACATTATAGTTGCACATTGTGTTGTGTTATTATGTAGTTTATGTATAGATGTATCTGCCTGTGTCAACTTCCTGAATTGCTTGAATGCTTCTTGAATGCTGTATGTATCACATACCTTGCATTTATTCCTCTTTGTATGTTGCGTCTTGTGTCTTTCCTCTGCATTATGCCCTTATTGTTAGTTGCCTATTGTCATGGTGTCTCCAACAATAGCAAGCTGTGCCAGCACACACTTTCAGCATTCGTGTGGCAGTAGAAATTCGGATTCTGATTGTGAAATGCCCAAAGCACTTGTACGAATACATTGTGACTGTGACAGTCTTTCAGGAAATAAAATAAACCACAGTCACAGACAGAAAAAACCTCACGGCAAAGTACAGTTAAATTAAGACATGCAGAAAGATGATGCGATACCCCCTGTCTTAGTGAAGAACCTCAGCTTGAGTGTCAGAATCAGCTTCTAATTATACATGTTTTTTTTCCAAGTTTTTCAAAGGACTGGCCTCCTCAGGTGCTTGGGCCTGTTTTGACGAATTCAACCGCATCGAGCTGGAGGTACTGTCTGTGGTGGCCCAGCAAATCCTCTGCATCCAGAGGGCCATCCAGATGAAGCTCGAGTACTTTGACTTTGAAGGCACCGAGCTGCGTCTTAACCCTAATTGCTTTGTGGTCATCACCATGAACCCAGGCTACGCAGGCCGATCTGAGCTTCCTGATAACCTGAAGGTGCCTTTTGCACTCTTTGTGAATGCCTTTCGTCTGTGATTCTCAGAGTTTTTGCTTTGGTTATCGTTTCTGTTTTTTCATCATCTTTTATGCTTTTTGCTTGTGAAAATGTATATATATTTCCGGTCACCAGGTCCTGTTCAGAACGGTGGCGATGATGGTTCCCAACTATGCCTTGATAGCGGAGATCTCCCTCTACTCCTATGGTTTCCTCAATGCGAAACCACTGTCAGTAAAGATTGTGATGACCTACCGTTTGTGCTCAGAGCAGCTGTCCTCCCAATTTCACTACGACTATGGCATGCGAGCGGTCAAGGCAGTGCTGGTGGCTGCCGGCAATCTCAAACTGAAGTTTCCAGATGAAAATGAGGATATTCTGGTGAACATTGACATTTTTTTGCAAACGGGTTTTTTCTCTCTTGCTGTAAGCAGTCGGTGCCCAAGATTCCTGATTGTATTTTTTTTTTCAGATTCTTCGGTCCATCAAAGATGTAAATGAGCCCAAGTTCCTGTCTCACGACATTCCTCTCTTTAACGGGATCACAAGCGATCTGTTCCCGGGAACATCCTTGCCTGCCGCTGACTATAAGGTCCTTAGGATTGAACTTAATTTGCACTGCCTTTTTGATATATCTATTGTGCTAGGCTGTGAAATGGACAGCATACCCAGGGGTAGATTAACACAGTCAGAGGGCCCAGGGCTATTTGAGTTGTCAGAGGCCCCTATTCTGTATTCTTCGATGGTGTAGTTGTTGACATGCCAGTGAAGGTAAAACTGAATATCATAATGCGCAGACTGGATAAGAGAAAGAAGAAGTCTCCCATAGGGAAGAAATTTATTATATTTCAGTTAAATTTTATTGCATTTGCTTAGTTGAGGTCCCTGGGCTTCAGCCTGGGTAAACCCATGCATTAAAGTCCCCCTGATCATACCACTTGTCCTACTATTCTCCTCAATCGTTTCCCATATTTTTGTGGTTTATTTGCAGCTCTTTCTGGAGTGTGCACACGAATGCTGCAAGACTCATAATGTTCAGCCAGAACAGGTCTTTCTAGCCAAGATGATCCAATCTTATGAAATGATGATTGTTCGACATGGGTGAGTCTTATAAATGTCATGCATCGGAACATGTTGACAAATATTAGCTGGGGTTAAATACATATTTATATGCTCAGTACTAAGAGAAACATGCTTTTAGGTTCATGCTTGTAGGAGAGCCCTTTGCGGGTAAAACCAGAGTGTTACATGTCCTGGCCGACACCCTGACCCTGATGAATGAGAGAGGATATAATGAAGAAGTGAAGGTTCAGTACCGCACAGTCAACCCAAAATCCATCACAATGGGCCAGCTCTTTGGTCAGTTTGATCCAGTGTCCCATGAGGTGAATATCAGCATATTTTTTCTCCCCTTCTACAGTGCTCCTCTTTCTTTTCCCTCCTATTCTTTTAAATGCATTGTTCTCTTCTGTTTAAAGTAAGTTTGTCATTTTTATGCGTTTCACAGTGGATGGATGGGGTTGTAGCCAACACCTTCAGGGAATTTGCCTCTGCAGACAACACAGAGCGCAAGTGGGTGGTGTTCGACGGTCCCATAGACACCCTGTGGATTGAGAGCATGAACACAGTGCTTGATGACAACAAAAAGGCAAGGAATCACAACTCGTCTGAACTGACAGAAAATATTTAAATTCAAAGGAAAAGCGGAAGAGTTCTGCACATTGCCTGTCAGATTCCTGTTTGTTTTTCTTGCTGTCTGCATTGGTATAAAGCAATCTTTAGAAATGTTTCATAAAATTGTATGAAAAACAGGCCAACACATTATTTTGAGCCCTTCTAGTAAATCCTTCCTTCTTTGCCAGCTGTGTCTCATGAGTGGAGAGATCATCCAGATGTCCAATCAGATGAGCCTCATTTTTGAAGCCATGGACTTATCCCAGGCCTCAGTATGTGTCCATATTGCTCCCACTGTCCTTCAGTAGCTATAATCCTACAATAACACTTTTTAATACACATTTTCAACATTACTAGATTAAATTATTCGATCATATTAAGCTACTTCTGTAGTTTACTCATGCCTACACTAACCTTCTGGACAGTATTTAAGAATTGAAATATTTAACAAAATTAACTACTTTTGTTTGCTTTATCTTTTCTAGTTTGTTTTCAAGAATCATTTCAAGAATCATTTAAATAATAAAAAAACCTCTCTAAACTGTTAATAACCAGAAATACATCTTCTCTTCCCAGCCAGCGACTGTGAGTCGCTGTGGAATGATCTATATGGAGCCTTCTCAGTTGGGCTGGATGCCCTTAGTGCGCTCTTGGCTGAACACCCTGCCGGAACCTCTTCAGGCTCCTGAGAGTACTACCCTGTTGATGGAGCTCTTCCACTGGCTTGTGCCTCCTTCTCTCAGGGTGCTTCGTAAACATTGCAGGGTGGGCGCCATCTTCTGTAATCAAACCTGACACAAACTCAGTCCGGCAGATCTCTGCCTTTCTCACAGCTTTGTTTCCCTCTAGGAGGTGGCCCCCACGAGCAACAGTAATGTGGTGGTCTCTTTAACCCGGTACATCATGATGCTCCTAACGGAACCGGTGAAGGAACAGCCTGAGAACAAGAACTTAAGCACATGGATCATGGTAAAAATGTCAATACCAGTGCAAATACAGAAAGGTGTTACACCAGAATTACATATTAGAACCGTCTACAGAACAGATTTTAAATAAAAAAGCTGCTATCCTATCAGGGCCAAATTAACTTCTATAGGGGCCCTAGGTTGACATGGCCAGGAGGCTCCCTAAGCGGGCTACTTCAGCTGAAAGAAGAACAAGAATTAAAAATAATGTAACATAATTAATCTGTTAATCAGAGAGGCTGCTAGGGTGCTAGCCCTATAATCTGCAGAGCGCAGGGGGTGCTGGCGGATCGATCGGCTAGGATTAATTTTGTTGGACGGGGCCCCTGATGTTTGCCGGGGTCCGTGGCTATACCCTAGGATACTGTATACCTTGATCTGCCCCTGCCTATTGTCATTGTTATTTGTGTATAAATATTTTACCCCTAGAGGGAAAGGGACTAGATGGCTCCTCCTTCATCTAGAAGTTGAGCTTTGGGACAGAGACAAATCCATCATGCTGATTCCACAGGCAGCCTTTGGCTTCTCCCTCGTGTGGTCTGTGGGTGGCAGCTGTGATTCAGACAGCCGTCTCAAGTTTGATAGTTTCCTGAGGGACATCATTTCTGGGCGACTGAAGGAACACGCCGTCCCTGCTGCCGTTGGACGATGGGACTGCACCTTTGAAGACAAGGGTCTGGTGTACGACTACTCCTATGAGGTACTCCTGTGAGATAATCCCATGAGAAATAGTCATGGTGACATTGCTTTGAGTCTAAGGGTGCCAGTTTTACTTTCCTGAAATCCTTTCTGCCCATTAGTTTAAAGGTAAAGGTCGTTGGGTTCATTGGAATGAGGCAATAAAGAACACCAGTCTCGGAGACAAAAACAACAAAGTGCAGGATATCATTGTTCCCACCATCGACACCGTCCGGTATACCTACTTGATGGACCTCTGCATTCAGCATGGCATGTAAGCATATAGCACAGTAAGGACTGTGGCAAGTTTGCCTGCAGCAAGGATAATGAGCTGAAATCTTATCTTGAAGGTTTGTTTTTGTGATACATATAATAGCATTCAGTTTATTGTGTGTGTTTCCGACAGTGCAGTCAGCCTAGTTTTATTTTGTGAAAATGTAATGTTTTGGTAAACTGGCAACCTCACTATTTATATTCCTATTAAAGTGCTCCAGTCAGTTCTCTCTAGCCAGTTCCTTTGCCCTGCAAGTTTTCAGACTGCATTCTGGACATGCTGAATTTTTTTTTTAATGTTTTGAAGGCCACTTCTCTTTGTGGGTCCCACTGGCACTGGTAAGTCAGTATATGTGAAGGAGAAACTCATGAACAATCTGGACAAGGACACCTATTTGCCTTTCTTCATCAACTTCTCAGCCCGGACAAGCGCCAACCAGTGTCAGGTAAAGATGGAAAGTTATTATTACTGCAATCCTAACAGAGACCCCCATTTTGACAACTTTTGATTAATTTGTACCTTCTTAGAGCATCATAATGTGCAGACTGGATAAGAGAAGGAAGGGGGTGTATGGACCACCCATGGGGAAGAAATGTATTATATTTGTGGATGATATGAACATGCCGGCGTTGGAACAATTTGGGGCACAGCCTCCTCTGGAACTACTGCGCCAGTTCTTGGACCATGGAAACTGGTAAACTCTGAACATCTGTCACTTATAAAAATAACATCATTATGAATATATATTCAGATTCAGTAGCCAATATTAGGTACATCATGTACTGGTTGGTACCCTACAGAACAACCTGAATTTTTTGAGACATGGATTCAACAGGGTGGCAGAAATTTTCCTTATGGAGTTCGGTCTATGACATGACATTTTTGCATTTGTGGCCTTCTTGTTGACTTTCTCTTACTTATTCCCCTCTGACTACTCACTTTAACAAGGTGTTTTCAGCAACAGGACTTTCTAAAGCTTTGCCAAACAGTAACCTAACCTCTTCACGGTATAGAAACTTAACTTCTTTTTAACAGTGCATGACACTGTAGCACTGTATACCACTCATTATTTGTTAGTTTGGAAACTGCTCTCAATAAGTTACTCTCTTGAAAGATTCTGTTAATTTCATAAATAAATGTTGCAGGTATGACTTGAAGGATACAACCAAGATTGCTCTGGTAGAGTTGTATCTAATCTCTGCAATGGGGCCCCCTGGTGGTGGGAGGAATGCAGTCACACCACGTTTTTTGCGCCATTTCAACATATGCGCCATCAATGCCTTCAGTGACGACACCATGGTCCGCATTTTCTCCAACATTGTGGCTTTTTACATGCACAATAATAGCTTTCCACCCGAATACTTCACTGTGGGCAAGCAAATTGTGGCTGCTACCATGGAGGTCAGTCTTATTTCCTTTACATGGTACCATGTTGGTTTTATTCACATATCACTCAAATAACTGAAGTTATTACACATTCTGCAAATTGATGTTTTGCAATAATCCTTTTATATCCCAGGTGTATAAGAAAGCAACAGAAAACCTGCTACCCACCCCAGCCAAGTCCCACTACACCTTCAACCTACGGGACTTTGCCCGGGTGGTGCAGGGTTGCCTGCTCCTCAGAAAGGAGTCCCTGGACAACAAGCGCACCATGATCCGCCTCTTTGTGCACGAGGTTTTCCGTGTCTTCTATGATCGGCTGGTGGACGATAAGGATCGAGAATGGCTGTACCAGCTCATTATTAAAATAGTGAAGGAACACTTCCAGGAGAATTTTGACTCTGTGTTTGAAGACCTCAGACATGATAATAGGGCGGTAAATGTTGAAATAATGTACTTTCCTATTTGTTTGTGAATACACTGCCAGTATTATGAGATATTGCCTACTGAGGTGGAAAGTTTAGGTCCAGACCAAGATTTTGTTTCAACCAGCCAGTTGAATATAAAAAGTCACATTCACTGAGTACTCAGCTAGTTGCTTGAAACAAAATCTTGGTCTGGATTGGTTCAGTTCCCAAACCTCTCCTTAGGCCTTTCCATGCATTCCTTAAATTTTACCACCAGCTCAAATAATTAATTTAATCAGTTAAATAACTTCATTAGTTATTGATTAGCCAAACATGGTATAACAGTGCTCAAGCCAACACATAAATTGGTGTGTTGGATTGGTACTGTAGATTTTGAAATGGCTAAGCTGTCGCACTTTGACAGACATAGTATTATAGTTTCACACCAACATGAAGATCATTTAAAAATAATTTTCTTTGACTTCCTAAGATTTTCACAGTGCTGTATATTTTTTAGTGGTGGTGATTTGCGTTAAGTATTTACACAATAGGAGGTAATGTAAAAGACTGGCAATCATGTTTCTGTTGCAGGCTTTACTCTGTGTCTGTGTGTCTCAGATTCGTTGGATTTGCAGCTGTCTGTATACTATGGTTTCAAATTCCACAACCTTCTTACACCTTTCTGTCTGTGTTTTTGGGCCCAGCTATGTGAGGAGGACATGAAAAGCCTGATGTTTGGAGACTACATGAACACAGAGCTGGAAGGTGATGAGAGGCTTTATGCGGAGGTTCCCTCCATGGAGCGCTTTAGCCAGGTGGTGGAACTCTGCCTGGACGAGTACAACCAAACGCATAAGAACCACATGAATCTGGTCATCTTTGGGTAAATTTATTTATCTTTATTCTCCATCATAGAGGTGGAACAGGGGTAATGCCAGACATCCCAAATGTTTGCATTTGCTTTAGTAAAGTTTACAGCAATAATTGTTTAGAAGCTAGCCAGCTTTCTTAACAAATAATATCTATCGATGCTAGTGTTAAACTCAGCTCCTTTTTGAAATCATGTAAACTACTGTTTGCAATGGAAAAATCATTATTGTAAATGGTGCAGTGAGACAAGCTAAACTTTATGTAGTCTGGTTTGGAAATTCAGGCCATACATTGTCATTATTGTAATTTTTTTTAACAAATTATGTATTTTGTTTTTTTTCCATCAAAAGTATTTCAGTACTATTTTTTTCTTCTAAAAGTTGTTTTGGCTACTATTTTTATGATACATAAAGGTCGTTGACTTGGCTGGACATCTGTGCTCCATGGATCAGCAAACAAATGCAGACTAAACAATAAAGGCTGTTTCATCAGTGCAATTTTGCGTCAGTAAGTCAGCTTACGATTCAGGAAGTGGTTTGAGCTGAAGTTTAATTCAACATAACGATACATACAGCTGATGATCTGCTGTACGTCTGATAGGGCTAGACACAGTGTGACGTTATCTGTTATTGTTAGAAAATGAAGAAAAAACAGTAATGGAAAAACAGCTTTTGAAGAAAGTTTCCATTTGATTTGTATAGCACATTTTCACAACATTACATTGTCTCAAAGCACTTTACATTATCCCTTCCCGAAGCCCCCAGGAAGCATGCCAGAGGCAACAGACGCAGGGAAAGACTCATAGTAAGAAACCTTGGAAGGAAACAGACTCAAAGGGGGCACCCATCCTCCTTGAGCATGCCGAGGAAGTCAAATTAACAAAGTCCTGAGTTATACGCTCTAATTTGTTAAGTCCAGGTATGAATGCAGAATCACTGTCAGGAGGGCAGGCTGGAGGACAGGCAGGCTGGAAGGATGCCACAGGTAGTAGCAGCGTTGCAGGCTGCAGGGTAGGCAGGATATCTTGCATTTTTGGGTGTCCAGGCAGTGCACCCCAGGAGGGGTTTTGGGGGGGGGGTGGTGCATTAGCCAAACTAAAGGAAACTACAGGTAATGTAAACAGTTAAGTGAGTACAGTGTGTAAGATAAGGCTATGGCAGTATAAGTGGGAGGGAGAGGCAGGCGGGAACGCAGGCATGGGGAGTCCCTGAAACATCAGCACTCCAATTCCACAAGAGGGTGTGAAGCTAGAGTGACATTTGATGGAAAAAATAATAGCAGCTCATGGCCTTTCTGGACTCTTGTAGTGTGAGATGTGTGTTTTATATTTTTCTTTTATATTTAATGGCTCTGTCATTGTGTCTCTCTGTCACAGCAACTTTGACTATGAAATGATCGAAAGAGGTAACATGTCTAAAGAGGCTGAACATGTAAAGCCCATCTAAAAAGGAAAAATAGCATGTACCATTAGAACAAAGGATCAGCAGGTAGACGGTCCGAAGGTGTGTTTGTCTTTCAGGTACGTCCTAGAGCACCTTTCTCGGATCAGTCGTGTTCTGAAGCAGGCTGGGGGCAATGCCCTCCTGGTGGGAGTGGGTGGCAGCGGTCGGCAGTCCCTCACACGCCTGGCCACCTCCATGGCTAAGATGGTACTCTTTCAACCTGAGATCTCCAAGAGCTATGGCATGAACGAGTGGAGAGAAGACCTCAAGGTACATGAGACTAACAGAAATACCTCACAAATGCTGAATTACTCATCATGACTGACTGCTGGTGTTTTCTGTCAAGCGTCTGTTGAAGAGTGCTGGGGTGAAGGGACAAAAGACTGTGTTCCTGCTCACCGATGCTCAGATCAAGGAAGAAGCCTTCCTGGAAGATGTTGATAGTTTACTGAACACGGGCGAGGTGCCCAACCTTTTTCCTGTGGATGAGAAACAGGAGATCATGGAGGTGAATCTTCTTCATCCACATTGTATGTGATACTCCCTTCCACTCCAGTCCATGTGTCTTGAGACTCCCAGCCTCTCCCTGTTTCAGGCTGTGCTACCCATCGCCCAGGCAGGGAACAAGAACGCTGAGTTCAGCCCACTCTCGCTCTTCGCCTACTTTGTAACACGCTGCCGAGAGAACCTCCATATTGTGGTGGCCTTCAGTCCCATTGGAGATGCCTTCCGCAACCGCTTGCGCCAGTTCCCCTCACTCATCAACTGCTGCACCATTAATTGGTTCCAGGTGAGTGAAGGATAAGGAAAAGGTTTTCACTACATAATAATCCCTAATTAAAGTGTAATTTCTATAACTACTTAGCTGCTTCGGTGGCTAATAAAACAGATACCACATTAGCATCTTAGTTCTTTATTGGAGAATATTTGAATTTTCATCTCATTTAATTTATTGGTTATATAAAATGTGTTGTTTTCCTGCAATTTCCAGCCCTGGCCAGATGAGGCACTGGAGAAGGTTGCCAACAAGTTTCTTGAGACACTGGAAATGAGTGACCATGAGCATAAAGAAGTCATGACAATCTGTAAGACTTTCCACACATCCACGACTGAGCTCTCTCATAGGTATGTAACGCACACGTTCTGTAGGCTTGTATACATGGGCACTGTAATGCACGGACTGAGGCCCACGGGTCTGTGCTAAAAAAGGGCCTCAATTAACCTTGTTTAATAAAATTTTCAAACCACCTCCCCCAGTTGACTACCTTTACCATCACCACCCCCACTTCCACCCCCCTGTTGACAACGACCGCACTGTAGAAAAGAGTTGGGGGTCTCTAAATGTACTCAAATAGCCTAGGGGCCTATTTATGTGTCTCTGGTTGTGTTTATATATCCATTGCAGTAAAATTTGATTGAATGAAAGCCATTGCAAAGATCACATGGACTTGAAGTCAATGTACATTTTTATCACGGCTTTCTCATTCAATGTTTGACTGGTGTTGTTTTACTCTGGCGCCCAGGTTTCTGTCTGAGCTGGGCCGACACAATTACGTGACTCCCACATCCTACCTGGAGCTCATTGTAGCTTTCCGCCAGCTCCTCTCTCAAAAGCGAGATACTGTATTGAAAGCTAAGCAGAGATACACGAATGGGCTTGATCAGCTAGCTTTTGCTGAGGCTCAGGTATGTGCAATACACAGTAACAGCAAGAAGATAATATTATTTTTTAAAATAAAGGCTGAATTCTTTTCTTATACTATATTCAATTCTAACTATTATATGTGCATGACATTCTCTGTCAAAATGAAGACCTTGTGGAAATACGAAGAGATCTGTGTGACGTCTGTAATAGACTCACGTAAAAGATCCTGTGCCATCTGTCCGTCACACCATGGTGCTGAGCTGCTGTCTGATTGGGTAATTTATTGGAATTTACAGGTAGGGGAAATGAAAAAGGAGCTTGTGGACCTGCAGCCTAAACTGGAGACGGCCAAGGTAGAGAATACACACATGATGGAGGTAAGGGAGGGTAAATTGAAATTTCAGAATGTGACACGCCCGCCTTGTTTTCGCAGTTCATTGACAGGTTGCAGTTAGAGAAGTTACAGTTAATGCGATGCTTGCAATAGGATGCTTTGCTATATCAACCATAAAGAAATCATTTATGCTTAAAATAATGAAAAATATTTAAATAATAAACTTTAAATAAAATATTTATATAATTTTATAAGCAACTACTATTATTTTTGGGACATACTCACCTGAAGGTCTGCAGCATTTACACAGAGTACATGTGATTGCATTTGCACTTGTGATTTTTATATGATATGAATAACAAGAGGACGCAAAGAAACCCAAGCACTAAAAACCACACAGTCCATAGTGTGTGATGCTGCAGACACCAACCATTTCTGGTGTTGGTTTCATTCTGGGTGGTTTGACATTGATGAAGTAAACATGGCTAACCCGACCATGGTGCCCGGCAGGTAATCAAAGTGGAGTCCGTGCAGGTGGAGGCCAAGAGCAAGGTCGTACGTGTCGACGAGGAGGCTGCCACGCTCAAGGCGAACGAGGCCCAAGCCCTGAAGAACGAGTGTGAGAGTGACCTGGCTGAAGCCATCCCTGCCCTGGAAGCTGCCCTCTCTGCACTCGACACGCTCAAGGTGCAAGCTAAGCTACCCTTAGCCAAGTAAAGCTATCTCAAGGATGCAATGCATAGTTGGGCTCAGTGCCCTGCTCTTTAGTAACATGTGCAATAGACCTAAATTTACACAGTGTTGTATTACCCCA
Source organism: Hyperopisus bebe (assembly GCA_026777045.1). NCBI lineage: Eukaryota > Metazoa > Chordata > Actinopteri > Osteoglossiformes > Mormyridae > Hyperopisus > Hyperopisus bebe. Next base: position 19,999,519 of record JAODJW010000106.1, on the reverse strand, counting down.
CCAAATTAGGGAAATACAGGATTTGTTTAAAAACTTTACAGGAAAAAGACAAAAAACACCACACTCTACTTACTCAGTTGATTGATACCATTGGTTCAGAGCAATGCAATGCAATCAAAATAATGAAGATCGGGTCCAAACTCTACCGGCTTGCATTCATTTAATTAGTGATCATTCTGGCATTAAGCCTTCGTCATTGTGTGTCATAATTTGTGTTGTTTGTAGTGACCCCTCTCTGGAGTTCTAATAAAAAGAATGCAAGCCATTAAGGTTTTGACCCAATCTTAATTATTTAAATAATTTATTGGCATCCCCTTTAGAGCAGTCTCTGCCTATGTATACATGTATATATAAATTCTGAGATGAAATTGTACTTTTTCATTGACACTATTGGGTAACCTGTCTTTTACATGTCTAGCCATCTGACGTGACCATAGTAAGGTCCATGAAGAACCCTCCTTCAGCAGTGAAGCTGGTGATGGCGGCGGTTTGTGTCATGAAAGACATCAAGCCAGAGAAAATCAATGACCCCACAGGATCTGGTGCGAAGGTGAGGCTGGGTTAGATGGTGCAGGGTGCAGGGCTGAGGGTGCAGGGCTGATTGTGATTTCTCTGCAGGTCACCTCACATTCAGCTCAAGAAGATCAAAATTCTTAAAAGTACTATGCGAAGTATCATAATGCCAAGACAGAGATGGAGCTCTTTAAAATGTATTCATAGTCTGTTTAAATACCATCTTCCCACAGATTCTGGACTACTGGGGTCCAAGCAAAAAACTACTTGGGGATCTGAATTTCTTGCGGGACTTGAAAGAATATGACAAGGACAACATTCCTGTAAGTCAGCATGTGTTTTTGTTTAGTTGTCGGCGGTAGATCTACAAATAAGGTCCTGACAGAGTCAATGTCAAAGAAAGGAATTTGTATAAGGCAAATACATGAGTCAGAGCTCTGCTTAACCTCTGTGTAATACAAAATCCCACTGTTATCCCTGGTGTGCTATGATTTCTGCAGTGAGATTGTTTCCATCTTAATATAATTAATGTAATTGTAAGTGTCTCTTGATCTGTATGCAACAGGCATCTATCATGCACAAAATCCGCAGCGAGTACATGACCAACCCCGAATTCGACCCTGCAAAAGTAGTCAAAGCCTCCTCCGCAGCAGAAGGCTTGTGCAAATGGATCACAGCCATGGAGGTGTACGACAGAGTGGCCAAGGTTACACATTTCATATTCTGCAATTTTCTTTGATTTTAGACAAAGTTTTTCAGTTGTTGTTTTTTTTTCTTATTGTTCTAAAATCCCCGTAACCCTGTCCTGGATAAGCAACACGAAAATTCCAATAGATCTTTTCTACATTATTCCGTATGTGTGCCCTGGGATGGACTGGTCTGCTGTTAAGGGTGTTTCCCCACTTAGGATAGGCTCCAGGCTTCCCAGGCCAAAAGGTGGATGGCCTTTGTTCATTACAAACCAGCTTAAATAATTGGCCGAACGGTAATGCCTAAGAAGTTCTTTTGTAGGGAAACACATTTAACAAGTTTATTTGACAAGTTTTTAAGAAATTACTTGGATAAAATTATTTATTGCTGTTATGTTGAAGATGACATGGAAGAACGTTTTGGAATGGGCCAGCCAGAGCCCAGACCTACATGTAAATACAATTGAGAATCTGTGAAGTGACCTGAAGAGGGCAGTGCACAAGAGATGCCCTTGCAATCTGACAGATTTACAGATTTTTGTAGAGCGATTTTCCAAGGAAGAGTGGGCAAATATTGCCAAGTCAAGATGCGATAGCTGTAATTAAATCAGGTGCTTCAACAAAGTATTAGTTGACAGGTGTGCACACTTATGCAACTGGCTTATTGTACGTTTTTATTTTTTATATTTTCACCCCTAACAGATTTGTTTTTCAATTGAATTGTGCAGGTCATAGATCACATTAAAGGTGGGAAAGGTGGGAAATAATTTATTGAGGTCTCTTTTTTCTAACATGACAAATAGCTGGCTTTTTAACAGGGGTGTGTACACTCTTTATATCCACTGTATGTATTTCTTGCATGGCCTTCTCAGGTGGTTGCACCCAAGAAGGCTAAACTAGCTGAAGCCCAGCAATCCCTGGCTACCACCATGGCCCTGCTAGAAGAGAAGCGGGCCGAGCTGAAAGAGGTGGAGGATCGACTAGCATCCCTTCAGCACACCTTCGAAGAGAAATGCCAGGAAAAAGCCCAACTGGAGTTTCAGGTGGACCTCTGTGCTCGCAAACTGGAAAGAGCTGAGAAACTGATTGGAGGTCTTGGAGGAGAAAAAACTAGGTTTGAGATTTATTCTTTGCAAATTTTAGTATCATTTCACATGATGGAGGGTGTCATTGATGCACCAGGATATGTTTTGTGAGAGGACAGTCCTGGAAATCAATAACTAATTGGGGTTGGGGTGCGGCTCAGCAGGTAAGGATGCTGTGCCTCTGATTGGAAGGTTGCTGGTTCAAGTCCCAGGTTCAGCAGAGTGATTTAACCATTAGGCTTTTAACCAAGGCAATTAACACCCCCCCACCCCCAAGACTGCCTGACACTACTTTGTCAAAAGTATGTTGCTTTGGACAAAAGTGCTTACTAAATAAGTAATGTAATTAAGTATCTATTGGAATGTGATAAGAAAAAAAATAGATTTAAAGTCTTCCAGATCTACCCTCCATAATTAATTTTTATGTTGCTTATAGGTGGTCAAAAGCAGCGGATGATCTGCAGAATGCTTACAACAACCTGACAGGGGATGTGTTGATCTCTGCTGGGGTCATAGCCTACCTGGGGGCCTTCACAGCTGCATTCCGGCTGGAATGCACCAAATCGTGGACTAAGCTCTGCAAGGTATATACTCATCAATACTTAACAGCTCTCTGTTAGGTATTCAGAAGCTTCAAGGAAAAGGGAGAAATAAATTACGCCAAAAACCTGAACAGAATCTGTGCTGGTGGAAAATTTACCAAACCCAGCCATTACTGTATGACACTGTTGCAAGATTTATTCTGGAAGCTATTCTGCTGTTTATTAAATCCTTGATATTTGTATATAGTGATATGTTTCCATTATTTTGCCTCAGTATATGCATTTGTTCTTTTGAGTTTGGTATTAACTGTTTGCAATTTTCAAATATTCCCCAGGCAAAGAACATCCCCTGCTCAGATGATTTTTCTTTAAGTAAGTCTTTGGGAGATCCTATCAAAATTAGGGCCTGGAACATTGCAGGCTTGCCTACAGACAACTTCTCCATTGACAATGGAGTCATTGTGGACAACTCCAGGAGATGGTGAGTCTTTAATGCCTGCACAGCCAAGACTCCATCATAAGCATGTCACATGTTTTTATGATAATGATTTGTAATCAATTGACCTGCAAAGTGAACTGTTTTACCAAGCAGCTTCTACAGGATCTAAAAATTCTCTTGGATCCCTTTACAGGCCATTGATGATTGACCCTCAAGGGCAGGCTAACAAGTGGGTGAAGAACTCAGAGAAGGACAACAACCTCAGTATAATTAAGCTGACTGATGCGGATTATATGCGGACTCTGGAGAACTGCCTGCAGTTTGGTACTCCTCTGCTACTGGAGAATGTCGGTGAAGAGCTGGACCCCTCATTAGAACCTCTACTGCTGAAGCAGATCTTCAAGCAAGGTGCAGTGTTGTCCAAGGCTCCTAATTAGTTGATGACATAGCAGTATAGTAGCTCTGAAGATTACACTCCAGCATAGCTGGCCCCAAAGGACATTGTGAACGAAAACATTTATAAGCCATAGCTAAGCTTCTGTTTTCTTGCAACTTGTCAACATATGACATCTTACAGTCTCAGTATCATCTCATTGCAAGCAGTGCTCTCTCATGTCATTCGTCACTGATTTGCCTATCCATTTATTATACCCACAATATTGACAAGGACTAGCCCAGTGAAAAACATCATTTTCTCTAGCTAGATAAATTGGCATCTCTAAATTGCCAATATGTGTTTGTGTGAGACTGGCATCCCATCCAGAATTTTCCATGTGCTCTATTTAGTTTCAGATGTGCCCCCCTCCCCCAATAATAAGCAGCTGAAAGATGAGTGGATGTATAACAGACAAGAATACTGTACCTGTGTTCAATGATATGAACACACAGAATCCTGTTTTAATCCTTTAATCATCAGAATTACAGAAGTGAACGATAGGGATTTATGCTTTGTATAGGATTATACTATAGAGACTGGTTCTAATAGAAATGTAAAGGCTCTTTGTACCTCCTGTAGGAGGTATGGACTGTATCCGGCTGGGGGAGGCTGTGATAGAGTATTCCAGTGACTTTCGTCTGTACATCACCACCAAGCTGAGGAACCCTCACTACCTGCCTGAGCTAGCAACAAAGGTGTCACTGCTCAACTTTATGATCACACCCGAGGGGCTGGAGGACCAGCTGCTGGGTATCGTGGTGGCCAAAGAGAGGTAAGGATGACGTGAATGACCAGTATAACATTCAGTCTTTCAATTGCCTGCCCTCCAGACCAACGTCAGTGTAAGATATCATAATAAAATGGCCACACCAGCTTCAAAACCTTCATGACCCATTAGAGTAAGGATATCTATCTCATGGCTGTTCATCTTGGCAGGCCAGAGCTTGAGGAAGACAGAAATGCTCTGATCCTGCAATCGGCAGCCAACATGAAACAGCTGAAGGAAATCGAGGACAAGATCCTTGAGACATTACAGTCCTCAAAAGGCAATATCCTTGAGGATGAGACCGCTATTCAGATCCTGGACTCTGCCAAAATCATGTCAAACGAGATAAACAAGAAGCAACAGGTCAGATCCTTCTGAGGAAGTTGTTTTATTTTGATGGCCATACACGGGATAGTATGTGGGGCTCTGATTAAGTCTTCAGCTCTTTCCATCAGGTAGCTGAAAAGACGGAGATCAAGATTGCAGAATCGAGGGAGGGCTACAGGGCGGTGGCCAAACACTCTTCTATCCTGTTCTTCAGCATTGCTGGCCTAGCTAATATAGACCCCATGTACCAGTACTCTCTTAGCTGGTTCATTAACCTCTACATCAGCTCCATCCAGGACAGGTGAGAGAGTAATACAGGCACAATAAGGTGCAACAGAGCCGAGGGCTGAACTCAGGGGGGTGGTCTGTGGCTCCATTTGTTAGACTTCTGTGCCTATGATCGAAAGGTCACTCCTTTGAAATCTCAGCAGAGTAGTCACATCACTGTTTAGCCCTTAAGAAAAACCCTTAACACCCCCCCCCCCCAAAAAAAAACAGGGGTGCCAGATAAATAGCTTCATTTCCCCCTTCATGTCTCAAAGGAAAGTGATATGAGATATACAAGAAGGTGCAAATAGAAAATAATCTCATTCAGTCTAAAATTTGCTATATATATATATATATATATATATATATATATGTGTATATACACATACACACACAGAGACACACACATACACACACCTACCTTTTCATAACATTAAGCAGACTGGAGATATTCCTGTATAATTTCCCCAGGTGAGTGTCTAGCAGGTGGCTGTTTTTCCTGCTTGATATCAAAAACACAAACAGGGACAGCTTTTCAGTAATAATGCCTCACCCATAGGGAGACTCCCTTCTCCTCTGACATCTGCTCTTCTTCTAGTAATAAGTCGAAGATCTTGGAGAAGAGGCTGCGGTACCTGATGGACCACTTTACATACAATCTGTACTGCAATGTGTGCCGCTCTCTGTTTGAGAAGGACAAGCTGCTCTTCTCTTTTCTTCTGTGCTGCGACCTCCTGCTGTGAGTTTGGCTGACAAATGGCTGCAGATCGCTGTAGCTTTTGTTGTTGTTGTGTTTGCAAGCTACATCTGTTTCATTGGGTTTAAGCATCTGCTAAGGTACTGAATAAAATAATAATTATTAATATATTGCATGTTTACATATGGCTTATATTCAGGGACAGCTCAACCCTTTTCCTGACAGCAGAACCAAATTCGATTAACTTATTTGTCATTTATCATCTTTCTTCCAATTCTGACAGACTGATCAGACTGGGGGCCCCCTGGTGGTAGCTGGGCCCAAAGCAGCCCGTTAGTTCATGTCTGCCTTGGGCCAGCACTGCTTATATTCTCTGTCACTTGTACAATAACTGATCATAGCTACTAAAGACCATTACTGCAATCCATCATATGAATGAATGAAAACTGTTGATTTGAGTCAACTGTTGAGTTGAGTCAATCTGATATTTTTTTCATTTGAATCTCTCCTTCCACTGCTTAGGGACAAGAAAGAAATAGATTACTCAGAGTTCATGTTTCTTCTGACGGGGGGCGTGGGTCTCCAGAACAAACTTCCCAATCCAGACCCCAGCTGGCTCCAAGATCGAAGCTGGGATGAGATCTGTCGGGCTAGTGACTTGCCTGCCCTCAATGGCCTGCGGTAGGAGACTATGTCTATGTTTCTGTGTCTCAGAACGTATATATATGTATATACACGTTAATTAATGCTGTAGATTAATTTCGATTAATCGCGATTAAATATCATTCATTTTCAATCTATATTAATCGCATTTCATTTTGCATGAAATGCAAAT
>JAODJW010000106.1:19971325-19982766 GCA_026777045.1 Hyperopisus bebe | reverse complement strand
TATATATAAAAATAAAGATTATGCTGTGTATATATAAGGATTGTGTTGTGTATAGCTCTGTGGGTTTGAGATCAGTGCCTGAGTGTGCAAGTTCATGGGGTCAATTCCTTGGCCAGCAAAGCAATCATATCACCATTGTGCCCTTGAGCAAGATTTTTAACCGCAGCCACTTGAGGGGCACGGTCTGACCCCAAGCTTTCCTCACTTGTCTGTCACTTTGGAAATAAGCATCTGCTAAAGAAATCCATGTAAATGAACTTTCAGGTATGTACTTCAATTACACTACTTGAAAGCTTAGGCCAGGAGTGATCAGTCTTATCCCAAAAGGGACGCTGTGTATGTGGGTTTTCACTGCAATTTCTGAATTAGATTACTAATTAGAGGATTGATTGACTGACGCGTCCTGACACCTCGGTTTGAAGAGCTGATGTAAAGGTTATCCCAAAAACCCGCATACACACCTGCCCTTTGTGGATAAGATTGCCTACCCCTAACTAAGGCTAAAACCCTTTAGAGTTCAAAAATATATATTAGCTGTTCTGATTTAAACTGATCCAGTTAGATTTTGGCTATGACTGTCTAAAACTAGCAAAGTATCATAATGTGTCAGTAATTATAATCATCAGTTAATTTTAGGCTTCCCCTCAAGGTTTTGAATACCAGGCTCCACTCCGTCACAGTTGAATAGATGGACGTATGGCATTTTGTTAGTGGTGTCTGTATTTCATAAATAGTTAGGCTTGATTTCCATATACATGTCTAACATGTCTTAATCATACATGTCTCTTTATCCAGTGGAGAAGAAGTCCAGTGTGCAGGCACAAAGCCTCTATGTGTGTCCTCTATATAAAACCAGTGAGCGCAAGGGGACTTTGTCCACCACGGGACATTCCACCAACTTTGTCATCTCCATGACGCTGCCCACCAGCAAGAGTCCACAGCACTGGATCAAGAGGGGGGTAGCCATGCTGTGCCAGTTGGACGATTAACTGGCATCCATGGCTGCTTGTAAATGTCCCATCATGCGAAGGCCAAGAGGGCTAGATCTAATACTAAATCACTATCCTCGTTTGATTGATCTGTTCTTGAAATTCTGGTAAACTTCAATCATTATGTTGCTTATTTTGACTTCAGCTAGCACAACATTCCCTATGTTATTTAAACAGGAAGGAGATCCTAGATGTTTTTGTTTGCTAATTTACGTAAGCGTCCATCCTCCCTGTTTCCATGTACTATCACATCGCCTTCCTATGTTTTTTCCCCCCACTAACATTTCTGCTTGAATACCTGTATGTAATATTAGATAGGAAGTCAGGGGGTATTTATAGTTTTTGCTCAGGTTCAGATATTTATGTTTTCATGGCATGGATGCCCTGTGATTCCCCCACCTTGCGCGCTGTGCTTTCTGGGACGGGATCCAGGCTCACTGTGACCCTGCCCTGGACCAGCGGAGAAGCACTTTATGGCACAGGAAATTAATTACAAAGAAAACAGTGCCATCTAGTGGCTGCACGAAAATTAGAACGAAAACTCAGACTGCAAAGGCATGTTATTGCACACCCTTAAGGTTTTGCATATTGAATAAAACGAAATTCCACCTCGAATAATAAGTTAGTCCCGCCGAAATTGTTTTCATCCTCTCCCCTTTCACCTTTGAATTCAGTTGCCTCAGCAGCAGAATTCTTTAGAGTGTGTGTCGTTTGAGAGAGTAGGTAATGTCATTTAGACCTCGTTTTACCACAAGGATAATGTTAAGAGATCATCTTACTTTCGTGGTAATATTAAGAGTACATCTTTGTTGTCGGTTTCTCTCTCCCGCACATGCGCAGACGTCAAATCGCACAGCAATTTTCTAAATAAGCTTTTGATAGCGACTCAAACTCAGGGAAAAAAGTGGCTAAATTGGTATTAAAACTCATTAAATATCAAACTGCTTAAACTAAGGGTGACACGTACAGGGAAACTTGCATCAAAGAACAGACAGTAAATGTAGGTGATAGAATAACATAAAGAAACTTCCCCTGTAGCGTAATCTCAGAGAAACGAAGGTTTTACGGCTTTTTAAATAGCGTAAAGATTTCAAAATGCTCCTGATTTCCAAAACAAAAGGTTGAAAGGCATGCCTACAGAAATACTTGCTTTGGATGTAATATTACCAAGCAAAACTAACAACGTACTTCAAACACGTCGCGGCGGGGTCCGGAGCCTATCCCGGAAGCAATGGGCACGAGGCAGGGAACAACCCTGGACAAGGGGCCAGCCCATCGCAGGGCACACTCACACATGCACACAGTAACTCCAATCAGCCTCAGCATGTCTTTGAATTTTGGGGGGGAAACTGGAGTACCCAGAGAAAACGAGAACATACAAATTCCACACACATGACCCAGGCGGAGACTCGAACCCAGATCCCAGAGGTGTGACGCAACAGTGCTAACCACTGCACCACCATATGATTAACAAGGTCTGACCAAAACGTTGTTGATACAGTGCAGTGAAATAAAAGATGGGGCCTTTTCGTTTTTTCCTAAATTGTAAAAGCTTACCTCCTGATACACTTCTGCCTCGGGATGCATATTGAGATGTAGCTAATGCTGCCAGTGGCGTAACATTAAATACACCGTATCGTCTAAAAATAGTTGATTGGTAGATATTAGTGAGTAACTAATATCCAATTTGCCTCGCTTAAAACTCACACATTTGTTTAAAGAAACACGGATATAGTTAAGAATTTTATTAAGTTTTATTGGTTTGAATTACATAATTTGTAGGTAATTTTTCATGATTGATCACCACTGCACTCTTAATGACGTTCCAAATGCTGCGGCCAACACGGGAAAAAGAAACGTATTAAAGCAGTTTGCATGAACACCCCATAGCATATAGGGGGCGCTTGTTCCTAATGCGGTAGTACGAAGGACGAACGCGTCAGAGATTGAATGGCGGAGGTAGGGTGAAGGCGGACTGCCGTCTTGATAATAGCGGGCCACGCTCACGTCGTCCACCCGAGTCTGACATGTATATTCGGCCGCGCACATATCGACCAGTAAACTTGGAATGGACGGAATAGACGGCGAAGGAAACTGCAGGACTACTGCCGTGGGCGGCTCCGCGGAGAGTCCCGGCATTTCAGACCTGTCGCTGGCAGCCAGCGCTGCCGTTACGCGCAACAAAGATGGCGAGGAGACCGCGTACGAGGCGCCGTTATCCCGTGCAGATGTCGCCGAAGGGCGTGCATTCTGGGAGCTGGATCCCTGCAGAGGTTACCAGAAGATGTTTGTGAATCCTGCAGAAGAGGCGCCACGCCGAAATTTCCACATTCCGAGGAAGAACAAAGAAAAAAAAGGTTGTGACCGCACACTGCTGCTAAACGGGCTGTTATTTCCCCCGTATAATTTCCTGCATGCAAGAGGCAGATTTATATTTTTTGCCCGGCTAAGCATTTCATTTTCTTAACTGGCTGAGCCAACGGCAGAGGGTAATTTATGAACGTGAGCGCCGACGTCTTACTTTATGATGCACCGTGCAAACGAAACTGGGTGTTTTAGGTAAGTTTTATAAGCTGAGATTCAGCGGGCAGCCCAAGGAGAGAGAAAGCCACGTGATGGGGATCGCAGTTTGGGCGCCTTTATTTCTCTGAACTACATGAAGACTTCGAATACAATGAAAACTATGAATTTCATAAAGAAACCTCAAGATTTTTTAAAAGAGGTTACTGATGATTGAAACAATGCCTCCCCCTTTATTTTACATTTGCCATTTTTCCAAGGCAACAAGGCACAGTGCCTGAAAATGGTGGGAGCACAGATCATGCTTGCCCTCTGTTTAATTTAAAATCGTGCAGTTAATGTTAACTGCAAAGGACCTTGTTTAAAAAGACATGACATTGAATGCAGGATTTATAAGAAAGCCAGATTAATAAGACTTTGAACCTGTAGTGGGAGAAATGTCCACTACAGTAACCAGTAACTACTTCTGGGTTGCTGGCTACAGTCTATAATTATTTCATTATGTGGATTGCCACATAAGAACTTAATGGTACATACTTCTGTACCTTCATGGAGGATGAAACATCCCCCATCATATTTTCAAGGTGGACTTTCCTTGGCTAAGGATGTCTTCATGGTGATGGGTCATCTGCATGGTGTGCTGCTGACTAATAACTGTGGAGACGGAAACCAAGGGAAGCCTTTGGGGTACTAGAGGTCACGCACACATGTGGTACTGCTGTGCGTTAGTCTATAGGGGTTTTACTTGAGATGAGTGGAAACTGTGTTTCTACAGCTGTTACATAATGAAAACCTACTCAGATATACAAAAATGATGCTGGAACTGAGTCATGAGCCTAATAATGGCATGCTGTGAATCACAGTATTGACTCGGCCTGATATCAGATGGTCTGATTCGTTAGAATCAGAATGATTACAAGAAGACTTAAACCAATAGAATGGAGAGCTGTTTCTGGTGCTTTAGACAGGCATACAATTTGAAACGTAAGGACCTTTTAGTTCAGTCATACTGTATATAATATGAATTACTGACTACATGTCAGTTGAGACAAAAATGTCTTTTATAACTTTTAGAACATTTACCATTTTATAACTTGCCACAATGAAATTGTGTTAAATTGTAAAAGTCAGTAAAATTGTGGTCTTGACTGAAACTTTAATAATTTACCTCATTTACATGGCCGAAATTTCTGTTAATCTTAATGCTGAGCACAGAAAATGGACAATCATGCCTACAAATATTTTTCCTCAGACATTCCTACCGCATACGCATTCCACAAACATTACAAGAGTAACTTCAAGGGAATCTTTTTGATGCTTCAGCGGGAAGTGTATAATGTTGATTTGTGCTGTGATCAGCATATATACATATTTTTCCAGACCAGTAGCTAGAAATATATTTTGTGGGGGTCCAGCAACCCTACCAATAGGTCTACCTCTGTAGATTTTTATGCAATAGGAGGGGTGAAGGGGGTGATGCAAATTTCAAGGGCTTTCACAAAGCGTAATTTTACTATCTAGCAATGTGCCTGACCAGTACCAAAGAAAAATTTGGCAGTCCCAAACCCATCATTTTACTATGTGGCTACGTACCTGTATTGCTCACTTGCATCATTGTTTGGCCTCCATGTTTACATCTGTAAAATGTACAAGTCAAGTATCAATGATCAATTTTCGTTTAAAAGTTTCACTACATCATCCAGCCTATGCTGTTTTGAGATTACCCCAAAACACTAATAAACCTGACACTGGATTGTTGATTGGTGTTCAAATTCACCACAGCACAAGGACCCCATCTCTTTGAAAAATACCTTCTTTAAGGAGGTCATTAAAGCAGCAGACGTGGCTTGGGTTGCAAATTGCATAACTTTATTTAGTCACTGACTAACCTCTGTTTTGATGACAGTTTGGAACTTTATCTTAGAATCACGCTCAGTAATGAATCTAGTCTGGATTTTTTGGATCAGTGTAAATATTTAAATGTATGTCCTACTATAAATTACCATTTTTGCTCATCTTGTTTATTGTGTACTTTTAAGAAAAGAAAACACTGATTTTATCAAGAACGTCTTAGTTAAGGTCCTGAAAAAGTGTTATCATACCAAACGACCTGCTGTAGCATCATACCAAACGACCTGCTGTAGCTCTGTAGCCAATTGCTCGTGGGAAGGCTTGCAAACAACATTTCATGTGCTTCAGATGGCCATTCTGTGGCCATTAAATCATCATTTTCATTTTGATATTTAATACCTGTTGTGTGACTAATTCAACAATGTGAACACTACCCAGTTCAGACATGGAGCCTGTATCACAAAGCTAGATTTTTGGGTTAAACCGATGACTTGATGGATTTAAGGTAGTCTGGGCTGAATGTAAGTGAATAAAGACAGTCCATTTAAATTGGGGTACCTTGCATTCGACAAGTTCTCCAGCTAACCAACAAATCTCACTTTGTGGTACAGGCCCATGGAGTGCTGAGAAGGTTTACTTTCATGGTGTAGTTTGCATATAAGCTTAACAGCTGTGTTCCTCTCTTAGCAGATTGGTTTCCTGCCTCTGGTTTACGAGAAACATAACCTTATGTTTTCTTCTAACTTTATGTGTTCTTTGTTTGATTTTTTTGTAAAGATTATATTTAAAACCCAGCTATTAAAAAGTTGCCTAGTTGACTATAGTGCTGTGTTGAATGTAGGCCTAGTCCACAGGATGTGGTTTGGAGCAACTTGCTCTGATAAGTATTTTTTTGTCCTTGTGGTTCATGCATCTATAGAGCAGACATTTGGAAAGCAAGATATAGCTTAAAGAAGTTGCAAATACTATGCCTCTCGTTGTTACTCAATAAATTGGTTCCTACACAAAATCACTCAAAGAGCACCAAATACTGCAATTGTTTTACCTAACTGTGAGCAATAATTTACATTTTACATGGGTGATCTTAATCCCAAGGCAGGATTAGTTGATTACAGAACTATAGATGCAGTGTAACCAGGAAATGATAACCATAATCTGGAACTAATACTAATATCATATTCGCATAACTAACACAGCCTTTTCACCTCCTTCTGCAGCATTGTTCCAGTACCTGGCCCCGGACTCGAGGGAGTTTGAGGATATCCTGAAGATTCTTTCCTGCTCTTACCTGCAGTCCTCTTCAGCTGGTACCTTTGTCTATGCTAAGGCTCAGCTTGTCCACAGTGATCTGCTGGTAAACAATGTAAGGAGCCCCTGCCCCCCTCCCCAGCATTTGGCAGCAGTTGTGCTATTGCTTGAATCGATGCATGTTTGCTTGTTAATTAAGACAATGAGAAATGGCATGGCTTTGCTTTTGCAGTGATTTGAGCTATTTTCAGAGCTAATTAGCATGACTCATGCTGATTGTTTTGTTGCTTATTTGTATGTCATGAACGTTTCCAAAATGGCAGTTTGTGGAGAAGAGGAAGGAGTTGAAGCAGAATGGCCGGACAGACAGTGAGCTTTTGGAATCTTACAGCTTCCTGCTGTCAGACTGCTATAAGGTGGGACCACTGGAGAGAGAGATTGGCGCTAATACTAACTAAGATTGCGTTAATGCTAACTAAGAAATGACAAGACAATCCACAGCTGTCTTGGTTCTTTGTGTAGCTCTAACCATTCTGTGTTGCTTTGATGCTTTTAGCTTCAGGAGGTATGTGAGAAAGGCTTGTCAGTGGGACACACACGGAACACCACCCTGGGAGACCCAGCTAAAGGTGTGTGTGCGCATCTGTCTGCTTGTTGTGTGGCATATAGCACTGAGTGTAGATTAAAATCCAGTAATCTGGGCTTTCTGCGAAGTTGGTTAACGTTTGGCATTTAATCTCTGTTGTACATGTAACTCTCTATCTCCGTTGCTTATGTGTCGTCACTAAAATAATATAAAGTAATATTTACTTTGTAGGTGTTTACCTGTCCAGATATTCAGATTTGCTGCAAATCAATCCTTTCGATGTTGGTGCAACTGGGGAGATTATTATTTTTAAAGTACTCAAGGTAAACCGTCCTCAACAGTGAAACTTGAATGTGGGCTGGGGATTTAAATTGCAGATGTTTAGTTACTGTATAAGATCCATTGCTGAACTTACAACAAAGCATGTCTATCAGTGAAAGTTTTGTTCTTGATAACAAGAACAATCCAGGCCAGACACTAATCAGCCTGGATGTTCAGCCATATTCTGTGATTGGTCAAGCAATGTACATTCATAGCCAATGACAACATTTGAGAAAAATGTTCCGCATTGCACAGTCTTCCTCTTGTTCTCTTTGTTTCCACTTCAAGAAGGATTGAGTAGGATCCTCGGTTACTGTCCGAAATTTTGCGTTAGTAGTTTACAAAGACACCTCTAACTAGCTTTGCTATGTAGGTGAATTAATATTCCAGTGTTCAGCATTTTATACTCAGGTGTTTCCATTGAGGTAAGCCCAGAAAAGAGGTTAGTTGGACTACTTTTAATTTAGCAATACTTGCAAATATAACAGGCATTTGTGGGTTAGGAAGGTTGCTGGGTCAAATCCTGTGGTTGGCAGTGTGATGTCACCGTTCTGTCCTTGAGCCCATAACCCAAATGGCCCCAAGGACTCTGCCTGACTCTGCACTCTGATTCTCACTTGTATATTGCTTAGGACAAAAGTATCTGCTAATTAAATACTTCTACAATGCGTGTTATTTTAAGTTGGCCATTTTTTAAGCACTTCAACACCATTTGGTCCAAGTTAACAGACATTTTGACCATTATGATTCTGAGAATACTGGTGTTTTCATGTAGATCTATTAAAAATCACAATGGAGGAGGATCTATTGTTGTACCTTTGATCAGTATGTAAATAGTTGATAAATGTCAGATGTGTGCTACCTGTACTTGCTTGCAGTAACATTCTGGTTGTTGCCCCCACAGGGAAAAGTGAAGACTGTCACCGTGTCCAAAAATATCTACGATCCCACGCCAAACTTTGACTGCCACATTTCGAAGAATTCCTACAAAGTGACATCCTGCTTGTCCTACAGAGCATTTGAGCTCACTCAGGTACAGACGGATATGTTGTGTAAATTATCTGGGGACTTTAAGGTCCACACAGGCATGGTGTGCAGTCTTGGAAATAAAGAGTGTACTCACCCTGGCCAATCCGTACTGTGACCCCTGAAGTCCAGTTTGTTTGACTAGTGTGATCACTTTGTATGGTGCCCAGGCGTGGTATACTTAACTGTGTCCCCTGGCATGCTTGATGAGGTGGGCCAGAGCACGGTTAGTCAGACTCGGGCACGATACGCATCTAGTGTGATCGTTAACCGTGCCAGAGTATGGAACACAGACATGACATCAGTGACCTGACTGGCACATGCATGCATACAGGTACACTGTACATGAACTGAACCTTGAAGGAATGGATCGGGTGTGCTGTACAGATGGTCTTTTTTTCTGTAAAACTGCATTATGAAAAAAAAAAAAGAAGCATACAGATCGGGTAGCGATAAACATGATGGCAAAGGATCACTTTGGTTTACAGTAGTGTCATACCAAACTTATGACCTCCTTATGACTGGTACTACATTACTTTCCACTGTAAAAAAAAAAAAAAAAAAAAAAAACGAACGAATAATATAAGTGCCCCTAAAGGTTACAGCAGTTTCAGACTTTGTTGGTCATTGATTCTGTTTGGCTATAAAGTTAATTCTCAATTCTTAAATATCGCAGAAACTTCAAATATTGCACGTTTCACAATGTCGTTCAGCCCTAGAACACATAATACAAAAAATTATGCTTATTAATGTACCATATTATGCAAGATGCTATGGCTAAGTGATGGGGCTAACCTTTGTTTTAGCAGTGATTATTTTGACAGGAATTGTAGAAGGTAAATTAAGCTAAACAATTTAAGCGCACATGATGACAGAGGCCAGGCTACTCTGAGAGGTTAATGGCCCATATCTATGGCTAGCCTTGCGTTATCGAATCCATCAAACCCACATGTCTTATTTTAAAAGGTATTTGTTTTGCAGTCATTCTGTGGTGAGACTTCTACTTTGCAACAGTGACAGGCGACTGCATTTTTGTTCACTTTTAAAGTGAAGAGCTTCCACAGAACTGATGCTTTCGCTCTTTATTTAGACCCTCCTTCGCTATGCATAGTCTCCCTTCTGCAATATTCCCCAGTAATCAAGAAGGAAAATTTTAATTGATGCTTTTTGGTAATCGAGTTTAATGGAATAATCAAGACAGCTTTAAATTTTTTATTATTATAACACTTGGGGGCACTAATAATCGAAGTTTTTTTGAAGTTTTATAGTCAAATGTTTTTCCAAGGAACACTGAAATTCCAAGGTAAGGGTGTTTTAAGATTTGACGAACGATGATGCAGTGCAAGACAAACCGCTGTCAGTATACGAGTAGGTAAACGAATAAATAATAAATATTTGCAGTGGAGGGAGACTCAGCATTCCGGTGTGTTCCCTGGTCTCCACAGCAATACTTCTATGAGTACCAGTTTGATGAGATCCGGACAAGACCCAGGCAGGTGTGCCCGTTTGCCATAGTATCCTTCATTTACCAGGGTAACGCAGCTCTGCCAGTCCCTAAGCCTGCGCCCCCCCTCAGGTATTGTACAGATTCCTGGCTGTTCTTCACCTCATTCAGCTATACGCTAGGGTCTTTCTATTGACCTCATGTTTTTATTTTGAATTTCTTTCAGGTTAAACAGCGGAGGCTCTGAAGGAAGTAAAGGTGTGTCCTGATTTAGATACTCCCATTTTATTTGTCACTTTTATAGGTCTTTTTTTATACCTATATTGAGGCAATTTCATGTCGGTTGTATGTGAAGACAGACAGACCGACACTTCATTAATCCTGAAAGGAATTGCTCTCTGTCTGTCACTGCTTCATTGCTGTTGCTGTGGGATTTTGCACACAGGTTTTTCACTCACTTATCGGGTGTCAAGTGATGTGACACAGGGATTTGAATTTGAATTTAGATGCTATAAAGAGAGTGGGTGGCCAGTTCAGTGCAATACTCCAAAGATATGCTGTGCATATTATTGCTGAATTCTACTGGAATATGTCAGTGATACTGTCTGTTTTTGCAAATAGCAGGAATTAGAGGCTACACTGTGTGGAGTGGGCAGCTACTGAACCAGGGAAGGCTGGTGTACCATGCCTCCATCCGCTCCTCCACCCACTTCTTCCTCCCACTCAAGCTGTGAGTACGCACAACATAAACTGGTGAAGTGAATTTTATTGATTGTCTTATTACAACGGCACCTGTCAAGGGTTATACAGTGGTACCTCAGAACTCGAATTTAATCTGTTCAGAACTCTTTACCTAAAAAGTTCGAGTTGTGTTGGAATTTTCCCCATAAGAAATAATGGAAAACCAATTAAGTGGTTCTCGGCCCCAAAAAAATGACACCTAAATATGTTTTTTTTTAGCATTTAAACACAAAATTAACTGAATAAAGAAGAGCATATACTGCACTAAACACATCTAAGCACATTTATCAAAACAGTAATTTGTAAAGTAAGAAAATAAATGTATCCAAGCAATGTGTATCGTCTGCTCCTTCTGTGTGCCCTGCCCCCTTGTTAACCCTGTGTGGAATCCCCGTGTATGAGTCCTCTGTATTTAGTCCACGTTTCAGTTTGTTTCCCCAGTCCAGTCATTGTATTGTCCATCTGTGTTTTGCCTGCCTTACCTGTAATTAAACTCCGTATTCCCTGGTACCCTGACGTCTGCGCCTTTGTCTCCGTTCTGTCCCCGCTCGGCAGAACAATATTATTAATAATTAATAATAATTAAAAATATAATTAAATGTACTAATGGTTTATTATTAATATTGAAATAATTAAGGAATCTTTATTTTAAAATGTATTTTATTATATAATAATAATTACTGTTACTGTCTATCGTTGTCTAAATGTATTTTTA
>JAODJW010000106.1:19937094-19958535 GCA_026777045.1 Hyperopisus bebe | reverse complement strand
GGGCTGGGGAGGTGGTCAGCCAGTCACCTTTGGACCCCCAGATGTTTTTCTTTTACTTACTTGGGAGTTTTTGGTTCCTGTCCTCCACAGTGTTCTGGCTTTCCTTCGTTCCCTGTTCTCTTTTCCCTGTTTCATGCACCATTTTCAATAAATTATGTAGTAATGGATTGCCACACACTCATGTCATGTGCCTTAGGGTGACAGTGTTGTGAAAGTCACTATACAAAATGAATTGAATTGAACTGAATTAAACTGAATAATTCAGGAAGGTGTGATTTAAGAGAAATAGTCGCAGGCACAATTCATTGCTGCACTGTTTTATAGCCAAGAGCGTCTTCATTGCTGTCTGATTAGACCATATATAATTCTGCTGAATCTCTCATTAGGAGTGATATATAAAGTTAATTTTGCTAAATACAGGCTGCAAACCTTAATGCTTAGAGTTAAAACTGGACTGTTGCTGTTACTTAGGCAGACTCCAGCAACATTAGAACTGCCATAACATGCAGTCCTCCTTCTGATGATACATGCAGATAAAGTCTGTAAATACTGTAAAGCATCCATTTTGTACATAAGGTGCAGATATTAAAATGTTTTTAAAAAATCTATGGAAATGATTAGACTGTAAAGTCTGTTGGTCTTTTTTTTAGATCTATGGTAAATTAAAAAATAGCAGTATTTAGATATTACGTACAAAAATTGAAACATTTATTGAGCAGATGCATTTATCCAAAAAGACATACATTTTTTTTGTTTTTGTCAAAACAGGGTTGGACAGTCCCTGGAACAATTGGGAGTGAGACCCCAGTTCAAAGGCCCAATGGCGCCATAATTCTGAAAACTGTGGGATTCAAACCAGTGACCTTCTTACCAGAAGCACCACACACTGCCGCCCAACAATGTTATGCCTGACCCAGATGGGACTCAAACCCATAATGCCTAGGTCACTTAGTGAAACCTGACTCAGCAGCTAGTCTTTCAGTTGACCATATTTTTGGGCCAAGGATGGAAATCATTTTATTGGCAATATACTGTTTCTCTGAATATTTTTTCATTTGTTACTTGATTTGAAGATCCTAAGTGCTTTTTAAGGGATATTAAAATGTGAGGATTACTCTCTTGGACTGGACTTCATCCTAAGATGGTTATAACGGTAGGTACTCTCCACTTAAGATAATTTATTTAGCACTTTGTTCCCAAATAAATCAATATTTTTTGACAACTAGATATATACTATATAATTCTTAATACTAAAAATTGTAGAGACCATGTGACAAAGCCAGAAAAGGTCCACAGTAGCTACAGACAAAGTCATTAAAATTTTTAGAACAGCTGCAACTATTTTGGTCTTATCTTGACTTCATGCACCTGAACATACTGTGAAGATATCCATTTTCATTGCCAGAATAATCCAAGAAAACATGACACAAGCTGTTCAGTTTTGTCAATGACATGGGGACGGTACGCCACCTTTAGGCTATTGCCAGTGGTGAAGAAAAAATATATATATAAAAACATGCTTTTCACCGAAACGTCAACATATCATTCAAGGCGATTTTTCTGTCCCTGCTCTGCTAGTCAAAGTGAAGTTAAAGTTTTGCTATTGTCACCTTCATCAGCATCATTTAATGATGATACACTGACATGAAATCTCGTTGGTCGTAGTGCAAGAAACAGTACTAAGACATATCAACGCGACATATTGAGACATGGACGCAAGACTCAGAAAGAAAAAAAAGCTTTTTTTTTAACATACGGTTAAAAAAACAGTTAAAAACACAGCTGAAAAACCACTACTGCTGTTCCGTTAGATTGGTAGACATTTTTTGTAGTCTAGTAAACGATCGGGAAACCGTGGCCGGAGACGTGATGATGCACAGAGAGGGGAGAGAAAAATATCAGGCAAACCCTCCACCCGCATACTTACGATCGCAGCGCCGGTGGCACCCTGGTAGGACGAAACGAGTGTGAAGGGCGATGGTAAAACTGTGCTGTAGCTATATACCACGAAAGTAGGTAACAAGACATTGTCTGATACATTAATCGCCGACCATTCTAAGCAGCATTCTAGCATTCAGGAACGTAAACTTTGCATTCTGGGATACGCAAGTGATACCTCGGGCTGCTCCCGATCATGCATTTCTGCTGTTGTTTTGCTATTCGACCTGTCAGTAGTCAGTGAACTTGCGATGCACACCGAGCCTCACTGGTGACGTTAGCATGGTGCCTTTACGGGCGAATGCACATCAGACTACTCGCACACGTTTTTGGGAGAACTCGTTAGTTTGCCCTGGAAATATATTAGTATGGCTACTATGCTGGTGTGAGAGGTTTGGTGTGTGTGAATTAGAAGGCTAGCTAGATATTTAGCAATGCAGCTAAGTGTACCAACAGGCTCCGGTTGGCAGGTAAAGTATATGCTGATTAGTGAAGAGTCTTAGTGGCATTTGAAAGCGATCTCACCCTCCGGCTGGTTCTGTAAATGAGAACATGACGAGGCTCCTACCGTAACGGGTAAGTGGATTTATTACATCAATCTTGCATGTCGAAATCAAATAGACAGTTGGATTGCCAAAAGAAGATGTCAATCTGCAGGTGTGACAGCATTTGAAATCGTACGTGTACTACTAAAAGTAATCTCTAGCGATACTTTTTTTCCTCGCAAAGACACGCACAAAACTGCAATGCTGTTAACAATGATTAGCTAGATAAACAAATGTGGGTTATTCTATACCTTTTTATTTCATTCATTGAGATGTCACGTTATTCCCTCGATGCGAACGGTTCAGGGCATGTTTCCTGATACCATGTAGAGGCGTATTTATACGGCGAGCTTATTATTTTGTCAGTTGGTGGGGCATATGGTGCTTATTTTATAAACACTGTTTATTACCTACGTTTATGTTAAATTATGATTCGAAACATTGTAATACTGAAAACCCTGTACCTTGCATTTCATTAGAATTGGTAAATATCGTTTTAAATTTTTAATGTGACAAATAATGTTTTATGTGTCAACTTCTTCTGAATGAAATGTCCCAGATAAAAGCAGTTAATTTTGTTTGAAAAGTAAATTAATGTTACTGTCTTTGGGAATTGTACATGATAGACTACCAGTACTGTAAACGTCTCTTCCTTATCAAAACATTCTTACATTAAAAGAGCCACTGACATAATACCTATTGGTTACTTGATACTTGTAAACTGAACAATGTAGAAAATACTTGGGAAATATGTGTCACTCCTGGCAAATTATGTATTGTAAATAGCTTGCCCTGTTGAAAACTGAGACCTAAACCAACTCGACTCAACTCTTGCCTGACTTGGCTCCATTTTATTGTGGATGTGCCTAGATAGCAGGCATGTGTCTGGTTCTACATATTAGATGTCAAGTTTTTTAGCATCTATATAAACCTTTATTTGGTGAATTTAGTTTAAATGCTTAAACTAGTTTTGTGTCCTGGTGGAGCTGCAGGTGTTTGTGTAGTGCAATTTTTATTTTATTTTATTTTTTATTTTTTGCTTTTCTTTCTTGGTGCTTAGATACTATAGATTCTGTCTGGTTTTTTTTCTGGGAAGCAGGTTACACTGTTATCTGGCTGAAAGTAGCATTACTTATGGAAGGCTGAATCATGTTGCTTGATGACTGGGCTGTGGACAGTTGTCATCCTTTATGTAAAGAGGAGATTAGTGTAGTCTGGAGATGCAAAGGCCTCTCTGGAAAGTCTTTTGTCTTAAATAGTGCATCGTGTCATTCTCATTAACAATGCATGTCCTGTTTTCTTATCTCTAACTACAGGATGCCTCCAAAAAAGGCTATGGTCTTTTACACCTCTGGTTGCAGTTGTTGTATCAGTGTCTTGCAAACCCTACTGACCATGGGTGGATGAGGATGAGGTCTGCAGGCTGTTAAATTCCTCATTTTGTTTAGTTTTCTTTTTGTCAAAAAAAATAAAACACAATGCACCTCCTAGAGTGATACTGGCTTTGCAAAGACCTTCATGTTCAGTTTCAATGTACTGGAAGAGAAAAAAAAAATAGATTGATTTGCGAGTGCTATTTTAGATGCAGTGGACCTTACAGAAGTTCTATAAGGGAGGGGGTTTGTGTGCCTGCAATTGTGTGCCATTGAATGATTCTTGTGTCTCGGTATTGTGTTGTAACTACATGTTAAATATCCCCTGCAGAGCTGAAGTAAATTGTGAACTATTTTGATTTTACCAATTCCAGGATGACCAAGGGAGCATAGTCTTTGAAGCCTTTGTTTTATTTTATAAAGGAGAACTAGTTTTTTGCTCTTGCTAACAATTGTTCTTATTCTCATTGTGTATTTTGGCCTTGATGGCTAGCCCAGCACCCAACACATGTTTGCTCAGTGTCTTGCAGTCTATCAAGGTAGAAGGGGGGGAAAAAACCTGCTGATAAAGAAAGACTCCAGGGGCTATGACTAATTAATCTCCGTTCAGACTTTGAAATCCTACTGTGACCACTCCAGGCCAGCCAAAGGCACACAGCAGCCGTGATTCATCCAACATCCCTTCAGTCCCGGATTGGGCAGTTACTGAAATCAGGCCTGTAAGGATTCTGACAAGGCACAGTGTGCAGACAGGCTCTCGTGGTGTGGAAGTATTCACCTATTTCATATTCCTCCTATGATTAAAATCACCTTTGGGGCTTGGCAGAGGACCCAAGCTATGGGTCTGAGGTGACTATTATTTTGCCTGTTCCACCTAGGTGTGCTCACTATACGTAGTGTTGTCCATTTTGCCAAGCTGCAGACCCAATGACATAGCACATACCACTGACTTTCTCTTTTCCTTACCTTTTCTTGAGAAATAGTACTGAATCTTTGCCCCAATTCCAGTTTGAACTGATGTGCAGGTAGCACTGTGCCAGAGGTGATTTGAACGTACTTCATTGTCCAATCCCTTCATGAATAATCCCCACAAGCCCCTTTTGGAATTCAGGTGACATTCTAGTAAAGCTTTGATTAGGACAGGCAGCAGCTGTGGAGCTATGCTGAGTTATAGCACAGTCACATGAAGACCATTTCTGAAGCAACAGAATGTTCTGTAGGACCAAGAAATGGACCAGTTTAGGACTAGATATCAATTATGCATTGAGTGATGGCCAGGACTTTGGTCGCCTTTGGATTTTTCTTTTAAGTGAGGTGAGTCTTCTATTAAATAAATTCTACATTGATCTGAGATCTTTGATGTTTTGAATCTTAGGTGGTTTATAGTAATGCAGACAAAATTGATGGTGAACCATTGTTTCTTTTTTCTGGTTGTGGTTTATCGTTACTGTGTTACCAGTGTGACCAATGCAATAAGCTCTAACAGCACAAATGAAAAGATTTCCATATTTGCCAAGGATGTGAGAGATTGTTCTTGATAACGACCTATTGTGAGTGTACAAGGAGGGTCGCAAGCATGTATCACCTTGGAAGTCTTTGTGTTATTGTGTGTATTGTATATCTGAGATTACTGACTTCGCTGCAGAAAATCAGTTCTGTTTGTTTGTCTTTTGTTGCACGATCTCATCTTGGTTGGTAGCAATTTGCCGGGTTTAACCTTCTTGGAATGCTCTGAAGTTGTGAACAGTACTGTGACCTTTCTTTGACTTTTTCAGTTTTTATTGTTTTTGTATTCCAGCTTAAATGTAATAATCCATCCATCCATCCATTTTCTGTAACTGCTTGTCCTATTTGCGATAAGTTCCAAACCCCCCCCGCAATCCTAAATGTAATATTGTAAAGTAAATAAATGCCAATTAAATTAAAAGGATGCTGTTTAGTGCATGCATTGCTATCAGACTTCAGTAGGCCACACATTTTATTGATTTTTTGTATTCATTTACAAAGGGCTTAGTAACAGTTTCTCAGATTTCTTATAGAAACTACTGAACAACTACTGAAAATTCTAGTAGGAGTTGTTTATTCAGTTCAGAAGTCTGTAAGGCTATTTACCATATTTTCTAGGTGTAGGTAAAGCTCCCTTTTTCCTACACAATGTTGAGGCTTGGCATCCTTGAACACATCATTATTGTCTGTTAAGCTGTTTCTTGAGCATCTTTGGACCTGTTTCCCAGGTCTTTAAAAATTAAGTCCATTTCTGAAAACATGAACCATAATCGTAAACAGCGGAAAAATTGATAATTATTTTAAAAGTATTTTTTGACTTGGGAATTATGGGAGTTATTGACAACTTAATATATAATTCATCTCTGCTAAAGCTGAGTGACCATAAGTATCTCTGGGAAAGATCAAGACTCTGGAAAGGAGTGGATTAATAATTACCCCCTACCTCCTTCTTACCTCTCAGGTCGGTTGCGGTATTTAAAAAATATATAAATATCAGAATTATTACTGCAATTAATTATTCTGTCATAGTGGTATTTGTTTCCTTATATTTCCATAAGGAGGCAAAAACACATTTCATTTTAACCAATGGTCATTCAAAGTCTATTTTTTCCTTCCATGTGAGAACTGTCAAGTGCTTTGTTTTTCAATATACACATATCCACCAGGGTTTTGCTTTGCTATGAAGGAGTTCCTCAATACACCCTTTAAATAAACACCTTTGGATGGAGAAAATCTTGTTCCTATCATCTGACACGTAGACTCCCTCAACATTTCTTGAATTTTTCTCAAATCTCACCTTTTAACTCTTTGAGCTACAGTTTAGCAGATGCATGTATGTATTATAACGTAGACATATTGTAGGGAATTCTAGCCTTATGGGTGTGACATTGGCAAACAGAATGTCTGCCAAGAGCATGGACAGACTGTATCAATGAATCAGTCTGCATATCTTTTTATGTAACCTCTTAGGTTGAATATAAACAAATCGTCAATCTTTCATATATTGATTTACACATCAGCGTAATGGATGTGACATTAAATAGATCTTTGCATGAAATTGCCCTTATATAATATATTGTATACTTGAGACTTAAGAAATTGGTTGAAGGCTTCATCTGAACCCGTCACCGAGTTCTGTTTTTTTTTTATCAGCTCTTCTCTGTAAGTTTGTAGGTTAATCTCTGCTGATTCTCTAGACCCGGTCCATTATATAGGCCAGTCCATTATATAAACTAGTGCATTATATAGTCTGTTGTATAGACCTCACTTTTCTCTTGACAGTTCTCCAGCTGAGGTAGTTTAGCTTGGCGAAAAGTTTCTTTGTTGCCGCTGTAAAGCTTCTCAGTTGGGAATACTTTGGGAAAAAGTGCTTTCAGAAATGTCAGGTTTCACTTGAAGTTCTTCAGGTGGCATTAAAATTGTAAGGTTTTTTCCAAACTATGTCCCCAAGACTGGAAACCTTTCAGTGGACTTTGTCAGTTCTTTAGGTTCTGGTGGACTTTGAGTAATCTATCTGATACTTGGAAAATACTAAGAAATGTGCTGTTCGAAACACTAATATAGGGATGGAACTGTGCAGATAAAAACAATAAAAATTGGCAAAAAAAAAGCTGTCCTGTGGAAGGGGGATAATAAATGGTTTGGGTGTTATATTATTAGAAAGAATTTCAGCCTTGTGATCTGTGAGAACTATTTGTATCCATTTATAGAAGTTCTTACCACAACCAAATCTGGATAGTAACTCATAGTGACAGACCGACTCAATACCATCAAAGACCTTTTCCTCATATAATGAGTTTGATGAGGCCTTCCTAATGTACAGATTTTTCAATAGTCTGCTAAAATTACGGCTGCCCTGATGACTCTGAATGAAAGCATCATGATCACCAGCCGTCAGCCTCTGACTGTCATGCCAGTAACTTAGAGGGAATCTTAGTAACCAGTTCTTAACATGCATCCATCTTCACACTTGTTATCCATGGTAGGGTTGCAGGGGGGCCTGAAGCCGCTCCCAGGCAGCATACAGCACGATGCTGGGGTACACGCCAGTCTAGTGAAATGCATTTACATATACAGATAGACTGCGGCCAATTTAGAGTTCAGGTGCATATTGTAAAAATCCAGACCAAGGTTTTGTATCAAAAAACCAGAATAAAGTCACAGAGTATTCAACTGATCGTTTGAAACAAAATTTTGGCCTGGATTTTTACTTTCTGGACCTGATCTATCCACCTCTATTAGAATTTCCAATTAACCTAACATTATCTCTTATAGGTTGTGGATTTCCTGGATGAAATCTGCATGATGCAGGGAGAACATACTAACTCCTCACACAGAGTGAAGATGGGACTCAGACCTTCAGCCCTTGGAGGTGCTTACGCACTGAACCAGTGTAACTCACTGAACCAGTGTAACCCACTGAGCCCATGGTTCTAAATGCTTGATGTAAAGTTTTGTGCCCAATTCAAGCTTTTCATCTTGATCATAATGATTTGGTGTTCCAGTTGGCTCAATAGCCCCTCCCGCCATAGCCCATCCAAGTATATCCATCCTCAGTTTTCTCTAAATGTCACATATATTTAAATTCTTGATGAGATGCTGAAGGACAGCTATTGATCAGGTGCGGTGTGGATCAGAGGATCGATTTATAAAATGGATCTATAGTTATTAACGGATAATGATGAAGTAGCAAAAATATATGTATTTAAAGAATAAAAAACATTAAGACCATATATATTTATAAAGTCAGCCTTTGGCCCTTAATAGAGGGCAATGTTTGATTATAAATCTTTCATTGGGTTTAGGGATTGTTTTATCCGTAATGGAATGAATTTATGTAAGAGGGTTTGAGCAGTTAAAGGGCACCTACCTCTTTTATAATTGGATATTTTAGAAAAGTTATTGCATGTCTGTGTCTGGCAGGTAACATTATTAATGGCTGCAAAGATTAATAGTGAGTTTAAAGGAAAATATTGGCAGATGGTCTATGACCTTGTGTGTTTTAACTGGGTAGGACGGTCCTGATTATATGATTATCCACCTCATGGCCTTGTACCCCCTATATTATCTTGACAAATTACTGCACATCAAAGAGCCATGTGACCACCAGCAAACAGCACACCAGCTATACTGCGCTTTACTATGGGTCATCTAAAGCTGTACTTAAAAGATGCACCATCATTTGCACCAGATGAAACATCATGTACATCAGGTAATGTTTTAGAATAAATGCTCAATTAGCTTGGATTCTGAGGTGGAAAGTTCTGGTCCAGAAAGTACAAGTCCAGACCAGGATTTTGTTTCAGCCATCCAGTTGAATATAAAGAGTAACAGTCACAGAGTGTGCAATTGGTTGGTTGAAACAAAACCTTGGTTTGGATTTGTACTTTCTGGACCTGAACTTTCCACCTCTGCTGGGGTTACATAATTTGTATGCTATTCATACTTTTCCAAGGTCTTTAAGTGACCGTAGAATGAATGGGATCACTCAGGAAGTCTCCATATTTATTGCATTAAGTTGGAGTAAACTGGAATTTACTCTAAAGGGCTGAGATTTGGAGCCCTATTGAATCGAGCAGACAGATATCCGTATCTCAGTTAGGCTCCTGGCTGTACACAAGTCTACATTCTTACAGAGACCACACTATTATTTTTGCATACAAAACACTTTGTCTTGTTATTTCTGTTTTAATGAAAGCCTGTTACAAGTACACAATCAATCAACAGAACAAAACAAAAAAAAAAACTAAAAAAGTGACCAGCAATGCAGCTGTATTGGGACAATGGAGTGTTTGTACATTTGAAGGTACTGCAAGCTTCTATTCAAGATACAGGAGCCATTTAGGAATAAATGCATAGACATGTGCATACAGACTTTGTAGGCTCACTAAGGCTATGAAGTATTTATATATAACAAATAGAGTAGAACATTTCAGAAACATTCTATGGGTTTAAAAGTAGTTTAAAAAAAAGAAGCGAGAAGCTTTTGCAGTGTGAGGAAGAGCACATACTGTAATCCATGAATGCATCAATCCATGAGCAGTAATTACTTTGTGACTTTTGTGACATGAATCATTGTCTTACATGGTATGGCAAATTGGAGATCATGCTGAATCTAATGCAAGCACAGCAGCTGAGCTTTCGGTTTTAATTTCTTTTTAATAGTGTGCTCATTTTACCACGACACCCTGATTTCCCGTCTCAGTTTAATTGTGACGGTACAGAGCCACTGGGATACAACTGAACTGAGCTAGTAGGTCAGGTCAGGTTTGTGGTCCACACTGGTAGAGCCTTTATGCATAGACTAGATTGCAGTTTATGTTAGTATATGCAGCTCATACAGGCTGAGAAACAGCTTCTTCCCCATAGCTGTCAGTGCTCAGTAGTACCTTACAACGGTAATCCTCCATTCATCCTCCATTCCACCCCCCTACCCGCACAACATGGTACCGCCATTGAACACTGTTTTGTTTGCACCGTCTGCTCATTTGTATATGTCAGTTCCCTATTGTATCAGTATTGTATCTTGTATCATATTCAATCATCAATATTGCATCTCATATTAATATTGCATCTTGTATTATATTCAGCCATTTCCTCTGTACTTCCTGTCAGCACCTTATATTTCAGACTGCCTCATGTATAATTTTACATGCAACCATAATTTATATTTCTGCCTATATTTTAATAATAATTGATTGCATTTGTATGCATTTTATTTGCACCTGGTTGGATGCTAACTGCATTTCATTGTCTCTGTACCTGTACTCAGCACAATGACAATAAAGCTGAATCTAATTGTACACTGCCCACTCCTCTTTGAAGGACAGTTTTACACATACACACCAACTCAGGAAATAAGGTGCCTTTATTTGGGTTTTATTACTAAAACCACTTGAATAACAAAGGGACAAAAGAGCAAATTGGGCTGGGGATTTGGCAAGTGATATTTTTATACATTTCATGTTGTCCTTTTGTTTCTGGTCTGTTTCTCTTGTTTTTTTTTAAACGCTGGAAACAGTGTGGTTTAGACCCTGTGATTAATTGAAGCTAGTGGGCCCCGCGGCCTGCACGCACCCCATCTGGGAGTCTTTTACATCATTCTGCATCTCCTGCAGAAACGCAGACACCTTGCCGCTGGGACCTGGACTCCATCCATAGAGAGCCCAGGCCTAGCAGAATAAGGCCACTGTGCTGTTCTCATTTTCAGCATGGTGAGAATATGTAATGCAGTCTGTGTATCCCTGACATGCATATGTCCATGCTGTTTGGACCTTGAAAATGCTGTGGTGTTTAAGTGAAGGCTAGTGGTTTCCCAAACCTCGGCATACTCTTTTAAGAGTAAGACTGAGATGAGCTTTGTTGATCTCAGGAGAATTTAGAGGGATGTTGGAATTTCTTTAAGTCATGTATGGAGTGCTGTCAATCCATATATAGTGGTTTGGCTGTGAGCAATAATAACAATTATTATTATTATTATTATCATCATCATCATCATCATCAAGTGGCCTTTATTTTCAAGCCATCCACCTACAGATACACACAGGCACAAATGTTCCCCCAGGACCACAGTTCAACAGTAAATAACAAAAACAAGTCTTTTGCACTATGTAGTGCAAAACCCAGGGCAATCAGTGCAAGACAAGACAGGCTGGACTACATACAGTACCAGTCAAAAGTCTGGACACAAGACA
The DNA here is from genome assembly GCA_026777045.1 of Hyperopisus bebe. NCBI lineage: Eukaryota > Metazoa > Chordata > Actinopteri > Osteoglossiformes > Mormyridae > Hyperopisus > Hyperopisus bebe. The sequence continues at coordinate 19,946,979 of JAODJW010000106.1, read as the reverse complement.
TCAGTACTATAAAATAACATCTATGGAATTATGCCTTACTTAAGCATCTAGCCATGCATTTAGGTTTACAAACATTTGTGAAAGAATGGGTCTTTCTGAAGAGCTCAGTGATTTCAGGCGTGATACTGTCGTGGGATGTTACCTCTGCAATAAGTCAGTCTGTGAAATTTCTTCATGATAGATTGATATAGATATTGCATGGTCAACTGTAAGTGGTATTATTACAAAGTGGAAGAGTTTTGGAACAACAGAAACGCAGCCACCAAGTTGCAGACCATGTAAAGTAACAGAGCGGCATCGTAGAGTGCTGAGGCGTATAGTGTGTAAAAGTTGCCAATACTTTGTTGGCTCAATAACTGCAGAGTTACAAACTTCCTCTGGCATTAACCAGAGTACAAACCCTGTGCGCTGGGAGCTTCATGGAATGGGGTTCCATGTCTGAGCAGCTGCATGCAAGCTTCACATCACCAAGCACCATGCCAAGCGTCAGATGGAGGGGTGTAAAGCACTCCGCCACTGGACTCTGGAACAGTGGAAACATGTTCTGTGCAGTGACAAATCACACTTCTCTGTCTGGCAGTCTGATGGATGAGTCTGGGTTTGGCAGATACCAGGAGAACGTTACCTACCTGACTGCATTGTACCAACTGTAAAGTTTGGTGGAGGAGGGATAATGGTATGGGATGTTTTTCAGGGGTTGGGCTATGCCCCTTAGTTTCAGTGAAGGGAACTCTTAATGCTTCAGCATTCCAAGACATTTTGGACAATTCTATGCTACTAACTCTGTGGGAACCATTTCGGGAAGACCCTTTTCTGTTCCAGCATGACTGAGCCCCAGTGTACAAAGCAAAGTCCATAAAGACATGGTTGGATGAGTTTTGTGTGGAAGAACTTGACTGGACCTCACAGAGTCCTGACCTCAACCTTATCAGACACCTTTGGGATGACCTAGAACAGAGATGGTGAGCCAGGCCTTCGGGTCCAACATCAGTGCCTGACCTCACAAATGCTCTTCTAGGTGAATGGGCAAAAATTCCCACACACACTCCACAATCTTGTGGAAAGTTTTCCCAGAAGAGTGGCAGCTGTTATAGGTGCAAAGGCGGAACTATCTCCATATGGATTTTCAATAGGATGTCGTAAAATTTTCTGTAGATGCAATGGCCAGGTGTCCCAACACTTTTGTCTATGTATTGTATCTCTAAATATTTCTTTTTATATCAGTATTAGAAAACTGTTGGAGTGTCCCAATACTCAATATTGTGTATATGCCAAGCACTCATTGGCTGCTTTTCCTTCACTCTCTGCTCTGCTGTTTTTAGGTGATGTGGCCAGGTGATGCAACACTCTATCAGTCTTCTTTGCAGGCAGCTTGGCGTGTTCAAACTTTTGACTGGTACTTTGTATATTGTGCTAAATGTATGTATTCATAAACACATTCTGTATTCACCACTTATTCTGTATTAGGGAGGATGAATGTGGAGCAAATTTTGTTTTTCTCATTGGTCTCTGTACTAAACTAAGTGGCAGAACTGCTTGGAATCCATGTTCTTCACTTCTGTCTCCAAAATTGTCTCCTTTTCCTAAGTGCTATGTGGTTTATTTAGTGCTGATTGATACAGATGATTTTGATCATTGAACAGCCGTGGGACCCGTACAGGCAGCGGGTAACTCAGTGGGTTAGGAATCTACACCCATGTCCAGTAAGTCATTGGTTCCAATCCTGTGACCAGCAGAGTAATCATATCACCTCTGGGTTCTTGAGCGAGGGCCTTGACCTCACCTGCTCCCAGGACACTGGCTGACCCAGCTTTCCTCACTTGTGTGCCTGCTAAATAAATAAATGTAAATGTCCGTGCTTCAGTTGCAGTACTTGGAAGCGTATCCCAAAACACCACTGCCTTTTGTGTACTAAAATATTTAAACTGTTCTGGTCTCAGATGTCCTGTTAGATTCTGTTTGGGCCATGTGTTCCTTAAGCTAGCCTACTAGCATAACATAATAGAAAATATAATCATCAGTTAACTTCACGCTACCCATCAGGGTCCAAATGCTAGAACACCCCACTCAGTCACTAATGGATGGATGGATCTGTGTATCTCATTATTTATATCTCACATGGGCGAGTTGGGACTGACCAGAAGGTCGCTGGTTCAAATCCTAGGTACCGAGAAACTGATGCTACTGTTGGGCCCCTGAACAAGGCCCCTAACCCCAAGTAGCTCCACGGCCGCTGCCTGCTGGCTGACCCTGCACTCTGACCCTAAACTTGTATAATGTGTCTATGTATGTGAAGGGTGGGCAGAATGCAATAAATAAAGTATCACAATACTGTACTGATTACAATGCACATAGAAGGAAGGTCCTATGTGCATTCATCAAACCTCTGTGTGCCTCTCTTTGGACAATAGTATCTGATGAATGTACTGTAATAACAATGACTGTTGTGATCTGGTGAAGCATTCGAGTAGGTGGAGTTTTATAGGGAGTAGAGAAAACGGCGGCATGCCCACACAAGAGCCGCTGCTTCACACAACAATGACTCTCTGTGGCTGCAGGTGCAGCGTCGAGCCGTTCTAATTTTGGTTAATGGAGTGTAGAGGGCTATCATTAAGAGGCCGTTTAATGAACTGGATTTTATTGTTTTACCCTTTATAATAACGGGGCTCTCTGTGGGGCTTGGTGTTCGCGTGCTGCACCTGTAATTTGCTTTGCAGCTGTGCTGCTTTTGTTTATTTCTGTAGGTAATTGGTGACAATTTGCACTTGCTTTGGGTCATGCTAATGCAGTTACACATGGAGTAATCCTTCTCTGATGTGTTGATGGCCTCTGAACCAGGGGGTGTGTACAGGGGCGGGGCTATAGGCACTGGCACCAGCAAAAAGCTGATTGGCCCCTGGCATGCCCCCTCTACTGTCACTCAGCGAGTCAAAATGTACCATTGGCTAATAATAAGGATGGCCTCTCTTTATGAATTATGCCCCCCCCTACCTTAAAAAAATCCTATAATCGCCACTGGGAATTATCCTTCTCTGGTGTGTTTGATCTCCTCTGAATTGATTAAATTGGTCCCACTATCTGTGCACTGCAGGGTCTGGATGCGTGTGTCCTGGCATGAAGGAAGTCATGTGTATGGACCTCAGTGAAATGGTGTGGAGGAGTGAGCTTACCAGAGTCTCCTAAGATGACTGTCAGAAAATTCACAAAATCTGTCCTGCACGTTATGTCTTTCTGATTCCTGCTAGTTAAATACCTTGCAGCCGTGCTCTTCATCTGGTTTAGCCTCAGGACCCACAGTTATCACTGGTCGTTGAATAACAACTCAATAAAAATAAATTTATTAAAATTTATTTCACAAAAAAAAAGTGCGATGAGTAGATGCAATCCAACAGTGTTTTATGGGAAACTGCATATACCATACAAGTTGGACACAAATTTGTATATGTTATTTTGTATTTGTCTGTTTTATAAGCTAGGCATTTGTTGAAATAAAAATGTGTTTTGATTTTTTCTTTTTTAATTTATCTAAGAGAATTTGTCAATTTATGTATAACCATTGTTACTGACACCCTTTGTAACTGGTCTATTTCAGGGTGAAGGTGTTTATTCCTGCTGTACTAATATTTCTTTCTGTCACACACAGTTCAAAAATACTCTGGAAGCTGTCGCTGTAGTCCCAGCACCTACTGCCTGATATAAAAATACTCACTATGTGTTCCAATTGAAATGTGGGTTTCCTTTCAGTATGCTAAACTCCACAGATACCCTGGAATGTAGGTGCTCTTATAGCTGTGTGAGTTAAGAAATTATTACAGGTCTGGGGACATGATATGTGATTATATCCAATTTTATTAAAATTCCAAATTGTTCATGCTTTTCTTACTCTCTTCCTCTGTCCAGTGAGATCGAGTAACAGCACCTGATCTGGGTACTCTGTGAGAAAGGCTGCTGGCCTGGCTGTAGGAGCCCCCCCTGCTGGCCAGACCCGCACAGCTGAGCTAGCCGCCACGCAGCACACCCACGCGATGTGCCTCTCAGGCGCCATGAACGCGGGCAAGCAGAGCGCGAGCCTGGAGCCAGGCGTGAGCCACGGGGTGCTGCTGGAGCCCTTCATTCACCAGGTGGGCGGCCACACCAGCATGATGCGCTACGACGACCACACCGTGTGCAAACCACTCATCGCCCGCGAGCAGCGATTCTACGAGGCCCTGCCGCCAGAGATGAAGGAGTTCACCCCTGAATACAAAGGTGAGTGGGCGGGGCCAGGCTCAGGTGACCTGATTCTTCCTCATCTTCAGCTATAGAACATCAGTCGAACTTACCTGGCACCGGGGCATGATGGGCTATTGCTTGGGGCAACATCTACTGAGGGGGCACCGGCTTAGCGAATCGCTAGAACCACTGCTTTACCCCCTTCCTGGCAAACATCACCTCTGGTCCTTTCCCTGGAACGCCATGTTCGGGACAAAATAAAATTGGGTGGCACAACCTGCCAGGAGGGGAGTGCCAGCGGTGAGGCTTACCCAGGCACCATGTGGGCCTCGACCAGCACCGCCCCAAGTCTTCACCCATGGCCTGACTGTGGGCCTGGTACAAGCTGCCACGCCAGCACAATACCCCAGTAGGACGGAGCAGAGGCAGGATGGATCCTGACCCTCAGTCCTAACTGACAATGAGAGCAACGCAGCCTTTCTGACAATGTGCAGGCCGGGTCTGCTTCCTGAGGCCGGCACCTCATCCACTCTTAAATCTGTTTAGACGGCACATTCTTCCCCTTGGACACAATGACAAATTGCGCATGGTAAGAGACGAGGCAGCGCCTCAGCGTCCAAGCGGGAACGGCGCCCGGACAGGCAGGCCTGCAGCAGCACATCTCAGAGTGTGCCTTCCCAGGACGGCTGTCAACAGCGGATGGCTTTTTTAGTGATGTATCATGCTCACTTTACAGCACTCAGCTTCATGACGTAAAAGTGTTTAAATGTACAAAACTATTCTGTCTTCCATAATGTGGGTTGTAACTTTGTTAAAGAAACACAGAAGTTTACATTGATGAAGATTCCATTCTACTGTCGCTATTATTATTGTTGTTGTTATAGTACAGTTTTTCACTTCCAATTTATTATTACAGTTATATAATAATTATAAATATTACAATTCTGCAGTATGTTGGTGCCCTGTCTTGAGTTGTCTATCTTCTTCTTATTATTATTATTATTATTATTATTATTATTATATGGGTGCCTTGGCAATAAAAGGGCCTCTGGCAATGTCACCAGCTCCTCCGCTGCTGGAAGGAGCAAGCAAGCTGCCTGATGTTCTCCTGACAAACGTTGCTTTGTCCCTGGACAATGGCACAGAATAACATTTCCGGAAGATGAGACATCCTGTCCTGCAACTCGCGCATTTATGCGCGGCAACATCCTGAGCTGCTAAGTGCTTTATCTGTGCTCCACACGGTGTCGAGGAGGTGGCACGGTCAAGATCGCAGAGTGAATTTGCCATTATTTAGGCATACTTTTGAAAGCTCTGTGTTCTGTTATGCTGTTTCTCATCCACTGAATAATAATAATTCCTTGTGTTTATGATAGTCGGTGTTCTTCTGCATTGCAATGAGGATATTGGCAGGATTTGTGGGCTTCTGTCAACTATCACATTTTTTTCCTGTCCAAGTATCTAGGTGAGATGTTCACAGACTGTCCAGTGTGAGGGGGTGGTTTGTGGCTCCACAGGTTAGGACTCTATACCCGTGATCGGAAGGTCACCGGCTTGAATCGCAGGGCTGGCAGACTGATGCTGCCATTGTGTCCCTGGGCAGGACCAGGGGACACTACACACTGACTGACCCTGCACTATGACTCCCAACTTGACTCTCACCTGTTTACGTTGTCTGTGTTGCATTGAGTGCAAGATGGGGTCTGTAACAAAAATAATTTCCCCATGGGGATGAGTAGAGGTCACTAGTCTATCCTTCCTGTTATTCCTCCATCCATGTTGGTCCCTTTTTCCAGACCCATTTGCATTTTATTTATTTAGCAGAAGCTTTTATTCAAAAACAACAAACAAAATGTGAAAACCAGGTCATACAGTCCTTAGGGCAATTGGGGTAAAGGGCCTTGCTCAACACCCTTCTGGCACCTCCTATAAAAAGATGAATCCCAAAGTGTGTGTGCTTCCTGAGTGTACCTCTCCTCCCCCCAGGTCTGGTGCTGGTGTGCTTTGAGGGCGACTGTGACGGCTACATCAACTTGGTGGCATACCCCTTCGTGGAGAGCGAGGCCACGGGCCGTGAAGACGTAGCTGACACAGAGCAGCCACGACGCAAGCAGTCCCGCCGGAGCCTGCACCGCGCTGGCAGTGACCACAGGGATGATGCCGATGGCACGGAGAGGTGGGCAGGGCCCGGAGAACTGGGGGAGCAGACCAGGGAGGGGAGAAAACCAGAGACCAAAGAGATTTGGGAGTGATGAAGTGAGTGTTGAGCCGCGCTGTAAGAGGGGCAATTCTAGGATTTTTATGAGGTGGAGGCCGACATAAGAGGGCCCATAATTCATACAGAGGGGCTAACCCTTATAATTAACCAATGATATGGTTTGAATTAGTGAGTGACAAGACAGAGGGCCAATCATCTTTCAGCTGAGGATAGTTCTCCTGTGCCCCCACCCCTGAATACACCCCTGAGGATGTAAAGATACAGTATGATAACGTAAAGATCCAGGATGTGTTTTAGGTAACCCGTACATCTGCTTCTCTGCTCAGGCAGCTTTCCAGGTCTAAATCAGGGATATTGCACCCAGTTTTCAAAACTTCCAAGATGCTGTGCTAACAAAAATGCAGGATTATTTTTGCTAAATTCCAATGAGTATTTCACCTAGGGTGACAGTAAGTCCTGTGACTTAGGGCTCAGAAATATCACTATACCCATTACACCGTCAGCTCAGGGAATGGGGCATGGAGACGAGAGAATATAATCCATTTATATTCTTATCTTAAAAGCCTCTTAGGTCTCCCAGTGATGCATATTTCAAACACAGACATAAACATCTCGGAGGAAGACATGCTGGAATGCTGTTTAGGAGAAAGTGGGTTCCGCTTTTAAGAACCATGACCACCGGATTATCTACTCCAAACGTCCCAGATGGGATTTTATAGCCCCTGCTCAGTCCTGACCACGTGAAACATGTTAGGACCCTGTAACCCACATGCTTGGCACATGTAGGCAGGCCGAATAAACACAAGATTTCCCTTTCAGAGTGTCTTACACCAAATGTAACACAACGTGCACACTTTGATTGCATAGTAAAAGATGCATCCACCACGCCTGTCTCCTCCCTCCCATCAGCCCCCAGGAGCCCGAGAGCCCCCACCTGCATCTGCTCCACTCGGATGTCTCCTTCCGGATGCTGGACGGCAACAGTGGCCCGGCTACGGAGAAGATCGGCCACAATCCTTGGAGCCTGCGCTGCCACAAGCAGCAGCTGAGCCGCATGCGCGCCGAGTCCAAGGACCGGAGACTGTACAGTATCCTCCTCAGTGGCCGGCCGGGGGAGCCCGTGTCTCACTCTGCAGTGCCCAGTCGGGGGAGCCCATGTCTAATTCCACAGTGCCCGGCTGGGGAGCCCATGTCTCACTCTGCAGTGTCCAGTCGGGGGAGCCTGTGTCTCATTCCGCAGTGTCCGGCTGGGGAGCCCGTGTTTCACTTTGCAGTGCCTGACAGGGGGAGCCCGTGTCTCACTATAAGGCCCCTCCTTCCAACTGCTCCTCAGATGCTTATAACTTATGTCGTCTAATCCAGGGGTTCTCAAACCCTGGGCATTGTGGAGTGCTGGTCAGTTAATTTCCAAAAATAAACTACAGTTTACTGTATATATTTTCATGTTTTATGACCGCTTGTGTCTGCAAACATCAAAAGGTTTGAAACCCCAATTCTAAGCTATCATTTCTCAACTGGTGGGTTGCGGGACCATTTTCATTGAGTGTGTGGTTAAACAAATATATATCTTGAATTTTTTTTTCTTAACAGTGCATGACGGCATTGTGCTACTCTTACTGCACGGTTTCTTTTGTTTATTAAATCTGGTTAAAAAAATTAAGATGTGGGTTGTGACTTGTGACCAAGGAAGTATGGGGGTCTTGAGCAGACCCTCAGGTTTCAGGCCGGGAACATCACACCTAACACCAGGGGGGTGGTAAATTTTGTCCCTGACGCACTTGCCGGGGTGGGGGGGGGGGATCTCTGAAAATAAAATTTGCTGACCAGAGGGGTGATAATATTTATTGAGGGGGGAGTCCAGATTACAGCCTGCATGCAGGGCAGTCCAGTGGGAATTCTCTCGATTAGCCAGTTGGGCTTAGGTCCTGAGGCTAAACCAATTGAGAGCCCCTGCCCAAGCCTCGGTCCATCCATTTGTGGGCATCTTTATTACCGAGGAATTATTGGCAGTTTAGCTCTGTATGGCATAGGCCTTTGCGGGTTCAGATGGTGTTGGCCCGCCTGAGGTTGTTCCACCATATGGAGGAGTTCCTTGACGCCCCTGCCCGTCAGAGTTCCTGCTGCTGGAGAACGTGGTGCACCGCTTCGGCCGCCCCTGCATCCTGGACCTGAAGATGGGCACGCGGCAGCATGGCGACGATGCCACCGAGGAGAAGGCCGCCCGACAGATGAGGAAGTGTGAGCAGAGCACGTCAGCCTCGCTGGGCGTGCGCGTCTGCGGCATGCAGGTGAGGGAGGCCACGTACTGCTCTCGGCCCAGCAGAGGGCGCCATTGAGTTAGATCTTGATGAGCAGGGCCGGCTTACAAGGCATGAGCAGCTGCTTAGGGCCCAGTGGCCACCAGGGGGCTCCCTTCTGATCAGAATGGGAAGGAGGATGAGAAATGAAAACTAGGTTAATCACATCTTGCTTAGGGCCCCAAAAAGGGTTGTGCCAGGCCTGTTGATAAGCATGCATTTATAGATATTTGTTGGTAACGTTGCAAAAAGTTTTACTCTGATATGCAAGGATATGATCACCTGATTCAAGCTATTCTGATATTTTCTGATATTTGTCACAGTTTGCGATAATGATTAAGTGTGCCTTTCACATGCATGCTTTTTATGCAGGTCTACCAGGTAGACACGGCGCACTACCTCTGTAGAAACAAGTACTATGGCCGTGGCTTGTCTGTGGAGGGCTTCCGGCAAGCTCTATGCCAGTTCATGCACAATGGCATCCAGCTACGAAGGGACCTGTTGGAGCCCATTCTGGACAAGCTGGTTCGCCTTAAAACAGTGCTGGAGAAGCAGGCTTCCTATCGCTTCTACTCCAGTTCCCTGCTCATCATCTACGAGGGCAGGGAGCCCAGGCTCAGACCATCGGGGCAGGATGGACCGGCGGTCCACGGACCTTCAGAACCTGCCCTATTACCTCGGATCCCAGCAGCCTCCAGTGACCTTCCTCCGCAGCTCCCAGCTGCTTTTTCGCCGTCCTGTGTCGATGTGCGCATGATAGACTTCGCTCACACCACATTTAAAGGTTTCAGAGACGACCCCACGGTTTACCATGGGCCTGACAAGGGGTTTGTGTTTGGCCTGGAGAGTCTCATCAGGGTTCTGGAAGGCATTCGGGAAGAGACCCAGTAGCTAGGAACAGGGCATAATAAATGTGCAAAGCCTTTCTGTTAGCTCGGATCTCAAATAAATGCCCAGCAAAGTGGATGCTGTGCCAGATGTGGTCTCCATATAGTTGTTATGGTCGCCCTCATTAGCACATAGTAGGATGATAAACTAGGTCACATCACTCCCACGAGGGATTTCCAAATACTGCAGCAACCCAGACATTGCACCCTAAATCATGACTGACTGTGGATATTTCACACTGGACCTCAAGCAGCTTGGGTTCTGTTCCTC
>JAODJW010000106.1:19911323-19931728 GCA_026777045.1 Hyperopisus bebe | reverse complement strand
AGTTCTGAAGGCGAAAGGGGGTCAAACACCGTATTAGTATGGTGTTCCTAATAATCCTTTAGGTGAGTGTATATATTCTCCATTCTTAAAATTAAGAGGAAGAATTACATTTGAAAAGCAATGCTCAAATGCATGAAACAAGCTTTTTAATGTGACTTACTGATTTCACAGATTGTGACTGTGGATGACTTTTGCATTTCTAGGCCAGCAAAGTCATGATTGACTCCAACTGAGATCTTTTGACAGATTTACTATTGCTGGGGTTAAACCCGTTACACACCTGTAGAGGTCACAGGGATGCAATCCCATGGCCCTTTGTCCTAGTCTGTCACACTGCCAGTTCAAATGCAGCACACTCTGCCGCCCAATCAGCCTCGTCAGGCCACCAGCCACTCAGTGCTGCAACCGAGTGTGAATGGAACTATGTAATGCAGTACCTGGTCACTAGGTTGTGATATTGATTTTCTTTCGGCTTTTTTTCTGCTTGCCTGCATTTGATTTAAAACATTAAATGACATGACTGAAACAGCAAGAAAAGAACAAGACAAAAGCTCAGGGAAACTTTAAAGTCTTCTTGAAGAGCCAGCCACACTGCAGGAACTTCAGAACTTTTCATGTCTGTGTTCATTGAACAAGGCTGATTGGAGGTATTTCCTAACACTACACAGTAAGCCTAATTTCTGGAACTGCCATTGAAGCCTGGTACCTCCTATGTTGATGCTCTGCTACTGCAACAGAATGAAGTGATAGATACCACCTTGAAACAGCTCAGTGTGTGTGTGATAGACATCTTGTGCTGAGCCGTACTGTATTACAAAAGCACAGGAATCTATCCATTAAATTCCTTTTGTGGGGGGAACAATCAGAGGCAGATAATTACTTAGTGATTTTTTCCCCCACACAATTGTTTTTCATCACAGTCTTATTTAACTCTTCTTCTCACTATAATGTTAGTCAGGAGAAACCATGGAAACAATGGATTGTTGCTGGGGTGACTACAGTCAGCCATCTGAAGTCAGCTATACAGACCCAGCTGGAGAGTTCAGGAGGAATCATATGTAAATATGTATAAGTCCAGCTTTCAATCAACAGACTAAGTCAACTGTACTGAGTTCCAATCATCACCTGACATCAAGCTGAGTGAGAAAATGGGGAAACCTAAAAAAATATATAGTTTTTGTGGAAACTTTGCTGCACACTTAGTAAAGAGGGGATTTACACATTATTATGTTACATGCATTACTAGCTTTTTCACAAAATGCTACCTAAATGTCCTCCAATGATGGCATTGCACTGATGTAGCATTTTTTTTTTTATAAACACATGTATAGATTAGCCACTTATATCTTATAGCATCTTGGTTTGACTTTTTATCTGAACAGTTACTAATAGGAGCTCATTTCCTGGTTGCTTTTATCTATTTCAAAGAAAGATTATCTTCCCATCTTCTGGTCCATGTATCCTAGGTGCGTCTGAAATAATTCAGTACCTGCCTATGATAGAGAGGCAGAATTTCAGATGGGCTCCTGCAGTCTTTCTCACTGCATTAGTCCCCCTGGCTTTCTGCAGTTCTGCAGGCAGTGTTTGCTTGCCTTGATGACACTCACTACATGGGGTTTCCTGCCCATTTATGTGCCGTGACTCTGAAACCTGTAACTGACGACTGCTCCTTCAGTTAATTTGTTCTGCCACTGGAACACTACAGGTACAGTTATTATGCTCATGTATGACTTACTGATATCCTACACTGGACCACAACAGCCTAAAGTAACTAGGCAAAGTGACAAGGCTGTAACTAGATTGTGTAATATCCCAAAGATTAAATGTATGATCTGTGCAAGGTGCAATACCATGAATGGTATGGGATGGCAGTATAACCCTATCATCTACTGCAGAACAGCCTAATCCTGCCTCTCATGCATATAATATATGAAGGAAGTGCCAGATAAGCTATTACAGATTCACAGCCGGCTTCAGTCATCAATACTGTATTGAGCATTTTTTTATTATAATTTTTATATTATATTTTTTATTATATTATATTATATGGATAGTTATATCCATTGAGCACAGGCTAAATTGGCCAGTTTTTACTTTACCCTAGATATTGCTTGAACCTTAGCCATTTTCAGTTGCTATTGTCAAGTATTTGTTTCATTTCTTAGCTCCATTCATAATTAGTTTTATTATTAATTTTATCTGTTTTTAAAATATTATCCTTTGTATTGGTAGCATGGTTAATAACAGGAAAAACATGTCTAGCATTCCTTTAATTGATAAAAATGACTGAAAAGTCTCTTTTGTACAAGGGTAGATTCATTTTGCTCAGCAAACAATGAGGTTAGAGTTACATTGTATCTAAATCAGTAAACAGTTACGTACAGGCTTGAACATTAAAAAAAGTGTTTGAATGCTTCTCTTATTATTTCATTGTGAACAATGTGTGATGCACTTTGTAGAATTCTGTTTCTTTTTGTGCACAACTGCCTAAATAAAAGAATCGATTAGTGGCTTGTGAAATAGCAATTCTGACGTAATACAAACTTTATTGACAAAATGCTCATGTTCATTATGGCCTATTGCTGTTTGGCTGAAAAATCATATTGCGTGTCATGAAAAGACCCCAGCTTCCAAAGAGCGTGTGCACCTGCTAGCATGAAACCCATATCCTCTGGTGGATGGATTTCATACACATGAGAAGGTTCTGTGCTGATCTCTAAGCAGTGCACTCCGGGGAGGTTAACTGATTTCATCTGCATGCCTTCAGCAACTCCCCTCCCATTCTCATCCACTGAGGGAAAATTATAATCATTTACAATTAAGCAGCTTTTGGTTTAGATGTCCATGTGAGCAGGACCCTAAAATGAGTTAGAAAGGGGTTGGAAAATGCCTTTTATTTCAGGCTATTCCAGTCAATTTAGAGTCACATGGGGTGTCTGATTGTACTGACAACGTTTTCTGACCTTTTTTTGTCCTTTTCTCATTTGCCGTGACAGATAACAGCTCTGTCCTTTAAAGGCCACAGTAGATGTCACATCATAGGGGTCATAGTGCCTATGGGTGGTAATTATCACTGGGTCATCCTAGGCAGGTAACAAGATTACCTTAACTGAGATGGGTTTTACGACAATGAGCCATTAACCTATACTGCGGAAGGTGGCAAAGACTGTGATCTATCGAAATCACCAGGCAAACTCCTCAGTTAAGATATGGGGCCTTATAGTGTGACTCATATTCTATGAAAAGGATCTCCTTATTCTTTTGTGGACGGTCTTTCATCACTAGTCGTATGGAAAGGCATCAGAGAACTATTATTTTGCTAATTTTACCATTAAATATGCACTTTTATTACAAAGATTTTGTATAAATGGACTCTACCATAATTGTACATGAAGACTCTGGCTGTGCTTAACACTGGCAGTAAACACTGCAGTTTGCTCCAATGTTTACTCCAGGTGAATTTTATCAAATTCCCATCTGAATACTGAACTGATGAGGAGTTTTCTCAATATGATGAGCACATAGGGACCAATTTGAAAGGATACTGCATGCCACATTGTAATTTTTTTGATTGCATAATTTTCTGATTGCATAATGTAATATTTTGCATAGTGTAAGATGCCAAACTGCGTAGCACATTCTAACTTTGACACTAATCACCAACCATGTAGCTTATTTGACATATGACATTTGTTTAGGACTTCGGGACTGTCTGTGGCTCTGTGACTTAGGACTCTTTGCCTATGATTAGAAGGTTTCTGGTTCAAATCCTTATTGGAGGAGTGATTTCAATATGGATCTGTTGACCAAACCCCTTAATGGCAAATGCTCCAATGACTGTCTGATTCTGCTTTTTCAATTGTAGTTTGCTTTGGACAAAATCACCTGCTAAATAAATGTAAATGCTACACAGAATGGAGTGGCCATTTGTGATATGCAGTTCTCTGTGATTACGTAATCGGTATTCAGCCTTGTATTACCTAATATATTTAAGTTTTTTATCTATGTATTTACTTCCTTTATGTGTAATTTCCTTACTGTCAGTTACTGATTTATTTTGTTTGACATAAGGTCTGTGTTTATGCAAAATATGGGACGTTTTATTCAGTTTCTGATTATGTGGTGTTTCAGATTTACTACTTTAAAGGCATTTGATGCCTTTTGTTGATATAATTGCATTGCTGCTGTTTTTAGGCTGTGAAAATGCAGGTCATCAGTGCGCAATTTCATTATTGACTGCATGTCAGGATAAGTGCATGTGGTGAAGAATTAGAATGCAAGGGTATCCAAATATAGACTCACAAATAATAATTCCAAAGGACAGATGAGTATACATTCTGCAGCATGCTGGGACAATGGTTAGATCACCAGGAATGGTGTTTGACCTTTTATAAATGGCTGCCCTTGTTTAGTTATGCTACCTTCAGCAATGCTAAATACATCGTCTCAAATAAATATAACTTTCTTCACTCTGAAATGTTCCTCATTAAAACCCTAACCATCATCACCATTATAATTCTCACCACACGAGGTGATGGACATGACATCATGTTATGTGCCTGGATTATTAAATTCACCTTGCAGTGACTCAGATAGAATTAAAGAAGTTGTATTGCACCCCACCCTAACCCCCTGAAAGTGATTCCTCAATAAAGAATTTCATTTGCAATGTTGCACAGCCATAATAAAGCACTGTTTTATTGCAGGAATGGAGCTTAAAGCGACAAGATGTCCTCTGGTTGCCATGGAAGGGGAGCTGCTAAAATCTGGGATGTGTCGTTGTCAAGATGTGATTGGAAGCCACCTAATGGTGGAACAAATTGGTTCTGTCCAACCAAGGGAATAGCTGCTTAGCCATGGGACTATGGTCGCCAACTGCCTTATTGATCTGTCAGGGCCCTGCTAGTTGTCAGCAGTAATGGTTGTTGTCATGACGCTTCCAAAAAACCCCACTTAGCACTCCAGCGCAATGCCATAAGATCCACAAAGTGAAATTCGGATTTATACATACAACACAATTTTCCTTAGTACTTTCAGATTCGTTGGCTGTTTGTCAAACAATATATTCAATAATGTTTTTTTTTAATGTTTTTTTTTAAATCAACATTGTGTTACACACAAGATTATGTTAGTAACTTCCCAAGCCAATGCAATACAAATAATTTGAAGTAAACAAAATATAAGGGAAGTAAACAATATATATGAAGTAAACAATATATAAGGGAAGTAAACAATATATGAAAGTTTAATGAAGTAAATGAAACATAAAGGAAGTAAACAATATTTAAGTTTAATGAAGTAAACAATATATAAAAGACGTAAACAATATGAAAGTTTATATGGAGTAAACAATATATAAAGGACGTAAACAATATTTAAGTTTAATGAAGTAAACAATATATAAAGGAAGTAAACAATATATAAGGGATGTGAAAAATATGAAAGTTTATATGAAGTAAACAATATATAAAGGAAGTAAACAATATATATGAAGTAAACAATATATAAGGGCAGTAAACAATACATGAAAGTAATAAAACTATTAAAGTAATAAATTATAAAGAGATTGACTGTAAACAGTAACAGGAAGATGTTTTTGTCCAGCTATACAGTTTTCTATGTGTTTTGGGTAAATGTATAATTTTTAGATCTGGCTGTTTCTGTATATGTTTGTACCTGTTTTAGCTTGTGTTGGTTATTGTGACTTTGTTATAGATTCTTTTTGGGGACAGATGAGCAGGGCTCACCATGCCGATGATGCCAAGAAGGAGGATAAGTTGACAACTGAATCATAAACTGACTTGTAACAAGTGTTTTAATATGAATCCTGCATTTTTGAGCAATTAGTGTTTATGGTGATATAAACATCTTACAAGTGTGAATGCCTGTGTTTTGTTTGTTTACAGCTGGAGTATCCAACCACTAAGGGATGAAGGGCACACAGAGCAGTGCGCATCATATACACAAACATTTCTAATAAATGGTTGCTCAAGGACCTGCAGAAGCTGGGTTTGAACCAGTGACCTTTTGATTACAGGCACAGCCCACGGAGCCACACACTGCCCCACTATGTATTAGTAATAGTGTGACATTTGTGAATAATTCTCTTGTGTGGAACAAGTTCCTTACGGTAACTATACACTCACATTCACTTCAATCTTTCGCTTGTCTTCAGAAATATGATGTGTATGTTGCTTCCCTCCTCGCCTATGGCCAGTGAGAGCCAGTGAGGCATGTAAGGGCATGCTGAAAGCAAGCATATGATTGGCTGGAAACTAAACCTCAGACTGAACGTATACACCTACAGTGAACGAACGATTGATAGTCTCTAGTTTAGTTCTGAACGAAAGACCCAAAGGACTGTACGAGTTGGTGAGTGAGTCGGTGAACAAAAAACTCGGACAGGCAGCTGAATGAGCTGTGTAAAGCGGCTGCGTCCCCACAATCAGCACAAATAAAAAAATCATGTTTGGCTAGGGCTACCTTTGTGCTGTTTTGTGCTACAAAAAATAGGATTTGTGCTGCTTTCATTTTTATGAGAATAGCATTTATTTTTTTCGAGATGATGATGTCACCCAGCCTCTCTACAACAGTGAACGGACATAAAACCAGGCTGGTTCATCGGTGCTGCGTTTGTGCCCATTTGTGCTGCAAAAATTATGATTTGTGCACAAATAGCACTAACCCAAACATGATACTTTTTTATTCATGCTGATTATAAGAGGGCAGCTTCACATAGCTTACTGCCATCCTGACTGCAATACACCGTTTCCTGGTGTAGTATACAGCCTACATATACAGTGATTTCCCATATGCTGCAATTGGATTTTAGAGATGCAACATTTTCAACATTTTAAAATAATTTTAACCAAGGTTTCTTAGCTTTCGGACTCGTCAGTTGACTATGTGATGAGCTGTTAGATTTGCATTTTTAGCAAACATGAGTAGCCAAGGTACAATGTTGAGAGACTTGGACTTTAATCCAAAAACAAATATAATTTTTCTCACATGACTTATTGGTTGGATCTAGCATACTCCTTAGCACTGTTTTGCTAATTAATAGACTATTTTTTGACATGGGGACACAAATATCTCAGATCTATTTTATGCAAACAGGAAGTGCCACTGAACCAGTTGGTGAAAGAATCAGAACGAATATTTCAGGTGAACTGAATCAAACGAACTGTATCCCAAAAAAAGAGTCATTTCACCCATCACTAATGTGGGCTACTGCTTAGCGCTCTGTGGACTATCCATAGGTCGCAGTCACGTTGATGGCAATTGGTTTATGGGCATTTCAAACTGCCAATCAGAATTTTTACCATCCAATAAGCAATAAACTCTGCTGATTAGGGATCCTCAATACTGGCTCCATGGGGCCTTATTTTTGAATGTTTTCCAGCACTCTATAAGGCTAACAAACTCAGCAGAAAGAAAAAAAGTTAAATTAGTTCACAAATGAGAATAATTAATTGAATCAAGTGCTAGAGAGCTCGGCCTCAATAAAGACCTGCAGCCCCAGGGTTTTACTGAGGGATTCCTGTGACTTTTAGATGTATTGAGTTCCTTTACTTACTGAGTACACAGTCGTTTACACGCCTGCATCTGTGCATGTGAGGTTTCTGAGCTGTTTCTTCAATGTCTATTTCTTTGAAACACTGCAGGTCAAACCCTTTCAAAATGTCCTCTTTTTGTGTCAGATGCAACAATCCACTCATTGTGTACTTGTGCCATTCCCCAACGTGTAGGTTTCTGAAGCAGTTCAGTTTACTTTTAGTTTTCCTGAAAACATTGGGGAGAGTGATGCGATGCACTGTAAGCTAGCTGACGGAGGGATCGCTGATTACATGCTCTTACAGCATGGGGAATAGGGATTCTTTGGACCTGTTATTGTATTTCATATAAAAACAGCGCCAGGCAAACTAGCGACCCTTGCACTAAACATGCAACTGATGACATTTGTTGATTTGGGTGAAACTCATTGAAATGCCATGGAGTTAATTACTAGCCATTTTACGTACTCTTTGGAGACAGCAGATTAAAAGAGTGTAAAAAGATATAATTATTTGCAATATCTTTGAATGAAGTAACTAGAAAAAAAAACATTACCCTTTGTGCTGCTGTGAAAACGTATTTACATTTTGTATCATTGGAGAACTTTAACATTTTTGAATAGTATGGTTTATTGGATTAGCTATAATATAATGGATAAGCTTTGGGATATAGGAAAATGTGCTGTGGCTGTACAAGTACACTGGAGACTGATTTTGCATGTACAGTGGTCTGTTTGAATTATATCAGTAAGTTTATCACTAGATTAATGTCCCTGGGATATTTTGATTGTGTTTATCCTTGAACCTAATGACAATATTTATTAGCTCAGCCTGGGACTTGGGAGCACAATTTTTAATACCATAGTGAACCACTATCTTAAATTTATGCCTGTAAAAGATGGTCAGCTGGGCCCAGCTAAAAACTCAGTGAACAGAAGGGCCGTCATTTATTTGCATCTAGGTGGAGATGCATGAATCTGTCAAGGTTGAGAACATCTGTTACAGTCTTTTGGGAGGTGAGGTAATCACTGGGTTTCAGTGCCAACCTTGCAGATCTGTAATCCATGCTTAACAACATTCTTAATTAGAGATGCTGATTGCTGTTGATAGAGAACACTGAAATATGCCCTAAATGAGTAATTACCGTAGTCATATAGAAGTTGTGAGCACTCCCATGAAGTAAGTAATCAAGTGACATCTAGCTTATAAGTAGGTAGATGATGGTGTGTTTTGGCATCCAAACAGCTACTTGTAGCAGTGTATGCAGGACACACACCACCCCCTTTCTGTTCCTACAGCCTCCTTTCCACATTTATAAAGCAGATATATTACTAGATCCCTGTATCCATAAGATTTTTCCTTAAAGGTGCTCTAGGAGGTCCATTAATAACGTTATATAACAAAGACTAGCACGCACATCTCAGACCTCTCAGACCAGGGATTTAAATCCCTTCTGTATGCGTGCGTGCATGTGTGCATGTGTGTGTGATTTTTCCTTTGGTTTCCTTTGTATGATTAAAAAAATTGTTGTTTGGCAAATTAGCATCTCTGAACCGGCCATTACTTGTCTGTGTGTTTGTCAGTACCTACTCTACTGTGGACTGGCATTCCGTCTAGGATCTCCCCTACCTCAAGTGCTGTGCCACCTTGGATAGACTGCAGGCTGTCGATTACTCTGTCAGGATAAGTGACTGGAAGATGACTGATAGATTATTTGAAAGTGCATGTGATATGTTATGTTATGCATGTGATATGTCCAATCAGGCAAAACCTCATTGAAATCACAATTAAAAGTTCAATGAGTTGTTTTTTTCCTTCTGGTTTATTATATTTTATATGGGCTACAGGGAAACTGGTCCCAGCTGAAAGATGTTTTGCCTCTTTTTTGCCCCCTCCCGTCATTCACTGATTCAAAACACATCAATGGCTGGTGATTAAGTTGGCCCCCCTTACGCTCCCAACTTAAAAAAATCCTAGACTTGTTCCTGGTGAAGCTGTACATTGTTTTTTGTCCATAATTCTTCAGTCTCTGTCACTTATACTGTCACTTATACAACCGCATAAGCATGTCAGAAGTGTATTGTTCACCAGTCTGCATATAGCAGAAGGAGACTTGTAATCACTGTTTACATATCTGATCGTGTTCCTGATCAATTAGGATTACATTAATGCAAACTTAGAACATGCATTACTCAAACAATAGCAAAGTACAGGAGTAGGAAGCAATATATCTGAGGTACATTAGCGAGTCATTAGTAGAGGTATTGTTGCACTCTGTTCATTTTTTATTCCGCTTAAATGACTGAGACTGGAGTTGGAATGCTAGTAATACTCTAAAAAAGAAAAAAAACACGGACAATAAAAAAAGACATATGGTTATATGTCCTACAATTTCATGGTGAAATTGTAGAAAGAAAGCAGCGGACAATTAAGAAGAACCAAGTGAAATGTTTAAATAAGGTTTAATAAAGAAGGTGTTTTTACATGGTGTTCCACCGAGCACTGTGTGGTTGTTGTTAACAGTCACTGCTAAGTTGCTGTGACTGTTAATTAATGAAGGTAAACAACTGGAAGGTGAAATGATACTTATCATTTTCACAAGTACACTGGAGTGCTTCTTTTCGCATATCCCACCTTGCGCTCCTTAGAGACACACACACACACACACACACACAGGTTTGTAATTATATCTTAGTGGGAACTCTCTATTTGATTTCTATGAGGAAAACTCTAATTCCAACATGAAGACCTCAACCATAAGTAACCAAACAAAATACAACACTTTTGGCAGTTTTAGTTTTTTGATTCCATTGACAGATCTTTGTGGGGTCCTGAAAAAATGTCCCCACAAAGTGTGGGGGACATTTGGTCTCCACAATGCAGAGGTGGAGATTTCAGGTCCAGAGAGTACGAGTCCAGACCAAGATTTTGTTTCAACCAACTAGCTGAGCATAAAGAATCATAATCACAGAGTACTGAACTGGTTAGTTGAAACAAAATCTTGGTCTGGATTTGTACTCTCGGGACCAGAAATCTCCACCTCTGCCACAATGTAATATAAACATACTGTAATCCACACGCATACACACACACACACACACACACATACAGTTGAGAGGGAAGCCTGGAGTCCAAGCACAGAGTCAGCCATTTAGCCAGCATGCCCGGGTAGTGCCTTGCTCAAGGGTCCAACAGAGGACAGGATCCAAACTAGCAACCTTCCGATCACAGTCACAGAGGCCTAACCCACTGACATACCGGTAATAGCTATGGAATGTGTCAGTGACAATTGCTCACTGTAATTAAAATGTATACTGAATCTTCATCACCAGACTATGCTTTATATATGAAAAACTTAAAAAACTACACTACTTTAATAATGGCTGTTGTCGGCCATATAGTCACACTTCACGAATCTGTACGTTATTAATTCAAACTGAAAAACCCACTGAGTGACAGGAAGCCAGAGAAGCACCCCCTTAAAGAGCTGAATTCCTTTGTGGTGCCAACACCCAGGTTCAGGATCTGACAGTACACCCACAGTTACACTGTCCCCTAGAGACAGCACCAAGAACAGCAACAAGAATTAGAAACTGATTACAGTATAACTATGCCCCCTTTCCAAGGCATTACAATAATACATTGAAGTGCAAAGTTTAGTATATCTATTTTTGGGAAACTAATTTCCATGTTATATTTTTACAGCTATTTTAGTATCTTATATTTACAGTTTTTTTCACAGAGTACTGTTACTCAGTTGAATTATGACAGCCTGCATCCCACAGTGCTAAAAGAAAGATTTAGATGTCCGTCAAACTCTATCTGTCCACAATGATAAAGCAAATGTAACCAAAAAGACTTTATCCAAGCCTTTTGAGTTTAATTAAGGGGAATTCAGACCAGGAATAGCTCAGCGGTAGCTCATTCTCTTTATCTCAACAATAAATCCAATTTATTTGTTTGTATTTATATTACATGCTCTGAAGATAGATAGTGTGCATTTTGGTTTCTAAATCAGAATATGCTTTTGTTGCAATTTCACGTATGCAGAAAGTAAAATGCATGCCCTGTATAAATCCTAAGCAGATTTCTCATGTAAATATCATTTAAATATCCTTGTTTGTGATGGAAATAAAAAAAAGCTTTTAAAATAATAAAATTTGTATGGTTTTCACATTGTTACTGGAGTGGTGTGTAGCTCCTTGGGGGATCTGTGCTTGCATCCAGGAGGTTGTGGGTTTGAATCTCATGACCAACTGAGTAACCATGTCAGCTATAGGCCCTTGATTAAGGGCCTTAATCCTAACTACTCCGGGGACACTGGGCCACCCTGCTTTGTAATCTCAAGCTTTCCTCACGTGTAATATTCATATGCACAAAAGCAATTGCTAAATAAATGTAAATAATTTATTGTTTGGTTAGTATTTGAGTTCCATTTATAATTGGAAGCACTGTTGCTCCATTTAAATTGGATGCTCTGTCTTACACAAGATGGAAACCCACTTGAGATTTTCACGTTTATATCCAGCTATGATGCTGTCAGTCAGCAGTGACTCCCAATTGGTTTAATTTATAGTGGTAAGCTTGAATTATGTTCACAACAGGAAAGCTATTTCTGGTTCGCAGAAAGTGGTAATTAAACATGTTGGCATCCTTGGGGCTCAAACAGTGCGTGACCTGTGGGCTTTTCAGGGCAAAACCCGACGTTCTTGTATGGAGTCGAAGAGTTTGGGGGGGGGGGGGGGGGTTGATGAATTTGAAAATGGATCCTCTTAATGGAGAATCTGCATTACTCCATCTGCACTCATGTCAGTCGGCACTGATTCTTATCTGAATTATTGAATCTGAGTAAGTGACAGGATTACTCAATAACTTTAGTCTTACTGTTCTCATAAGAATTTGACTAAATTTAAAAATGTTGATGTGCATATACAATCTTTGCGCAAATAAGTGCATTTATTTTTTTTCTTCTATTTATTTTATATTAATTCATCTCATAATTGTCCAAAATCAAAGAATTCTTTTACTTTATATACAAAATTTGAAAACATAGCTTTTGCATCTTCAGGGCTATGACCTTCAGCTCAGATGTTGTATACACATATGTGATTTAGACTTCAAAGGATGTTAAGATGATAAAATGGAGTATAGAGATGAAGTCACGGGACCAATTTAGGCTGAGTGGGCACTGAAGTGTCAATCAATGCTTGTACGGAGACTGCAGGCTACTCTAAATGCCTTATTAGGGTGAAGGAGGGGGGAGGGGCTTTGATGGACCTAATTGTGATGAAGCTGGGATTGTTGTCATGGTGACAGCTGCTGCTGATGAGAGTGATGTCAGAGAGAGAGCATGATGAGTGTCAGCACTAATCTTCTGCCTTTTCTTCACGCAGTGTTCTCAATAGAGTCATTTGGCTTCTGCCAAACCTCAATCACAAGGTGTTTTTTTTTTTTAAGATTGCTTCTTGTCTTGCCATTTTGTTTTGGTTTTAAGCAATGCACTGACAACTAGACATCAATACTCTTCTTTGAAAGGGTTCCCGCAAGCATCCACACCAAAAACAAGTGCATGAGCACTGTTGTAAAAGTGTTGTATTTGTATTAATTATTCATCATTCCTCTATCCTCTTCCAGTTTCCCTCTACTTCCCCTATATATCAACCTGTTTTCCTATACTCGGGTGGGATATTAGACCTAAATTCATCTTCATCAGGAACCAGAAGCATCAGAAGTACTCAAATAATGGTTGTTTTGTGATCACGTGACCTTACCAGGATGCCATCCTAGTGTGGGCACTTGGGTATGTTAGGTGGGCAGTGGTGTTTGAATCGCGTCAGAGATCTTTACAATTAAAAATCAAACAGTTGAAACAGGTTTGCTTGGGAGGCCTCGCTCCTCATGCCTCTGTAATGTTGTTCAGCAGCTTCTCCTCTGCTTAGAAATGTGGGATTCTCTTGCTCAAAAAAACACATGCTGCTAACATCTAATCCTTCAGGATAATCAGCAGCTGTAGGTCTGGTGCTTTACACAGTTTTACCTTATAAAATATTATGCCTCTGAAACACCATGTAAAACCTGCCAGTGGATGGAAGAATGAACAGTACAAACTGAAATGCTGAGTCTTTCCTTTGGTTTAGATTTAGATCGATTGAGCAGGTTTCCTCCTGCACTTCAAAAGATATGCAATTAGGTTCACCGTGCTTTCAAAAATTCACATTAAGTACTGTCCAGCATCAATTAAAGTCAGTGACAGTCTCTCAGACACGGGCATGCAGGTGCAGCATCCAACCTGGCTTTTACTTTTTGTTAGTGAAAACAGTGACAGTGTTCTGGAGATTTTTAATGTTAATGCACGTTTTCCTGTGTTTGCATAAGGTATTGGCTGTGTTATTATTTTAATGTTTATTTAAACAAAAAGTGCAAGGTGCTGCTAATTTTATTTGTGGTTTTCAATATAAAACTTGTGAAATAATTTCGGTTTCTGTACTTTTTGAACATTTTCAGCACATTTTAACATCCATCCATCCATAGGCCATAGGGGTCGGGTGCAATGTGAGATGGGCAGTGGCCAAAGGCAGGGACCTTGGCGGTCCGATCCTCAGCTGCAGAAACTAGCTCTTGGGACACATTTTAACAATACCGTAATAATACTGTTAACCATGATAATTTTGGGCACTATAATCGTAATATTAAATTTTCATACCTTTTAAGTTCTAGTTAGACTAAGTGGTGTCTGTACATTGCCCATAGTGTTTGAATCTGTGCGTGTGCCTAGTTATGGTTTGGTATCCCATCCGGACTTGTGTTATCCGAAATAGGATCCCCCCCCCCATAGCCTATGTGACCTAAGCATATAAATTGTTAGAGAATGGATCACTGATAATAGGCTTTGACACTGTTTTTGTTATTGTCACAAATTATTGTTTGATCCACATTAGTATGTGTTTCCCCTCAGAGCTCCTGTAGAAGGACAATCTGCAACATGTAAGCAAATTTTATGTCTGACCAAGTTGGCATGTCAGGAATGAGGGCTGTATTACAACAAACGTCACAGGGTTAAGAATACATTTAAAATAACAATGGCAAATAAGCTGTCAAGATGATTAATAAATCATACTGCAAGGTCTGAATGTACTGCTATTAGATGCACTAAGTTAATAAATGATTGAGCCTGAAGATTAGTGCGTCCCTGGAGGAGTGATTCTGTACCCTTTACCCTCAAGGCACTTAGACTGATTGTTCCAGTAGGAGACCCAGTTATATTGATTTGTAAAATTATATAATGCTTTGGATAGAAGCAACGAAATAATATCATAGACTAAACCACTGCTAGACAGTAGTTTTCATAGCTCTTATTTGCATGTAGCTTAGCTGCTTTGTCAGTGATCTCTGCACTTCGTCACCCCCTGTCCGTGGCTGGGAGCCTAAGATGCTGAGGAGGCATAAGCGTCCTCTCTGTAATGTTTGCTCTTTCTGTCACCAGATGCTCAATGGCCTGATCAAATATATTACAGAGCACTGGGCTGCAGAACTCCGCTATGCTGTACATGAGCTCCATGTCAGAGGAAACTGCAGGGGGTCCCACCATGTTCAAATATTTAAAAAGGACTTCAAATCCCTTCTCAGCTGTCCAACAGTTTTCAAATATTGATATGAAAATTTTTGAAAAATATTTAGAGATGCAATAGATAGACAAACGTGCTGGGACACCTGGCCATTACACCTACAGGAACTTTTATGACACCCCATTCTAAATCCATAGGCATCAATGTGGAGTTGGTCCCCTCTTTGCAGCTATAACAGCTGCCATTCTTCTAGGAAGACTTTCCACAAGACTTTAGAGTGTGTCTATGGGAATTCTTGCCCATTCATCCAGAAGAGCCTTTGTGAGGTCAGGCATTGGATGTTAGATGTGAAGGCCTGGCTCACAATCTCTGTTCAGGTTCACCCCAAAGGTGTTTGATGGGGTTGAAGTATGGGTTCTGTATGAGTCAGTCAAGTTCTTCCATACCAAGCTCACTCAACCATGTCTTTATGGACCTTGGAAGCACAGAATTGATTTCATACACCTGTGGCAATCAGTCAGAATGAAACACCTGAATTCAATGATTAAGAGGTGTGTCTCAATACTTTTGTTCATATAGTGTATCTTCAAGCTGCCGTACCTCCCCTCTAACCATAATCTTCTTGGAACTGGATTTTTTTCTCAAACATTTTGACTTTATGGTGCTGTAACAGTACTTTTTATATTTTCATTTTGAAATAGACATTTTTAAAATGTGCAGTGAAGGGCTGTGTCTGAGAGAAACTAGGGTAGTATATATTTAAATTTTGGCAGTTCATGCTGTGGATTGTGTAATAATGTTGCGTATTAAACATAATTAATGATTCTTTAATATAGATACAGTGGTACCTCAGTTCTCGAACTCATTAGAACTTGAATTTCTTAAAAGTCAAACCAACCAGTTCGAAAAAAAAATTACCTAGAACTCGATCTGAATCTCAGAAGTCAAACCGTGAACGCCGACCTAAGATAACTTGTATGCGTCCTAGCATCTCAGTTTGTCTCTCAGCGGAAACAAAGGGTAAAGCTTCAGTTTCAGCCTCACATTCACTGTGATAGCATCCTCCATGTTTCCACTAGCTGAATACATATATTTAGACAGTAAAAATACATTTAGACAATGATAGATAGTAACAGTAATTAGTATTATTATATAATAAAATACATTTTAAATAAAGATTTCTTATTAATTATTTTAAAATAATAATAAACCAATAATACATTTAATTATAATAATATTGTCATGCCAAGCAGGGACAGAACGGAGAGAAAGGCGCAGACGTCAGGGTATCGGGGAATATGGGGTTTAATTACAGTTCAGGCAGGCAAAACTCAGACGGACAATACAATGACCGGACTGGATAAACAAACTGAAAAGCGGACTAAATACAGAGGACTAATGACAACAACCAGAAACAGCTGATCACACAGGGGTTCCACACCGGGTTAACGAGGGGGCGTGGCACACGGAAGGAGCGGACGATCGAGGCGTGACACATTGTTTTTTTTTTAACTTTGCGAATTGTTTGGATACATTTATTTTCTTACTTTAAAAATTACTGGATTTATAAATGTGCTTAGATGTGTTTAGTATAATATATGCTTTTCTTGTTTTGTCCGGTTCATTTTGTGTTTAAATGCTAAAAAAAAAACATATTGCGGTGTAATTTTTTGTGGCCAGGGAACAATTAATTGGTTTTCCATTATTTCTTATGGGGAAAATTTGATCAGAACTGGAACTTTTTAGTAGGATTCGGTCTGTAGTTCTGTAGTTCTTAATGCATGGCCCCGCCTATAACAATGTAAACATTTTAAATTTTCAGGTCATAATCAATTTTTTTTTTTTTAATGCAGAATTGATTCTTAAAATGAAAGCATTTACTGTAGATCAATAGGCTCAATATTTCAGCATCAAAGGATCAGAACATACAGTAAGAGGACTGGGAAATCCCCCAAATGAAGGAATACGGTACAAAGACAGGGGTTGACTGCCCATTTCTATGCTACATCACACAACCAAGTACATGTTAGCAGGTTGTAACAAAGAGTGAACAATGTGCAATGACACTCTGTATTACTCATGCACAGAGTATGCAGATTGTATCTGTGTTTTTCAGGAATACTGTGGGGTCTCACTTGCATTTGAAACCTTAAATGAATCACGTGTGAAGTGAATTCTAATGAAAGGTTTTTTTTTTTCCAAGCCCCATTTTCATTTTGTTGCTTTTAATTTGACCGATTCTCTCAATGGATTTTACTACAGACCAATTACTGTTTATTCACAGTACTGCTAAACCCACTTCATGTAAATTATGGATATTGCACAGACTCCAGAAAACATTTGAGGTTTCCTAATTGGAGGTCGTTATCGGCAATTCCACTGTAGTTTTTTTCTAGGTGGTTACCATGCTAATGCCCAATTGTTTTAAATGTGTAAACACTAAGTACTTTGATTTTATTGAATGACAAATCAACTGAAGTATTGACTGAAGAATATTATTATTGTATTTGTTTTCATTAGGAAAAACTATATATTGCCCAGTATATACATTCCATTTGGAGTATATATGATTGTTTATATGATGTTTCTATGCATAATTGTTAATGTTACTAACTAACAATTGCTACATGTAGTTTATAGGATAGGTTAGTGTGTATAGGATAGGTGAACATATTTGTAATATAAACATCACAGCTCCCCAAAAAGCTTATTATTTTGTTTTGTATACAAGTCATTTCTGGTTAAAGCATTTAGAATAGAATTTAATGATCAGTTATTATTGTTGACCCACCACAGCACACTGTGCACAACAACAAAATGTGTCCTCTGCATTTAACCCATATGTGACATCGTGACATAGCAGGGGGCAGCTAATTCAGTGGCTGGGGAGCAGTGCTTGGGGCGGTACCTTGTTCAGGGTACCTCAGTGGTGCCTTGCTGGTCGGGGATTCAAACCAGCAGTCTTTCAATTACAAGTGCACGTCCCTAACCATTAAGACACCACTAGCCCCCTTTTTATTTATTTATTTCAAATGTAAATATTTGTACAGATATACATGTTTGCAAAAGCAATGTGGAAAAAAAATTCTAGCTAATTCACTAAATGTATATAATGATAAATGTCCACAGTTAAATGTTCTTATTATAGGCACACAAGTCACTTGCACCCTTTCTGATATATGCCGTCTGTGATCTTTGGCCCTGCAGTTACCATGCTCTTAGAGGACATGTCTGAGCTTACGTTTTCTGCCTTCCCAAATGAAAAGTCGCAGGTGCTTCCAGAAGGCCCAGGTGACTGAACTCCTGTGGATCATCTTCTCTCAGAGATAATCAGTGATGCATTGTTGTTCGATCAGTCTCCATGCCTCTGGATCATCCTGTGTATCCTAATTCCAGATCTGAAAAAAAATATCAGCAATGGATTGTGTGCCCTGATCCTGCAATATCACCCACAGGCCATTCAGAAAGCATTCAGACCCCTTCATATTTTTCACATTTTGTTGCAGCATTTGACATACGTATCCAGACCCTCTGCTATGACACTTGAAATGTAATTCAGGTGCACCCTATTTCTACTCACCATCAACTTTGAGATGTTTCTGCACCATTTATGGAGCACAAAGTTGAAACATAACAAAATGTGAAAAATAACTGAAGCCACCTGAATGTGTTCTGAATGGCCTTTTGTTCTGATTATCCAAAGCTTTATTTTCCCTCTTCTCTGCAGATGAGAGCGGTATGAAAAACGATCATCCCTCATCTGTCCTTGCCCTGTCTCCTAACCCTCCTGCAGCACAGCAAATCAGTTTAAATCATTTGCTTCCATTTCT
This sequence comes from Hyperopisus bebe, assembly GCA_026777045.1. Classification (NCBI taxonomy): domain Eukaryota; kingdom Metazoa; phylum Chordata; class Actinopteri; order Osteoglossiformes; family Mormyridae; genus Hyperopisus; species Hyperopisus bebe. Next base: position 19,912,780 of record JAODJW010000106.1, on the reverse strand, counting down.
GTTGCTTGAATGGAGTCAGAGGCAGCTTGCACAGCTGGGCTAATTAGAGTGTGACACCGTGTGATGAGATTGCTGGGCATTGTGGAGTGCAGAGCCTGAATGAGCCAGACGCTTTCAGATTGCAACTCTCTTCTCAGTCTTCTGCTCCACATTTCTGCGACATACATTCATGGGGAAGGTGCCCAGCCCTAAGAGTTTTCTAGAGGTTTTTATGTGAGTCGATTGTGCAAGACATGCCATTTTCTTGACAGAACATGGCTGGACCTGGAATACTGGGCACTCTCCCGGTGGGGCGATGGGTATGCAGGCCAGCCAAATGTATGGTAGGAACCCCTCACCTCTCTCCCATTTGGGAAAATGTATTTTGGGGGAAACCCAAAGTCCAGTGCTTATTTTTTTTTAACCCCAGCCATGTTGAGAGGACCCTGCGATGGGCTGGCCCCCCGTCCAGGGTTGTTCCCTGCCTCGTGCCCGTTGCCTCCGGGATAGGCTCCGGACCCCCCGTGACCCAGTAGGATAAGCGGGTTGGACAATGGATGGATGGATGGATGGATGTTGAGAGGACATCCCACGCATAGGAACGTCAAAGTGAATTCTATAGGAATTCCATTTCTTTTGTGTCAAATTTTTGCTCGTACAAAATCTTGTAGAGCAACTGGTTACAAAAAAAAAAAAAAAAAATTGCCTGACCATTGTGTCTTGTGTCAACAAGGAGACCTTACTGTTTGCCAGATTCTGATATCAGTGTCCCCACAGCAAGGGCATTGTAAAATATTTGTTTTCCAGATTTATTTGACATGACCTTGGTGGAGAAAACCACTCTCTATGGTTCAGTAAGTGGTAGCTAAATATTTGTTTGCCAGTGAACATAACGATTGCACGTTAATATTTTAGTTTCAGTGCTCTGGTTTTTATCTCTGGTGGCAGCCAAACATTTGATGTGGGTAGAATGTCATTTCCTTCAGTTCCAGCTCACGGGTGCTGTTTAGCAGGTTTTTATGTAGTCATGCACCTCATTTTGTTAGAAAAAATGTCAAGCTTCACTATTTTGGAAATTATGCCAGGTAGGGCTGCACGATTTGTGGAAAATATCGAATCACGATTTTTCTGACAGAAATTGCGATTACGATTTGATTTGCGATTTATTATTATTTTTTTAATCAAGCTTCAGTTCAATATTCAGTGTGTAGTAATTTTAAAACACACGACGCAGCATGAGATACCATCAGTATTAACTGGTCTATATTCTAAAGCAAGGATGGGAATTTAAAGATGTCATGTGTCAAGTTAAATAAAGTAATAATGAAAAGAATTGCAGCAAAAAGAAAAATAGCTATCTTGCAAGTAACGCTTTATTACCCTCCGAATAACACTAGAACTGCCTTTTCACACGCCAATGAAGCAAGAACTACTTTGGTGTATGCAGCCCTTTTGTTTGCGCTATTGTGTGTGTTAGC
>JAODJW010000106.1:19862186-19872820 GCA_026777045.1 Hyperopisus bebe | reverse complement strand
CATATGGCACAATGACCACAGGGTACACAACATCCTTTACCAAGCAATACACACTAACTGCATATGCTACTACAGGGCTGGTGTGTTTGCAGATTTTTTTGGGATAACCGTTCGATCAGTTGCTCAAACCCAGTTGTGCAAACTCTTCAGTCGATCGATCCTCTACGTTCTACTCTAAGCACGGAATTGCAGCAAAAAGCAGCATGCCAAACAGCCCTTTCTGGATAAAATTAGCCTCCGCTGTGCTAATCAATACTTTGCAGTCTGAGATTTGTCCCTATTGCTCACTACAGAGTTACCGTACTTTTGACCAGAGACTCATATAACAATTGATTCAAACTACTGTACATTTTCAGACAACTTCACATTATATGTGATCGTAGAACTAAATTATTCCTTACTACTGTAGGTATTAAAGATTATTACATTTCTTACTTACACGGTGACTATACCATTATTAGACTGCATTTTTCACCATCTGTGACGTATTTACCTGGAAATACGCTTTTAACTACAGCTTGTGAGTTGTAGTTTGAACTACGCAACTTAACGACAGTGTTTGTGAACGTTCGTTCGAACTATAGTTTTGGGAAACACCTGCGTCGTTTAACTATGCATCGTACTATGTAAGTCTGCAGTATCGTTACCTCTGTAGTTCAAACTATGGTTTTGAAAAACACCTGTGTCATACTTACATAGTTCGAATCACGCATGGTTTTGGGAAATGCACCCCTGGTTGATTTCTTTGGCAGGGCACAATGGAAGGGACAATCCATGGTGCACCTGGGTTGCAAACTGGAGACAGGGGAAACCAGACACAAAAGGGACTATGAGGAGTCAAAACAAAGAAGGAAGGTAACATGATAAACAAGAGCTGGACCTTCACCTGAAGAGGGTAAAGGGAACACAAGAAAAGAGCAACAACACACCACTAACCAGTAAGGCATACAGAAATCACACAGGAATCAGCAAGGGCAGGAACTTAAAAACAGATAACAAGGTCACGATGAGGGATAGGGGTGGGTCATTATTAAATACACACTAGTAACAGGTGAGGGTAATTGATAACTAAGGTTTCAAACACTAGGGAATACCTGGGATAACTAAAGGTACAAAAAAAGGAACCAAACGGATACAATAACACGATTAACAAGATCTGTACAACAAAAACCAGGGTACAAGAACACAAAACATCCAACAAGGTAATGCCAGCCTCAAACTCGCAACAGAGGACTTGCCTGGATTGGAGCCATGTGCTTATTTAGCCATGTGGTAGCACAGGGAGCAGGGGAACACAGTAGGACCTATGAAGGGTGCTAAATCTAAGGAAACAATTATCGGGACACAGAACAGGATGGCTGTGAGGGAGGATAGGGCTGGATGATGTCAATGCCATATCGATGTATCATATAAAATTAGAAGAAAATGAGAAACTATGATGAACTGGCAATAATGAACATAGGCTGATTTGTGCTATCAATCACATTACAGAAATGTACGCGATTCCACCCTATCATAGGCTTTTAAGAATGGACAACTTACAGCCAACAAATGCACAGCAAGGTTGAGTTAGTAGAGCAGGCTACATGCTTCTGTTTTGGTATTATCATGTAATATGTAAGCGCTCCTTCAAAAGAATCTTCAAGTGTTGGTGAACCCACTGCGCAAAGGTCCGTCTAAACGACGTCTTTTCGATGTGTTTGTCATACGTAGAAAAGACATCCCCTGAGGACCCAGAATGATAGTTTTTATGATGTCTTTTTACGACGTCTTCTGCACATCGAATACCGACGTCCGCTGGACCGCTATACAAGGTCTCAAATGAGTTCAAATGCGGTCATCGTGGACGTCTTTTCAACGTCTTATAATATCAAAAGCAGACTAATTTTAGACATTGTGTATATCTTGCCTCTTGGCTAAATTCATTTATGAATGAACAGTTTCATCATTCTTTCAATTAAAACTTTAACTTAAATAACGCATCGGCGGAGCAGAGAGACACGGAGACTCTACCAGGGAAACATCCACTCAATTAATAATCCGTACAAGGATTACATTAGGCACCCAACGAGCACCAAACACAGTTATACGTAAAAAACACAAGGTTGTCAGACGTCAAACTGTAAGACGCATACACAGTGGGAAATTTATGTAAGCTAATTACACATGAGGATCAGACCGGGTAAACACATGCGCAACAATAACGAATTACCTATTAACAATAACAGCAACAATTAACCCAACAATGGCTATTTAAAACTGCACGCGGGGCATGCTGGGACATGAGCCCCACCGGTGCTACAGTGTATACAACAGAACAGTACAGAGCTAAAGTATCATGAAAAGAAAAAGCACATTTTAAAAGTTTAATTACAATCTACAACATCTGCTGTGGCTTAGCATTGCCATCTAATAGTTCCGTCGTGGTCACTATAGCTATCATTAACTTACGGTGGAATCAGTCACAGTTAACAAGCTGACGATAGCCACAGCAGGTTGAGGTTGGTTATAAAAAAATACCAAAAAAGCTAACATGAAGGAAACTCATGAACATAATTTCACATTAACCTGGTTTAGCAAGCTGGATGTTTGTTCGACTGGGCATCAAGCTGTTGCCAGACTTTGAAATCCTGCGTTCTGCGCATGCACAAAAGTTTCCACGAGGGACGTGGATATGGAAATACAAAGCAAGTGATGAGACAGTTTACGCCATATACAAGTGGAATTGTAGATGTATAGATGTGATCATGATTACAGTTACCATTTCAGAAAATGATGCGAGGAAGCATATGGTATGTTTTTTTTTAATTCCATTAATTCAAAGGGGGTTGAATTCATGAACATTAAATTGAATTGACAATGTCCAAAACCTAGACGTTCAGATATTAAACTACATATCAATGTCGAAGAGAGGTCGTAGTCAGACGTCCAGATATTGAACCTGATTTGCACGTCGCGCAGACATACAGCTATAGTCCTGGACGGACCGACCCCATATAGCCATGATCTGCACGTCTGGGAGACGTTTCATGTTTGCTGGGAAGAAACCAACATCGCAGCAGCCATTGAATTGAGCGGCATCTGGCTGCAGGAGGGGCCTGAGTCCCTCTGTCGACACCCAGACTACTCTCAAGCTCCAAAACCTCATTTAGCAAGACGTCATTTTACGAATGCCCAAACGGTCAAAACGTGTTGCTTTTTTCATGCTAACAAGGTGAAAATTGACATGTTGACGTGAACATTTTGTTCACATATACAAAATGCGCACACTAATGTCAATTTTGAGCTTATTAACATGAAAAAAGCTAACACATTTTACCCCTTTTGACAGAGGAAGTCCTGTATTCCTGTACAAAGGAGATACTGGACTTCCCGGAGGCTGTGCTACACCTCGTGCAACACTTAGTTACTAGTTAGTTTAGACTTTTTTTAGTTGGTTAGTTTAGAAAAGTATGATCATATCAACTCTGTGAAATAATAAATAAAAGGAGTAATTAGCAGATGAACAGAATTGTTTAATATGAGATCTTTGTGACCTACAACTACTCACACAAATTGATTGCCAACACTTTAAGGCAAAGGTGTGTTGCCTGTAGTTAGGAGAGCTGTTTGACACATGTAAATTATGATGTAATAATTAATTTATAAATAATTAAGCCAGATCTCATACATGTTTGATGGATGCCTGGCACAGTAGCGAAATCTTGACAATGGATCCTATGGTAACGACGTTATATCTTCGGAAATGACGTATTGGGGCTTGAGAGTAGAACATGTGCTCCCAGGCCACTCTGGGAGCCAGGTGCTTGTTGAAATGTCGGGCATCTCTTGAATAAAATGGAAATGAATGGCGTTCATTCTGTGGGGATTAAAGTGCCAGAAAAATACATTTGAAAAATCCAACAGCAATGTTTCTTACCAGAAATCATGACCCGGCTATTAAATACAATTCACAAACTTTGTAGTAAGCAGTTTAATATACAAACTATTTTCTTGTACTGAACACCACACACCAATCGTAGCACTATGCAGAAGACATGATCATGAGAATCCCGGCAATATCTTCTGCACAGTGATACAACTGGTGTAACAAAACTATTAGAAGTGTTCTGTTGCTGGTCCCTAAATTATAAAAGTACAATTTATCATAGATGTGTATGTATTGGAGAAAACACAGTATATAGGGTGTCGTGACCGCTGCGAGCACGGCGGGAAGGGAACCACCAGATTCCAGAAATTAGAATAAAACACAGGACACAATCAGGAACACAACTAGACAACAGTGACATAAAGACATCAATGACAGGACTGGGGAAACATACTTGAATGTGGACTGAAATACATAGGACTAATTGGAAATAACAGGAAACAGCTGGTGACATCAGGATTTTACATGATGTTAACAAGGCAGCATGGCACACAGGAGGATCGGACATGTAAGGCATGACAGAACTCCCCCTACAAAGGCGTGCACACCGGGCATGCCCACGGAGAGCGAATGGACGAGACCAGGGACCTGGAAAACAAAAACAAGACCATTAATGGGCACCGGGAACAAGACAGACATACACAACAGGCACAAAGGCAATCATCAAGACAATAACTGACAAATCACGGGGAACACAGACAGGCACAGGGGCACCAAGAAGGGAACCCCAGTGGACGAGAGGTGGAAGCCGCAGGGGCAGCAGGCGACTGCAAGGCAGGAGCAGGAGGGACCCTCGGCAAGCGCAAGGAGGGAGTAGGAGGGAACATCGGAGGGGGTGAGTAGGAAGGCAGAGGGACTGGCCAAGGAGGGAGACGAAGGGGAGACTGGCGGAGGGGAAGAGGGAGCAGAAGCCACCGCAGGCAAAGGCGCCGCCACAGCCAGCGAAGGTGTAGACGACCGACGAGTCGGAGCGGGGACACTCACAGGTGACCGATGAAGCGGCAGAGGTCGGACCGTAGTTAGCCGATGAGGTGTCGGAGGTGGGACCGAAGGTGACCCCTGAGCGGAAGCCAGGGGGACTGCAGGCGACCACCGAGCCAAAGCTGGAGGACCCACAGAAGACCTCTGGCATCTCCTTACATATCTGGCTTTTCTGCTTTTTCCTCTTCCCTTCTACTTTTTGAAATGGAGTTGGGGGCACCTCTGGAGGCTCCAGCAGTGGACCAGAGGGTATTCCGGGGTTTCCTGCCGCATCATCGCCTCCACTACCCCATTCCTGAGCTGCTGTAAGTTAAGCCGAACCTTTTTAGCGAGGAACGGGTCCTTCGATGGGAAAATCCTCCCTAGGATATCCCCCGTGTGAGCAACAAAGACGTGAGATGTGGGGTCCTTCCATACCTCAGGTTGTTGCAGCTAATAAATCACCTCATTTACGAGACCGTGGTATTTAACCTCGGTCAGCGGAGGCGTCTTCTTGCGGAGTCCTGCCATTCTGTCGTGACCGCTGCGAGCACGGTGGGAAGTGAAGCACCAGAGTCCAGAAATTAGGATGAAACTTGGGATTTTAATAAGGGCAGGACACAGTCAGGAGCAAAACTAGACAACAGTGACCTAAAGACGTCAATGACAGGACTGGGGAAACATACTCAGATGCGAACTGAAATACACAGGACTAATTGGAAATAACAGGAAACAGCTGGTGACATTGGGATTTCACATGAGGTTAACGAGGGGCTGTGGCACACAGAGGGATCAGATGAGCAGGGCGTAACATAGGGTTAGGTATAGTCTGTAGCCTCAGGCACCTTTTGGGTTTCTTGGAACATATCCTCCGCGGATAAGGGCGGGGGGCTACTGCATTTTAGTCTGATGTTGAAAAATATTTCCTTTAAATTTAAATGTGACTAACTCCTAAGGAGTACACTAACAAGTAACAGACCTTTGATGTCCACAGGTAGACATGTACACCGATCGTTTCTGCCTTTTGAACCCTTTCGTTATGTGTGCCAAATCTTCTTAATATCTATGAAAAGAGTCAGTCTCTGCTGTAATGAGATATTGGTTCAGAATTTTAAATTAATTGCAACTCTTGCATATCCCTTGGTTTTCCTTAATGGGCAAATTATAATTAATATTAGAATGTTTGCATGCAAACTTAGTACATAATAGCAAAGACATTGTCTTTGAAGCAGCAATCCATGGCAGAGTGTGAATTCAAATATTCAAGAATTTGTTAAGTCTGCTACTTGACTTGGTCGTAATGTTGTAGAATGTTACATTGAGTGTCTTCATCTAATTCTGCTGTTATTCTGTTTTGAGAAGTTTCATAGTAGCAAGATTTCTCAAAATTGGGGCATCTATGCCTTAATCTTAACATTGTGAGACCATTTTTAATACAAACTTATATGAACAGTAAGTAGGCCTATACAGTAAGTCACTGTAGTGTAAATGTATGGGCATTGATTCTGGTAAAACATACTGTATTTCCGCTTACAGTTTGGTCTTCAATTTGGCTTGAAGTGGCATTAAGTGAAGAACAACAAAAAAAAAAAAAGAATAACTAAAAAACAACCCCATAGAGTTATCCCTCCTCCACCAAACTTTACAGTTGGCAGGATGCAGTCAGGCAGGTAACGTTCTCCTGGCATCTGCCAAACCCAAACTCATCCATCAGACTGCCAGAGAGATTTATCACTAAACAGAACATGTATTCACTGCTCCAGAGTCCACTGGTGGCATGATTTACACCACTCCATCTGCCTTTGGTGTTGTGAGGCTTGCATGCAGCTGCTCGGCCATAGATGTCCATTTTATGAAGCTCTCAGCGCACAGTTTTTATGCTGAAGTATATGAAAGGAAGTTTGGAACTCTGCAGTTACTGAGTAAACAATGTTTGCGACTTTTACTCACTATGCACCTCAGCACTCAGCGACCCTGCTCTGTTGCTTTATGTGCTCTGCCACTTTGTGACTGAGTTTCTGTTATTATTAAAAGTTTTCTCTTACAGTTGACCATGGAATATCTAGCAGGGAAGAAATTTCACAGACTAACTTAGTAAGTTAATTGTAAAGGTGGCATCCCATGACGATACCACACTTGAATTTACTGAGCTCTTCAGAATAACCCATTATTTCACAAATGTTTGTAAACCTGACTACTTGGCTAGGCACTTAATTTTATACATCTGTGGCAATGGGTCTGAATAAAATACTGGAATTCAATGATTAAGAGGTGTGTCCCAATGCTTATTTCTACGTAGTGTATATTCATTTATATCTACATGGGCCCTTGTTTTGGTTATTTTTCAAAACTCTGTCATAAATCGTCTCCCACACTAAAATGTTTTCCCATGACTGATATTTATGCAAATTCTTCAAATGCAGCTTTATATAACATCTAATTGTTCTGTCTAACAATTTTGAAATCATATTCCAGATATAAACTAATAATTATAACTGTAGGTGGTCGCATTTGTATGATATTTGCAAGAAAATTGTGTGTCACTTATATTGTTTACAAACAAACAATGGATGGAGCAACTTCTTCAAAAGGCAACAGGCTCTATTCTCAATGGCCTATAGCTGGAGAACTGCCTGTCTAGTAAATATGCATCTTTGCCTGAAAAAGTGGTTCTTGCAGTGATTGTGTGTCATACAATGTTGTATTGCTAAAATTCTGTTCAATTTCAATTCAGTTTTATTTGTATAATGCATTCTTATAACAACATTTTTTCAAAACGCTTTACATTATCCCTGCCAGTAAGCAAACCAGTGGTGACAGTGGAAAGGAAAAAGGAAGAAACCTTGGGAGGAACCAGACTCCATCCTCCAGGGACCAGCAGAGGAAATCAGATGGACAAGATGGCAAAATCCTAATTTACACAGTCCAAAGTTTGAGTTTCAGTGTGGGGGGCAAGTGGGTAATGGTGGGCAGGTGCTGGTGCTGCTTCTGATGGCAGAATCAACATTGGTACAGCAGCAGGGAAGGAAGCCAAAGCGACGTCAATTCAGTCGATTTCGCCTGAAGTACACGGCCAGCTTATTTATGAAGGGGGCAAAGGCTTGTATATGAAAAGACCAGGCTCACTGAAAATGACAAACTGTATTGAAATGACCTTGTAATACTTTTTCCTTTAGTACTGTAGTAGTGCTCGTGAAATCAATTTATAAATGTCATATCCTAGACCTGTCTTTTAATTCATGAAACAGCAATAGCGTTAATGAGCAAAAAACACTAATTTTTTATACATACACAAAGACCCTCTGACATGACAGCATTGTGTCAGTAAATGCAAGATGGCTGGCAGCATTTGTGAAAATTAATTTAACTTACTTACCTATTATAACTCTAAGAATGCAGCAGTGTGAGACTAGTATATAAAGAAAAAAAATATTCTCTATTTGTCTTTCTCTGTTTTTCTCTCCCTACCAAGCAAAATATATCAGGCTGTGTTTTCTATTTGTCAGTTGTGCATATTGTGTTTTTGTTATGTTTAATGAACTTTATTTGTATTGTGGATGCAATGTTTTTGAATATAGTTTTGGGCCCAGCTCTGCACTCTCTTGACTTTTTCTTGGCTTCTTCCGTGTGCCATGCCCCCTCGTTAACCCCCATGTAGAATCCCCATGTGATCAGCTGTTTCTAGTTGTTGTCATTAGTCCTCTGTATTTTGTCCGCGTTTCAGTTTGTTTCCCCAGTCAGGTCATTGTGTTATCCGTCTGCAGTCTACAGTCCACCTTTGTCTCCGTTCCGTCCCTGCTGGGCACGACAATATTATTATAATTAAGTGTATTAATGGTTTATTATTAATATTAAAATAATAAGAAATCTTTATTTTTAAATATATTATATTATATAATAATAATTACTGTTACTGTCTATCATTCCATCCATCCATCCATTATCTATACCGTTGTATCCATCCAGGTCACGGGGAAGCTGGAGCCAATCCCAGCATCATCAGGCTAGAGGCGGGCTACATCCTGGGCAGGCCACCAGTCCACCACAGGGTGTCTGTCATTGTCTAAATGTATTTTTACTGTCTAAATATATGTATTCAGCTAGTGTAAACATGCACAATGCTATCACAGCGAATGCGAAGCTGCTAAAGCATTACCCTTTGTTTCCGCTGAGACGTGCCGCATGATTCATTTCCCCGTGCGTACAAGTTATCTTAGGTCGGCATTCACGGTTTGATTTCTGAGATTCAGATCGAGTTCTAGGTAATTATTTTTTTGAATCGGTTGGTTCAAGTTCTAATGGGTTCGAAAACTAAGGTACCACTGTATATCAAACATCTTCATCACACCTGTCTTGGAAATGTAACGGATCTGCTTTTCGCTCTCAAACACCAGAACGACACCAAGAGCTGCTTTCCATTATTTTATTCGATCCTGTAGAAGACAATTAAACATATATATTGTCTTCGGACTGCAATGCACATCTGACCCCCTCATCAATACACGGCAGCATTGTCAGGGGAGGCGGGGGAAAGGCGAACTACGGCAACACAGGAGGTACAAACAAGGGGCGATGTGCAGGTTTGTAATTGCCACAGACAATGAATAAAAATGTGTTCTCAAAATGATAAAATTCACAAATATTAAATAAAATCTTTAAATAAATAAAAATAACAATACAATTTGAAAATATTATAATTTTAACAAAGTGCAATTCTAACTCTGTTACAGAAACTTATGTCATTTGTGATAGAAGTACGACCATTTCTGTCCATTGGACCAAGGGGGGCTGTGTTAGGGGGAGCACCATTTAACTTTGAGCTAATAAATGAAGCTTCCTTTTTTTAGCTGCAGAAGTACATAATGGCCACCTTTTCAGAAGCTTAATGGCAACAAACTCAGTAGTGCCTTCCAACACTTGAACAACTGTTCACAGGTCCTCTGGCCCAGGAAATACACAACCTACTGGGCATGGAGCATATAATTTCATGCTTCTTCAGCTAGTAGTCTACTTCACTAAAGGTGTTGCAACATTCAGTTGCAAAGGTGCAGTGGTCTGTACCCTGATCAGCATTCCCATTGTCCAGGCAGCTTTTTTGACACTGCAAACTGTGAGAAAGAAGACCCTGTCTTGTTTTTGTCTGTGGCATAACCTGCCTTTTTTCCCCTGACTGCCCCCCCATTGAAAGGAGATGACCTCTGTGAAGCATTGATACCAGAGAGCGTGGGTGTGTAGGCATTCTACTCAGAAGGTTTTTCACCTCCTCATAGGAAATGGCATGATATTTTAAAGGGGGGTTTAAGAGAGGAATAGTTATACAAAATAAATGAAGAATTTTAAGCTGATCATAGATAATGGATTAGTACAACCTTTGGAGGTCTATGGTGAGTTTATAGCAAATTGTGGTGAGTCATCTGTAAAAGAAAACAGTCTTGGTTCAGTATATGGGTTGATCAGAATGACTCTTTAAATAGATCTGGTACTGCCAGATTGGGGACTGTTTCTCATGTAGAGACATGAGAGCTTAGAGATGATGTAGTTGACTTTTTTTTAGATTAACCAGTTTGTATTTCCCTTGGTGCTGCACAGGTATAATGTAATAAAGTGAAAGAGCCTTTGAGTAAAGCTTAGCATGGTGTTTTACAAATATAGTGGTACCTCAGTTCTTGAACTCATTAGAACTCGAATTTCTTAAAAGTCGAACCAACCAGTTTGAAAAAAAATTACCTAGAACTCGATCTGAATC
>JAODJW010000106.1:19828061-19852362 GCA_026777045.1 Hyperopisus bebe | reverse complement strand
GTCTTGTCTCGGTCTCGACACCCTCTGGTCTTGGTCAGGTCTTGGTCTCGGATAAGGTGGTCTTGACTACAACACTAACATACTGGAGACGACAATACTGAAGGCAGAGGAGGAGCCAAGGTGGAGTGAAGGCAGACGTGGGTGGTGGACAGAGCAGTCATGGCCTTTGATGCTGTCAGGCTGCCATGTGTCTGTTTATGGCAAGTGGTTATGCTCCCTTATGCCCAGCCAGAATCTCCCTTTTAAGTACTGCAAAAAGGGGAAGTAATTTTAAGGCAAGGGAGCCTCATTGTGAACCGTATGCCGGGTAATAGTAACAATGACCCTGTAGAGCAACTTTTATAGGATAACAACAGATTTGCAGCTCTCATGCCTAGATCTGCAACCAGGGCTGGCTCTAGCTTTTCAGGGGCCCTAGGCAATGCTTTACTTGGGACCCCCCCCACCGAGAAAAATTAATTTCCTCCAGAATGTTGGTAATTCTGGAGCCCTATGCAGCAGACTGGTCTGTCTGTAGCTAGAGACGGCCCATTTGGAACGACAGTGACCTACAGGGTTACAGATGGCTCCTCCTGACTGGTCAGATCATTTGCACTGCATCTTTCATAACCATATATGTGGGCACAAGGCAAACCAAACTAAAAAAGATGCCGGTATTGATATTAAATGGGAGTCCTATGTAGGATAACGCAGGCGTACGTAACCAGGCATATGATGGGTAAGAGTATAATGTGATCACTGTTCCAGGGATATCAGGATGGGATGTTATGATTGGTATGAAGACATGATAATGGAGGCACAGGAATGGGTTTTCTGCCTGAGGTATTTCCGCTGTCAGTAGGAAATTGCAATCCACTCCCTTGGAAAATACAGGTATTCCCCTAATAACGAGCCTAATGCGTTCCTGGAAATCAGCTCATAAGGTTAAATCTCGTAAGTCAGTGGCGTAATTACCATTCATTTCAACAGGAACAATTTCTAGGCACTAGATAAATTGAGATGGGATCTTAGGATTGCAAGCAAGAATTGCGGAGCCCGAAGAGGGTGCAGACGAAGTAACTGCAGGGAAGAACGAGAGGCCATCGGCAATACAAATATGGCCGCCGGGGGCAACTTCATCCATGCTGAGCTCTTATTTCTCATGAATAGGAAAAATCTGGCTCAAGTTGGTAAATGGTAATAAATTACTTCTATTGTATATGTGAGGACCTTTGACCCTAGAAGAATTTGGCTACTCCTACATATCCCCTCATGGTCCTAGAGATGAATGCAAGGATGTACTCACATCCAGGGCAGGGCAGGAAGTGCCAGTAGTGTCGTGCCCTCCTGCAGCAATCTGTCCTTGCCTCGTTTGTCCAGAGAGCAAGCGGTTTCTCTATCCACCTAATCACTGCTGTCAACCGCTTTTTCAACTTGTCTGTCCATAATGCAGAGGGAGAGAGAGCCGCATCTAGCTTGAAATATCAGTGTCCAGCAAGGTCACAATGGCCGGAGCTCCATCTGTCATCCTGCCGGCCCGTTGCTTAAATTCTGGACCTTCACAGCACGGCTGGACGTTGGCCAGGGGAGAGCTCATCTGTCTCCTTCAGCAGAGGATCCCTTAGCTGCCATGGTTGTCATTGGTAGGTTAGCAATCTGAGATGTATGTCAAGGACTTTTTTCCCCATGGTTAACCATCTGCTTTATATCATGCATTTGCTGAGCTGAAGCCTCTTCACAAGCAGGAGGGTGCTTATCCAGCACAGAAAACATACTGAAGCTGCACAAAAGTTGCACGAACTCATTCGGAGTGACCGAGCTGAAATCCAACGGAATTGCATTCAGTCGCGGCTTCGGTGCTTGAAGAAATGAGGTGAGCAAACTGTGTCTTGTCATGTTTTTTGGCTTCACATTGCAAGACCTGCTGCTGTCATATGGCTTTTTAGAAAGTAGTGCTGAGGTTCACAGTGTTGTATCCTGCTTTGAATAAAGGCATATGTTAATAAAATTACACCATGGTTAAGACTTTCCATCTTTCTATTCAACTGTTTTTTTTCTGTGTTTCAGCCAATAAGATCGTCTTTTTCAAAAGCAGAGGTTTACTTTTTCCTAAGATGTGTGTGGCTTTGGTTTGTGGCTCCATAGGTTACTCCAATGTCCCTTTTAAGGACAAACAGAAGAATGCACATTTAGACAGAAGTACGCTATTTATACCTCAATTGTGACGTTTTTTTGCATGGCTGATTTTCATTTTTTATTTAAATAACTAATTTTCAAAATGCATAGGCAAAGTAACAGATTATTGGTGCTATTGTTGCGCTAATGTAATGCACTGACACTTAGCAGAACAATTACATGACACCTAATTTTACAGTTTAGATTCTGGAGTTGGGGGAGTGTGAGAAAGAAGAACACCTTAAATAACAACAATGAAATTTGCTTACCCATGAAACAAGACTCTGTTAGACCAAAATGGAATGTGTCAATTTATCACGCAGAGAAATACTAAGTTTGGAGGTCCGGGAAGCATTAACACACTATACTTAACAAGATTTATAGGGCCATGTTCAGGCAAAACTTTATTTGATAAGCTACATCAATTCATAAAGAGACCTTGTGGTGTGAGCTCTTGGTGTCTGGGTGATGAAGATTACGTGATGGCAACTAGAAGCTCAGAATATCAACCAGTGTAACTGAAAATTCAACAGCTAAAAAGATGCACTTAACTGTTTTATTTCCAAAACCGATGAGATGCATAAATTCCATAATGCTGGTGGATTTATTTTAAATGGAAATCGTAACAGGTATGCTGGGTCAAAACCTTAATGTACGATTGAATTTCTGAGTAGAAAAAAAGACGTGAAACGCCAGTGTTTGAAAAGCAAACTTCTTAAGCAACTTTGCCATTTTTTCCTGAGTCTATAGCAGATAAAAAATATGAGAACTTAACCTTAGCATCAAAGGTTTGCAAAGTTTGCTCTAGGAGAAAATAGAAATCAGTGCTTTTGAAAGTCCAAACAGAAATGTTAACACTTCCTCATTTCACTGTTAAATGAAAAATCTCACTTTGATTTTTATAGAGATTGGGGCCACATAGTGGCCTGGTGACTCAGTGAGTAGCACTGTCGCTTCACACTTCCGTGCCCGGGTGGGTGAATCTCACCTCTGTTCTCTGTGTCTGAGTTCTCCCCATGTTCTGCCTGTTTTGTGTGGATTTCCTCCAGCAGTTCAAGGACATGCAGCTAAACTAGTTGGCATTTCTAAATTGCCTGTAGTGCATGACTGCTTGTGCCCTGTGATGGACTGGCCTTCCATCCTGGATGTACCACAGCCTGGTGCTCTGTGCTGCCTGGAATAGGCTCCCACCTGGATAGGTTGTTTGAGGGATGAATGGATTGGGGCTCTGGTTTGGCCTTAAAAGACACAGTAGGATATTTTGTTACAAGCCTGAAATTTGCAAATTCAACTAAAATAGTGATGGTGATTCTATGGCTTCTATTTACCGATCCTCTTCTGTCCAGAATAGCAAGAATTTTGTTCTGGAAAGAAGCGACACTATGAAAAATTGATGTAGTGACCAATATAAGTGGAAAAGTGGGCTCCAAGTCTGGTTAAATGTTGCATTGAGGAATGTGGATTGGAAGGAGAACCTGGCCTAGAGCAGGTATGACCTGGGAAGATGATGAACAGATGTGTGTTTTGTCAAGTGAAGTAAGTAAACTGGGTGATGGACCTGCCTGCTTAAGAGCTGCCAAACAAGCTGGGGAAACTTCACGTTGACAAGATATACCAACAATTGCCAAGTGTCTCATTCTGCCCGGCATGTCCACCTGACCCTCCTGTCTCTTCCCTAACATGGCCCTAATAAGCCACGCCTGTTTATGTGTTCATCTTACTTCTTGTTCCTACCCTTGCATTAAAGACTCCCAGCTGCCTCTCATTAGCTTCCTCATTAATGTCATATATATGTGCTTCCAGTCCTGAATTTCCCAGTTCAGTCATTGTTGTCAAACCCATGTGTTGCTTGTGCCCTTCCTAGCTTGACTCTTTCTATTTTTGATCCCTCATGATCTTGTTTATTTCCAGTCGCTGATCATTTTATTTCAATAAACCCCCTTTTGTTTTGCCAAAATGCTGGCCCTTGAGTCCTTTGTCTCTTGTTACGTGACACTGAGCATACATAAAACCTACCAATTAAGATAGCAAGTAAGGCTTGATGGTGTTTAATAAGTAATTATTACACGATGCTTGAATCTCGCTGTTACAGTTCATGTAGTTAACATTAATGGTTTGTTGGCATTTCTTCAGGCTTTAAATACTATTCCAAATGTTACCAGCACCACTAAAATCTGATGTTTTTTGTACTTTAAACATAGCTGTTTGACTATAACTAATCGCAGCATTAGACATGAGAGGGATACTGAAGGCAGTGGCTTATCGCTTCCCACACTATGGATACTGATGACGTCTTCTTAGCTGATAACTGAGAAAAAAAAGTGTGAGAAATTGAACAAGCAAATCTGTATGTTTTTTACTTTTCGTCAAGACTGGGCTGATTCATCAGAATCATTTTTGACATGTTCCAGAGTGCAGTAGGTTATCATATAAACATTGGCATTAGGAATAAGGCTAATGTGGGGGCAGGCCCCCTAAACAGTGTTAGCCTTATCGATCTTAATTATTTCAAATCTTTCTCACATTGCATCCTTTCACTATGTCATTATTGCATATGTGCCCATAGCGATGGTATGATACATTGCACCCACCAACGGGGCAAATTCGGTCCCCCCAAAGCCAAACTTCTTTCGATGTCACTGCATGTAAGTCATTTGGTTTTGTAGGAGTAAATAACAAATATGCAGTTCAAGTCACAAGAAATTTGCATAAGTTATAATTATAATCTGATATCTCAGGTTATAGCTGGTTGTTTGCTGTGTTTCTTTTGCTGAATAAATAACTGCTCTGAAAAGATGAGAAAATCATGGATGAATGATACAGAATCATACAGAACCCAGAAAATATACCCGACGAAATGAAAGTGGATCATTTCAGTCTGTAGGTAGGAGTAGCCTGCAGAGTAGGCCTGCTGCCACCTACTTGCCTACGTAGCACATGTGCGCCAGGTCAACAAAGGCTTGCTTCTTCTCCTCTCCTTGTTTTCAATGCCTTGTATAATGCTCCACCCCCATGCCTGAATGCCGAGGAAGCTGACAGGGCCTCTCACTGCAGAGCTGCAAGACGCCCTGGGCAGATGCGAGGGCGTTTTAGCAGATGCAATGTGACACAGCCGGCTCGCATCTGGGACAGAGAGGTTCAGTGAGAAGTTTGCCTGAAGGTGTAGCTAATGCTGGTGTTCAATGGAGCTCATCGACAGCTCAGGTGTGTGCTGCTCTCTTTGCCCCAGGCAGGTCATACATTTGGGGACATAGGGTACACCATATGGTTCTTTGCTATTTGCTACGTAGTGATGTCTGACCCTCATTATCACCAGAATAGTAGTTTTTAATTTACAAACTTTAAGTGCATCCATCTGGCTACAAGATATCGTTCAAATGCAGTCTTGAAGCTTCCTTTTTTGAGTTCAGATAAAACCATGTTTGATTTCATTGCATGGTTCTTCATCTTTGGTTGTGACCTGAGTGATTCTTGGCCTGGTCTTTGTTTGGTCTGTTCTTGACTTAATGGTGTGACCAGAACTTCTGTTTCCTGCCCTTAATTTTCCATTTAACATTGACTTGTGCCTCATCCCGTGATCCACTGAGTCCTCACCGTACTCCAAGGTGAAGTTCATCCCCTGTCTAATCCTTCTTTTGGCCTGGTTCTAGAACTCCAACAAAAAGCAAGGCGCCAGCATGAGAAGCAGAACGCTGAGCCTTTAGAGGTCTTTTCCCATACTCTTTGAGATCTGTTTATGTGCAGATTTGATGAAATGATAGAAGGTTTGAATAAAAAATGTCTGACTCTGTGTGCAGATGAATTTGAATAGTAATGGCCTGAGCTTTTTAAACCAGAAGAGAAAATGAGTTCCTTTATAGCAATTAAATAAATTTTTAGTTTTCGTTTGATTTTTGTTTGTGATATGGGATGTGAGTCATTGCTTGGCAAATCAGCCCATCATTCAACTATGTTTATCCTTTTCCCAGCTGCGTTGTGCTCTTTTAATCGCTTGTTGCACTGAAGGAGATTATCACTCTAAAAATTGCCCATCCTCTTGTGCCACTGCATTGGGAACAGCTGCTGCCTAACCACTGGCTGGCTGTCAGCAAACACACAGAGCAGCTCAGCACAAACACAGCGTTTTAGGTTACAGGTTCGGTTAACATGGCAAAAGATTACAATAGAAACACTTTTCACGTATAAGCAATATTTAAGGGAGGCAAACAGCAGTGGAGGGAAGTGGCAGGAAAGAGGAAGTTTAACAAGAAGGGCCATTGTCCACAGCTGATGCTAGAATGAATCTGAGAAGGTTCCCATGGAAATGTTATTCTGTGATAGACACAAAAAATTTATTTGGAAGCAGTGTGGCAAAAAACATAGCCCATCCGGGCATCTTTCAACTGCTTATCCTGGGCTCATGGGAATTTTACTTTAACAAAAAAGTTCTGAGGGCGGAAGGAAAAATGATAAGCTCAGAGAGAGAAAACCAATCAGATTGTAGATTATGTGGGGCCAACCAATCAGATGTCTCCAGTTGCTTGGACTTACCTCCTCTATAATTTGATTGGTTATCTCTCTGAACCGGGGCATTTGTAGCTATTGAAAAGATCAGGGGCTAAGTCAAGTTTACCCAGAGCATTTTTTTTTTTTTTTTTTTTGAAGGCAGATTGGCATCGGGGGCAAAATACTCAGGGCTAGGTTTAAAATATTCGGGACCTAATGACATCCATGCTCTGAAGCAATCATTTTTCTTTCTGTCCTCAAAACATTTTTGTGTAAGTAAAGCTTGCACAAGCTTATCCTGGTCTGGGTAATGATGACCCCATTCCAGACGGCATAGGGCACAAGACTTGGGGATACACATGTACTTATCAGGGAAAACAGCACTATTCTTAAAATGCAAGATGTGTAATTAAACAAACTATATTTGTAGCTATGCTCCCTTTTTATTGCTAGCCTGAGAACATTTAAACTTCTGTTCGCAAATTGAGTAACACGATTTGCAAAATATACTTCCACACCGATGAGAACTGCAACAGTAGTGATGGATCTTTAGTGGGTGGTGACTGGGATACAGGTGCGGTGGCCAGCAGCAATCATGGCAACAGGAGACCCCCATTATGACTGGATGCAACCCAACGAGCTCCATTCCAGCAATGCTGTCACTGCTTTATTGACATGGCGAAATATATGGTGCTATCTTTCAGGCTTGATTTCACCTTGCGGGTTCATGGCTAGCAATTTAAAGAGAAAGAACATGAGGAAATAGGGAATAGAACATGGGGTCAGGAATGACAGAGTGGTTTATTATGGTGTTATAGGGGAGTGCTGTAGTGGGGGGCGGATGGGTGAGGGGAGCGGAAGCATGCTACCGGTACTGTGCTATCTCTGTAGACTTGATATGGTGCATGTCTGTAAGCGTAGCACAGCTGAGACCAGGTCCTTGCTGTCCTTTTGAAAAACATTAAGGTTTTCCGAATCCTTGTATTCACCATGGACAAAATTTACAAAGAATTTGTTTTGGTGGTGGCATGAGTATACAAAAATACAAAAGAATACACAATAACAACACAAAAGACAAAAACACAAGAAAGAGATAGAGATTAAGAAACTGCGCTATTGATAATAAACAAACCATTTTATTTGAAAAATAAAAACTGTTTTGTTTCTCTCAAAAAGGGCATCTGAAGACCCGTGTGCACATTCATCCTATGTAGACAATTTTACCGTGCTGTCCCCTTTGTCAGAGCAACAGCTGTGAGCCGTGTTGCAGTGAGGAGCATCAGCACTGCCAGGCACCAGGTGATGTGATGTGGATACGGTTGCCAGGTGACAGTAGTTTCACTGAAGGGGATGCTGTGATGTATCTGCATCTTTGTAGTTGACCTGCCACCCCAGAGTTTACGACCGTGCAGTTAAAGGTAAGCATGCAGCTTGCAGAGATACTGCCTACGTTTACTGCTGTAGTGCAACACAAGTAATTGAAAATATCTGGGAAATGCAAAAAAATAAATGTAAGTATTAACTGAAAGTTTTACTGGGTGTAAAGTGGTTGAGGATGGATGGATGGATGGATGGATGGATGGATGGATAGATAGATAGATAGATAGATAGATAGATAGATAGATAGATAGATAGGACCATGTCATATGGAGATTGGGTGGAACACATAGGGACTTTTTAGGAACAAGTTTAAAGAAAGCACCACAGTATAACCGAAGATGGCTATTTTGGTATCAGCTGAGGGACAAAACACACAACAACAACGTGGGGATTGCATCATGGAAAGACTACAACTGTGCTCAGGGCACGAGTTCAGGACATGTTTTCTGGGGCAAAAAAGGATAAAATCCATCATTCACAGCCACTTATATAGTACAGGGTCGCGATGAACCTTAGAACATGGGGCATGAAGCGGGGGACACCCTGAAGAGGATGCCAGTCCATCGCAAGGCCACACTCACTAAGGGACCAACTTAGAGACACACATTTACCTAAACAGCTTTTGTTTGCATTGCAGGACAAAACACACACACACAGACCAAGATGGGAATCAAACCCAAGATCCTGGCGGTGTAAGTACACAGCGTTGCCTGCCATATGATGATAGGAAGTATGGTTCCGGCAAGCTGAACGGATAAATTTGTCAGCTGACTTTGTCTCGCCCTGGGGCATCCATGCGAGTTTCTGTTTTTACAAGGACATTTAAGGTATGCAGCAGATGTTGCAGTGTATAATTATTTTTTATTTAATTTTTATGTAAATGTCATTTTAGCATGCCCAAAGACACAATTGCAACTGCAGCTTTTCATGTCGGCCTGGCAGTATCGCTCTCAATATGTAGCATGTAATGATCATCAGTGAGATGGAAGAAGAACAGCAGAAAATGCTTGCATATTGTTATTAATGACTATGCTATTAGACAACCATTACTGCTACATCAGTCGGTGATCACAATGTGTTTCCTGTTATCCTCACTCAGTATGGGTGGTTGTGACTTCTTTAATGGTCTCCCATATCTAATATTCTATGAGCTGTTTCCTGAGGATGGCTCTGGAGCTCAGCATAGTGCTTTCCTGCAAGCTCTAAATCTTTCTAGTCTGCAGTTATCAGACTTTGATGGACTTGCCTCAGAATGCTTGTATTCCATAAGTTCCAGCACCACCCCAGCACAGAAATGCTAGGGCCAGCTGTGAGCAGAGGTCACTAATGGGGAGGGATGGGGCCACATCCTGCCCCCCTCCCTCACCTCCTGCCTCACTACCCAACATTACTGAGCACACAATATCAATCACTGCCATTGTAAGAGTTTTAGAGTAGCTTAGGATTCCTGTAACATCGTCTTAGTTGTTAATACAGAAGAGAATGACTGTAAAATATCTTGTTGGGCTTATATTTTTTTATAGATTATTTATTTTTTGCAATTTGCACATCATTATACATTTGTTTTTAATACGTTTATAGCATTATAGAGATTAATAGCTGTTCTGGAACTGCATCAGTTTAGAGTTTAAATCTTTTACCATAAAACCTCTTGCAATCATGCTCCATTTTATTGCAGTATTGATTATTGCATAACACCATATAGCAATTAGAGAATTCCATCCATCCATCTATCCATTCATTTTCTAATCGCTTCACCTGATCAGGGACAGACTGAAACCTCTCACGCAAAGTACACCCTAGATAGGATGCCAGTCAACTGCAAAAATGAAAACCTATATTTTTCCAGTATATGACAGGTCATCATTCCATTGGGATAATTTTATAAATGTATAAATTCAATTTGCTTTATAAAATACGTGGTTATGCCTTTAACATTTACAATGACAAAAAAATAATTTATTGTTGAGCTCAGAATGTAGTGACTCAGTTTTGCACCAAGTATGATTCATTATCCGGTCAGGTGATCTGGTTGTGTTAGGTTCAGGATTAAATATTTCTGTTAATTGTGTTGTGCATGAGATTGAATTCTCAGGCCTGATATATAAATAGAGGGAAATATGTTTAAGTGCATTTAAGTACTTATATCTATGAACTACATATATACAACACATAAAAACAATGGAAAGGCAAAATTAGTAAGCAAAATGATAATATTTTTGTTATGTAATTTTGCTTGATGTGATGGTGACCTGTTATCCTTACATGGAAATAAGACCAAGGTAAAATAATCAGTAATACGACGTGGTCTTTTGTTTGTTTTGTTTCTTGCATTTTTCTTTTGCCTGTTATTTCTGCGGCTGGGTTTTCAGGTATTAATGCATATTTTAATGTAATTACGTGGGGCATTCATTAGCATAGATCTACTTCAAAATGCATGGCTTCTATGCTAAGTCCTTCCGGATTTTCCCTGCAAAAAAAATGACATTCATTTTTTGATAAGGTAGTGCAGGCCAATAGAGACGGGGATTCACTCCCGGGTAGAGCACAGGCCACAGTAAGACCCAGGCATGTAATCATGCTCGGCTCCTGATCGTCTGCACTGGGGTTACTCATTTCTTCTTCATTCCCCAGAATATTCCAGCAGACGTGTCCTCTGTGAGGCTGAGAGGCAGTAATGATTGTTGGGGTTCCCTCTGTACAGCTCCTGGCTGTTGGAAGCTGGAATTTTAGTATGTGGTGAAAAATACATCAGTGGTGTTTTATTCATCCCTGTGGGGAAACTGGGAAGTCTTCACACATCCCATCTTGCTCTCCATGAGAGACACAGACACGCATATATAAATAATCAGGTGAGAGTGAGTTTTTCAGTGAGATGCTGTCCTTTTGCTCCTGTAGCAGTTGCTCAAGGGCCTAGTAGTGATATGCTTCCTTTGCCAGCCAAAGGGATTCAAACCCACAACCATTGAGACACTGGTATAACCCTTAACCAGCTACACTATACATCACCCTAAATGCATGCATCCATCCATCTTCTATTACCACTGTTCAGGGTTGTGGGGGGTCCAGAGCCTATGGGCACAAGGCAGGGAACAATACAGGATGTAGCTTCACAGCATCGCAGGTCACACACTCACACAATCTGATAACTGCAGTTAACCCCAGCAATTTTTTGGACTGGGGGGAAAACAGAGTACCTGTAGGAAATCCCACAACAACACAGGGAGAATGTGTAAACTCCACACACACAGAGCCACGGCGAAGACTCAAACTCAGATCCCAGAGATGTGAAGCAACAGTGCCAACCACTGCACCACCATGCTGCCCTACTTTAAAACAAACAGAAAAAAATCTTCATGGCACATGGGTGGATTTTGTGTTTGTGTGAGTTTCTTGATTTTAGCAGATATTGATATTACTGTTTTAGTACAATAAAACAAAGGTGCAGTATACCTCAATACAGAGGAAGGGAAAAAACTCATAGACCTTCTTCACAGCTATAGGTGCCATGAATGACACTGCTGACACTGCTAACAGGAGTAACAGTTGTAAAATCACTCTGTTGCTTATTGTAACCTTTATTTCTATATGTCCCTTGTGATATCTGGATTGTGTTTAAGCGAAAAAAAACCGACACTTCCAGCAGGAGGGTGATGCCGGTGCTAAAGACAATCAAAGCTGTACCCACTATACCTAATGGGATTAATTTCATCTACCAGTAAAGCTGCTGTCGCCATGGAAAGCATCTCATTATTCAACCCTGTTGCCTAGCAACCTTTGATCGGCCTGATTAGAGAACGAGATCCAATCCAGAAAAGATCCGAAAGAATTTTGAGGAACATAAACATGGCATCTAGGACCCCCCCCAATAACATGAGATGCATGTCCCACAGTCCAATGCATATTCAAAGTTGAGGCCAGCACTATCTATACAGTGAATACAGAAAAGGACTTATTTTTCAGGTGAACCAAAAAAAAAGATTCTCTTGTCAGAGCAAAGGTTGGTCGTTTGTTTAGTCCTGTAGGAAGAAATCTGCACAAATGTGACAACCACTGTTAAAAAATGTGTTTTTCTCTTTGCCATACATTACAGATATGGCCTCATTCTCATTACATCGACTGCTTTTTCTCTTTGCCATACATTACAGATATGGCCTCATTCTCATTACATTCGCTGCTATCCGAACTCCACTTATGCTCGGCTTTTGAACTTCACTTCTAAGACATTGTAGTCTTAGAAAACAAGCCATATACATCATACAAGGGATCTTCTTATGTAGACATCCATCCATCCATTCATCCATCTTCTAAGTGATTAGCCAGTACAGGCTCACTAGCCAATTTCAGTTCTCCTTATGAAAGATTAATGTTAGGAAAATGTCATCAAAGTCATAAATTTTATCTGGTTTTTAGATATGAAGAAATACAGGTCAGTCTGTCTAAAATGTAGGTCTTTGTTTCTCATGATACATTTTTGTTATGATACATATCAGCTATGACATTAATGGAAGCTTAAATATATTCGGCTTGGCATGTAAGTGTTAACACATGCTTCCGGTTGTAGTATTTGGCCACAGGATTTAGAAATGGCAACAATATCTAATTAGATCAAGGAAGCTGATGACATGTCTGATTATTAGATAAGTAGGATAAAGCTTATGATGGGCCATTAAGTTATTTAAATATTTATATATCAGGTTTAATCACAGAAGTTTGACAACATCTGGAAAGTTTTGTGTCTTATTTCAGATATTTTATATAAACTTATGGCTCTGGAAAGTGTTTTTTTCTCTCTCTTATCATACTAGCTATGGCCACTGCAATGGTTCTAAATATAACCACTAATTTTCCCCTTTCTATGCCAAAAAGACCCAGCTCTCTTAGTGTGTCCCCATAAGCTAAGACTCGCCACGCGCTTTTTGTCCTTGAAGTCCTTTGTGAACCTTGGTGACCAGAGCCATGTATTCCAAAAAGGGAATAAAATGTGACATTGTATCTTATAAAAATCACTGCCTTAGATACGCACTTTAATTATTATTTGGACTCATATTGTGGCATTTTATTTAATAATTTAGGAACCAAGAAATGTATCACAATAACTAATAAGAATGTCATTTTTATCATTTTACCATTTTCAGAAGTAGAGAAGAAAGTATGTAGAAAACTTCTAGTGCTGATTTGATTTTTTTCATTTCTTAAAATGAAACTTAATCCCTGGCTTACCCATTGTGATACCTCCTATTTTACTGTCATCATTTCTAAATTACAGCCTTTTAAAGTAGTGAATACACTCATCAATGCCATATATATATATATATATATATATATATATATATATATAGAGAGAGAGAGAGAGAGAGGGTGCAAGATAGAGCCCTGTGGCACTTCACAGTCTGTTTTACCCTAATCAGAGCAAACAGCTTGTATTCCTAAGCCATGTGTGCTGTCTTAAACCTATTTCCCATTCTCTGCCAGTTGCTTCTCACAATGTTCAGTGATGTTTGAGGAGATCTCTGTGACACTGGGATTTACAGCATTCTGCAGCATCTGCTCATTGCTGCAGGCTTCTTTGGGTAGCTGGTCTCCAACATTTTCTGGCATCACAGATGGAAAAGGCCCCGTTTTGATGTTCTTCATAACATTCTCAAAAAATGCATCTTGATGTACAGGATATACGTCTCTGCTGTCAGTGTTTTCCCAAGTATAGCCAGTCTCCTCATGATCCGAAAAATTGGCAAAATGCTTATCAGAATCATTACATTGGCTTGTACCTTCCATGCTCTTTAAGAGCTCATTTTTTGTATGGGAGCAATCAATACTTGTGTGGAATCCATACTTCTTTCCAAGCTGTTTAATATTTATTTACAGTGACGGCACAATTTGTTTTTGTTTGGAATCTGCTGTATATTATCTTAAAACCCGTAATATATGCTGGGGCATTTCATTGATACTTCACCATGATTCTGTTACGGTACTGTTACTTCTGATCTACCTGACTAATCCTACGTAATTACAATAGCAAAGGGTTTGTTTTGATCTCAAAGATACTTTTTTTTCCAAGATGAACCCAAATTGCTGATGTCAGTACTGACCATTTCTGCTTTCCATCAAATCCTTTTAAAATCCGTACCCAAGCTTAATTCTTTTGTTTTGATCTGATTAGGCATTGTTCTGCTTTGTCATATTCAGAGGAATATTGCAGATTGTGTGTTGTTCCTATTAACCTTGTCTAAACCTGCTGGTCATTGTGGAATTCCATATCATTTGATCTATTTATTATTGGCTTTGGTTGATAGTACTTCCAAGTTATTATAGTGGTTTCTGGTGTCTGCTAGTTTACCTGCATTTATTATATTCACCAGATTCTATCAGGATTTCAGCAGAAACTTAAATCCAAATGCCATTTTTGTTTAACAATGAAGCCAGGTTTTTAGATGTATATCACTGCACAATCATTCACAAAATGTTATTATATGTATGTTATATATTTTCTGCTGCTACCTGATTTACTAAATTTAAAGAGGCTTTTCAATCCTTTCTTACCGATGTTTCTTGTACTGTACCATAAATCCACATGATTTAATATTAGATATTCATGGATGCTGCTTCTCATGGTTCCTCTGTATGTTTACTTTAGATATTCTGGACCTTTTCATTTATTCCATTCCACTTTAACAAATTAAATCTTGTACTGGCCATCGTATATTTAATGTGTGTTTGACATATTTTATAGAATGCTTTTATAGTTGCAGTGTGTTAGTAATAACAACAGGATCCAATCGTTGTATATTCCATCCGGTTCTCCTATGACTCACACAGGTGAGAGTGAAAACTGATCAGCCATTTAAATGGAACTCCTGCAGCAGCCACGGGATTTGAACCAGTGACCTTCTGGACAGTGACACATGAAATATGGTGACATGTCCTTCTGAGGACTACCCCTGCCACAATTGCCCCCCTGGCTCTGTCAGCAATTTTCTGCTCACCCAGCTGCTTTCTGTCTGCTCCTTTTTTTGTCTACATATTGTGTCTTACGAGGGATCATGAAACAATGCCTTCATAAATAAAATATTCTTTGGCTTAAATTGTACATGTGGGCTGGATAAGAACTACGCTCAAAGGCTGTTTAATTTGACCTGAAATTACTGGCCTGACAAAAGGAAATATGTATCCTAATCTGACCCAAGCAACATAATTTAAAATATTATTTTTATGTTAAAAAAAATTATAAATTTTGGTAACATGAAAAATATCCATCCATCTATCCATTCATCCATCCATCCATCCATCCATGCATCTTCTATATCCATTGTACTATGCAGGGTTGGGGGGGATCAGGAGCCTATCCTGGAAGGGAACATGCAGGGAGCATTCTTAGCAAGGGTGCATGGCAGGGAACAACCCAGGACGGGGCGCCAACACACTGGAAAACAAATAAAATATCACAATGTATATTTTAATCAATACTCAGTCATAAATATAGCACGCTATTTGTTATAATGAAGAATTGATTTCTATAAAATACAATATTACATTTATTTATTATTTTTGTGGGGTGGTATGAAGCTCAGCAGCTTGGGGGAGTTGAAAGGGACTGTCTGACCCTGCCCATGTCCCATGTCACCTTGGATAAAAGCAGCTGCTAAATAAAATGTAAAACAATCATAACAAGTTCCATGGAGGGGATGAAGGATTGGTTGGAGAAAATATGCCCGGGTGGGAAATGTCATTAAGAAAGACAAATGAAAACAAATAGAGGAAATAGCCCAAAAGTGAGCAAGATCTCGTTGCGAGGTCACTTCAGGGCCTCAGAATTTCAGGTTGGGCTGAGGCGAGGCAGGGTGAGGCGGTCCGAGGCAGCAGTCCTTGTGTGTGGGTGGCCAACGTCGATGGGATTCTGCGTTCAGAAACAGAAATAGCCAGAGCCCACAATCTTTTGCCTCTCTCTCCTACCTCTCCTCGGCCTCACCCTTTTAACCATGGGCGGAGGGCTTGAAAGGCGCTGCAGCTGGCCTGCTTGACAAGCCGCCAGCCACAGCCCTCGGCGCCACCACCTGGAAAGGCTGCGCTCTGCAGGCACTTCTGTGTTTATTCATTCTTAATGCAAATAGCCCTACTGATAGCTGAGCTTCAAGTCCAAGTGTGAGCTGCCAAAATACATTCTTGAATCAAAATGTTTAAAATATGGCTTTACACCTTCCATTTATTGTTTTTGCATCCTAAACTTAACCATTCCCCAAAACTTCCACATTATAAGTACATATAAGTATGAAAACCTAAAAGGAATTTGAATTCATTCTTGAAAGTGAAAATTTGAAAGTGTTTCTCAACCAAGTCCCCAGGGAGCGTCAGACTGTCCACGCTTCTGCTCACTCCCAGCTCCCATCATCTGAACCAAACAATCAAGAATGAAGTAAGCAATCAAGAGCACTGAACACCTGGTACCAGTGTGTTGGGACTTGGGAGGGAGCAAAAATGTGGACTGTCTGGGGGTCCCCAAGGACTAGGCTGAGAAACACTTATTTAAAAATGAATGATTAAAAAAGAAGAAACGAAATTAAGAAAAAAAAAAGAAAATTAAGAATTCTCTTGCATCTGACCAAGATAAGTTGATGGACAGGTGGAAGGACCTTGTCTTACACTAATACACCAAAAGGTTGAGATAAAAGAGCTTCTTCACACCATTATTTATGCAGAGAGAGCTTCCCCACCTGGGCCTTGACAACAGAGTGGAGTAGCTCCGGGTGCTGGCTTCTTCTCTGCTACCCCTGGAGTCAGTAACCTCCAGGCACTAGTCCTCTGTTTGAATCTTTGTGTTCTACAACCATGCTGCTCCTGTCTGCACATACTTGTCTTGTGAAAGCATCAGTGTGTCTTTTGCTGACTCATGGTTCTCGGTGTGCTGCCTATCGGGGGGAAATGATAACACACACTGACTTACTTACACGAGCAGGTTGGCGTGTGTGTGTGTCCCCATTTTTTGTGTATGCCCCTGTGTGTGAGCTCAAGGTGTTCAGAACGTGGATTACCTTAAAGCCTATTAGAGCCCCAGGGAACAATGAGTTTCCCTGCAAGGCACACAAAATCCAGTGAAAAATCATGACTTTGAGCTATCATTACTGCCTGCATACACATTCACTTCGGCTTATAAGCTGATCTTGTGCTTTGTTAATAAAGCCTTTTGTCTTTCTCTTTATTCAGACATCAGTATCCTTTATTACATTAGTAAATACATATTTTAGTCCTTTTTTTGTATTAGTTATGAAGTATTTTAAAATGTGCTTGCAAGCTAATGTTTTCTGTCTTACTTTTCTGCTGATCAGGGAAAAAAAATCAAACTGATTTTATGAGCCAGACAGATTTCTTATTGTGCACCGGGCTTGTATAGTCTAGACCTGTGATAAAAATCTTGGGCTGAAACTGAAGGTAAATAAAGTGATTCCTGACTCTCCAAAACTAAAATAAAGCATAGCTGTATCAAGTAATTAAGACGATCCAAGCTTTGCGTTTTAATCAAATGATTATCTGTCGGTACACATATTCTGTTTTCAGAGACAAGCATGTTTAATGGTTGTAATTATCTTACGTTCCCAAGCACATTACAGAAACAATAGAATTAATTTGCTTAATTACAGAAAATTGAGGCTTTCCTTATTTCAGTGCTTATGTCAACTGCAGCCTTTTAAGTAGCAGTATTGACTGCAAAGAGTCAATCAAAAAATCATTTATTTCTGAAGAGTCACTTCAAAAAACATTTTATAAAATAATAGTTGTATTAAAAAAATGATAAAAAAGAAATGTGTTTTAAATAAGGAAAAATAAAAATGATATTTTTAAAAATTACATACCTTTTCCACGCACGATCATGTTTTCTTGCAGGTAACTAGATACAATTAAGTTACCGGTTGTCAATGAGGAAATGTGAATGAAGACTCATCACTTGATGAAGCACAAATAAGAAACTGCATTTCACAGAAAGAACTTGCAAGTTACAGCACTTAAATTATATAAATACTTTTGGCACAGTACTAACTCCATAGTATCAGTAGGTCTTTGTGGAAATGGACATATTTTGTGCTTCAGTTCTAGAATCGCTGAAGGTTGTTTGCGGAAAAAGGTTCTTCCATCAATGCCCACAGCTTCATTGCAAACCCAAAGGACCATGTTAGCACGTTTAGAGCAAAACAAACGCACATTATGTGTTTCAAATCATGTGCATATGTATGACCAATGATTACGGAATTTAAAATGGCTTCATATGAAACTAACAATAGTAAAATTGGAGATGAATGTATCCCTTACTTTTTATGTCATATTCAGGTAGATTCTCCTCTTTTAAATTTTTAAAAAGATGCAGTAAAACTGGTCAGTGAAATCTCTGAAAAGTGTATAAAAATAAATATGCCGAATAAAACATTTGGACATTTGAATTTAATTACAGTAAATTTAAAAACATTAACAGCAGAGGATGCTATGTGGTCCATTTGAAATTTAAAGTTGTTTTTGCTTCCTGCCTACTGAGAAGAGGGCAGCGTGCAGCCTGGCATCTCCATGGTCGGGGGTTGGAATCCCACCCCTGCCCTGCTTGTGTGCCGTTCTCATGATCTCCGTCGGCTGCGTGGGTTTCCTTCCGCAGTCCAAAGACATGCCATTAGGATATCTGGCATCTCAAACATCCTCATAGATGTTTATACGTGTGCCCCTGCCACCAGGTACCTGGGCCTTGTACCATGCGCTGCCTGTTATGAGCTGTAGATGACCCTAAATGTACTGGAAAAAAAAACTTTTCCATTTCCAAAAAATTTCCAAAAAAATTTTAAAAATATATATCCAGCAACCATCCATAGTAATTTAATAACTGTACCACTTCCACTCCCTATTCAGCATGTCAATCATTATTGAAAAGTATTTTATTTAGCAGATGCTTTTGTCCAAAGTGACATACAATCCAGGCATGTCAAAAACATATGTGCTAACATGTAATCGACTAGGCATAAGTGCACCTGTGCTGACTGCCTAGGTATGAGTGTAAATAGTAGAAACAAGAGCTACACAACTTCTTTCAACAAAGCATGAACCTAATAAGACAGTTCGATGATGAGAAGTGCAACACTAAAGATTATTATTAACTGTTGAATTGGTCTTATCTTTTATCCTCAACTGTGAGGTCATACCTCTCACCCTTAGCCGTCTTGAAAATGGTGAATGACAGTTTTTACATTTCTAATGTCACAGCTTGCTTAATTGTGTCACCTTACAGAAGAGGTCATACCCAATATTGCTGTATGGCGCAGTGCGGTACTGGGACCCACTGACTGATTGGTAATGCGGGGGAATCCAGGGGCAGTGCTAAGACACTTCCGCCTGATCCAACCTGTCCCACCATCTGCCAGGACCAGTGGACCGCCTGCAGTGAGCCGCTTTCATGAAGACGGCTTTAATTGCAGTGTAGCACACTTGGGCTTTGCTCTCCCTGGTTAATCTTCAAGGACATTAACACAGATTTTGTACTTCAGCCAAGGTTGGGACCACAGTTCTGTGTGGAACATATTAGGTGCTTTTTTGATCTCTTGTTGGTTTCCAGTTGTATCCATAACAGTTAGATTTAAAAAGCATGATATTCTACCTTTTTCCTTCGAGACAAGTCTTCTAATATTCATGAATTTCCTTCTTTATTTCTCTGTTATGTTATCGGCCAGTATCAGTGCAAGAACACACAGAGTGCACAAGGTAAGTACATATACATCTACCTTGGTGTATTTTCTGTTCCGCTCGTCGTTGCCATGGAAGCATCTGAGATGGTTTTTTTCTCAAGCATATCATGTATGCTGTTCACTTTGTGGCCAGGATTGCATCCTACCCACATGGTGCATTTGGAGAATTCTAATTGGTTTATGTCTCATTTCTAAATTATTTCCTGCAACAAGCCCAAATGAATGGGGTGACACATTAAGGCTGATGAGGTTTTAGAACTGAAGACACTACAGTCTGAAGTATAAACACGCACTTACACTACATTTATACATTTTGTGCCACAAACTGAGAGAGGTGAGATGAACACTAAAATGAAGTGTGTCTCTGTGAGAACTCACAGAAATAAACCTTACTCCACTGATGATATCAGTCCTCAATAAGTCATTTTATTTTATTTCCAAAGCAACCTGCTCTTAATGTCTTTCTGCAACCAGGCATCACGTTTTGCTAATTCCAATTATAATTTGCATCTATATCCTCTTGAGACCCAAAGAAAAAAGTGTTCTTCAATTTTAGGTTTTTTGCCTTCGGAGGAAATAAGACATCTTACGATTTAGATTTTTTTCAAATTTATTTTTATTTTTAGTTTCACAGCATGTCCTCTTTAGTGTACAACAGAAATAAATATGTTTCCTTATATCAGTGAAAAGATAGATGCAAAAACAAAATGTCCACTACAATAGACATAAATGAATGGGTGGGGTCTCAGAAGGATATGCAAAACATCGTATTGTTATTCCAGCATGAAAAGACTGAAAATCAAACAGTGTGTCCCATATTTGTTGGTATTCCATATTCCAGAACACATCTGGCGTGGCCTGAACTTTGCAATGTGGGCAGATGCATTTTCATTGTTGCTTAACAAAAACAGTATTGGGACCCTCATATATGAACTGTGCTGGTGTGTAATTACGGGGTATAATTGGAGACCAGTGAGATGTGCTGGCTCAGCTTGCCTGATCACGTCAATGGATGTGAGACTCAAACACCTGCCACTGGGTCGTATTTGATTTCCAGTCCCATTGTCCTCAGATTCAAGTGCTCGTTTTCACTTGTTAGAAAGCTCGATTGCGAGCCATCAGAATTCATCCTAGCTTTATCGACATGTGTTTACTTACAGGCTCAGGCAACATACACAAATCATATTTTTGTTGCTCACACTGAGATTCAAAGATTCAAAGGTTTCATTGTCATTGTGTTACGAGATTACATTGGTGACTTAAAAATACAAAGTAAAAGATAGATTAAAGATGTCAACAGTATACAAAAGAGTAAATTGTACATAAAAGGACAAATTAGGTAAAAATAACATAGCGTAAAGTACAGGAGTGACAAATAACCATTAGTGGGGTTGCCGTAGGCCTGTGTCTCCCTGGACGTTTTCTTTTTGGGCCCCTGTCCAGGTATCCGGGCGGTTTGTCAAAAATCAGCGGTTTGTCCGGGTTTAGCGCTGCAACCTGTATTACCCAGTGCTGCAAGTTAGAGTGGAGTACCAAGGGAAGGAAAAGGCACCGATATTCAATATACATCAGCCACTCATACACTCTTATCATCATACAGCACTTGCAAGACTCGTGCACCCATTTACTTTAAAAATTAAATGATTTGTACAACCCTACATGTCACGCTGCTCACGAATGACATCAACTTCTGGAAACCATTGGCACTTTGACGCTTTATTTTTGTTTTTGTGTTAACAGTGAATCACGTTGTTAAACAGTGAATCATGTTTGTTAAAAGTTTAATAAATTTTCACTTAGCGGTTTGTAACTATAGACTTGCATGCAAGTATATTGTGTCAGTTGCGTGTAGATTGTAACACGAGAGTTGACTTTAAGCATGGGCCTGGGTTTCTCTGGACACAAATTTTTATTTTGCGGGATGGTTAGGGGAAACTCATTAATATTCATAAGAGCACTCCCTGTTCGGCCAGTGAACTGAATACTCATTAATATTCATGAGATAACGATATTTTATTGGTTGGCGAACGTGAAAACCCATTAATTTTCTGATCCCTGTACACGTCTTCTTTTTCGTCTCACCAAATATGGTAACCCTTACCATTATTGTAGGTTATTGTACATACTTGCATATTGCACAATGAATATTTCCGTGAAACTGCAATATTTCTATTTGTGTGAGTTATATCCTTCCTTCTTAGCATTCAGTTGTGAGATGACCCTTGGAAAAAAAATGTTCCTGAAACAGCTTGTGTGGGTATGAATGCTTCTGTAGCGAGGCAGATCCAAGCCACCGAACCCAAGGGAGATGTTGACGGACCAGCTTTCTGATCCTCACGCGGGCCGAGAATATAGGGCAGGTTCCCAAATTCTCTGTGATCACTTTTCCTGAGGATAATCTCAAAAACTGTTTCACTGCTAAATTCACAGGCACTAAATCAAGGCTACATTTTCTCTGGGTTCATATACAGGAAACCGTCGAGGCAATGCAGCTTAGTCAACATCTTTTTGGGTTATAAGATGGTTTTTGTTTCTCCAGTAGAGGAGGATACAAAAGCAGGTAGAGGCAAAAACAACCCATCTGGCTAATGAGGTAAAAACAGGTTCAAGCCAGCAACAGCGGAACGGCAAATTTCCAGAATTTCCCGCTGGGATCAATGAAGTTGATCTTAATCTTAAACTGAAATTTATGTATCAAGAACACCCTCAAATGGGTTGAGATAAACAGACACAAAGACAGACAGACAGACAGACAGACAGATAGATGATAGATAGATAGATAGATAGATAGATAGATAGATAGATAGATAGATAGATAGATAGATAGATAGATAGATAGATAGAAACAATCTTTCTTTATTAGTCCCTAAGGGAATTGCCAGTGACTATTATTGTAAAGAACAGTGTGATTTCTGAAAGTCCATCTTGCAGATCTGAAAGCTCTTGTCCAATTTGCAAAATAGACCAGATGTCAATGGGGGCTGCTGGCTTCTCAGTTTGTGTGTCATGTAACAGTCATAGTTACCTCATTAAATTTTGCAGATATTTATTATATATCAACTGATTGAACTGAATGAAAAATAGAATAGGTAATAGGTAAGCTGTTGCCAGGAGCCCTGTGCAATCACATGGATGCTGTTGTGTTTTACGCACATCCCCGAGACAAGAGCACCAATCACCTTTCTGTGAGGAGCGGTCTTGACTGCCTGGTGTAGCCTGTTTAGGATTTGTTAAGGTGAGGGGTATAAGAGGGGTTGTAATTCATACGGTGGGGCCAACCTTATCATTAGTGAATAATATGTTTTGAATAGGTGAAATGATGCGGGACAGCACTCAGGGGGCCAATCAGCTTGTATCTGGGGCGGGTGCCCATTTGGATACTTCCCTGGTCCCCGGCAAACATGGCTCTCAGCCCTTTCGCATTTCTTTTTCAATTATGTTTTGGTGATTGTCGCTGATGCGATTTGACACGCTTTGTGATGGAGATACCTTAATCAATAGCTGCTAAATTGCAGTTTCAATTTCCTAGCAGACGCATGCATTCTGATTGATTTCAGGTTTGCCGGCACGCTACCCATTTATCCAGGCGCCTTGGCCTATGTGTAATACAAAAGGGCTGTTTCCCCCAAGACATGACCCAGGGACCTTCTGGTCACAAATCAGACACTTTATTGGCTAGAAGCTGTGCAGCTCAATATACCATTCAGATTGTATATTTTCAACAGAAATCAGTCAAAGGGAGCATCTCAAGGTAACAAGTGATTGGATTTATGTTGCAGGGAGAACCTGCGTGTTTTTTATTTACAGCGGTTGTTCGGTGAGGCGCTGCCTGCAGAGAGGATGAAGTGGAGGAGGACGGGGCAGCGACATCAAGGCCGCGTCGTGAAGAATGTTCCCATCCTCGGCGGTGAGTCACAGAGGTGTACGCGTGCCCCTCAGAGCCCCATTTTCGTCAAGTTTCGTTCCCAGGGGTTAGCTACCTCGGAGGGTTTCGCTCAGAAAGTTCTGATGTTCACACTTAAAACTTCTGGGCAAGCTGTTGAACTTTTATCCCCTCATCATCTGGCCACAGGGATTACACACAAAGGGAACTTTAAAACAACTACAAGCTCACATCTATTCAAGGAAAAGGCTGTTCTCTTCCTAAACGCTTGGTGTATTCATACCCTTTATATAAATAAATGCATTTCATTTCATGTTTTATTTACATATGTCAAAATGGAGTCATGGAGTGGGATGCTAAGCGGTGCTGAAGTTTTATCAAAGTAGCCTGGTGAACTGATCAGATCCGATCGCCTTTTGGACGCATGACACTGGTCACCATGCTTGCCTGGTACTTGGCTTTCTCTGCGATCGTGCTGAACCTGTGTGCCCGATTTGTACGGCATTGTTTTTTTTCCATTAGCACACTACATTATACATTATATATTTTTTTAGCAGATGCTTTTGTCCAATGCGACATACAAGTGAGGTAAATAGCACAATTCATACATACACTCACCTAAAGGATTATTAGGAACACCATACTAATACGGTGTTTGACCCCCTTTCACCTTCAGAACTGCCTT
>JAODJW010000106.1:19793243-19815025 GCA_026777045.1 Hyperopisus bebe | reverse complement strand
CCCCTGAAATTTATTTCTGGCTACAGGCCTGCCATGAACATAAATATAAATCAGCAGAATCTCTGCCACCATGAGAAAAGATCAAGACACCTGCAACCATCTTTCCCATCCTTTGTGAGTAAGAAAAAAATCCTTTGATGTTCCTCTCAAACCTTTATCACATTAAAGCTTGTTCTTGTATCTTGTGAGCAAATGATTTGCGGCCCTATTCTTCTTCATCACCATTGTGAGACAACCAAAATCACTCTCATGTCATTCATAAAAGATTTTACAATGCAAAGGAAATTACCGTACATCTTTAAGATTCTGATAATCGATACATGATTGCAATTCATTCTATTTTATCAACCTTACTCAAAGAAAAGTGTTTTTAATCCAATAATTGTTATGCACAAAGCCTTTGTGTATAAAATTCAGCTGATAATACTGTCAGCTAAATTAATAAAACATGAACTTTAAATATTTGAATTGTAGTGTGCATGACAATTTTTTGGAGGATAAAATATAGATATCTGCATATAATTTGAACCACTATGCTTAGAAAGCTGTTTCCTTTTTTGCTTAAGGTGAACATTAAACTAAGGAACAAAATGCAGAGACTCAGGCCGAGATGATGCAGTTCATGGTACAAAACCTACGCAGTTTTGTGTGGTAGTACTTCTGGGGCTCCACACTGTAAAATAGCATATTACAGTCAATGCAATATGTTCCAGCTTTGTCTATTAAAGAACATCTCTGTTTACTCCAGGCATTGTGCAAAGTCTAGACACACTGTCAATGACACCTTCAGTATCTGAGAATGAGTCTTTATGTTTAATAAAGTCATCGATTGTTACATCAGTGCTGCACATTCATGTATACTGCTGCTGGACTGAAAATACTGGAGAATAATCCAATGCCGATAATGAATTAAAAGTGTTTTTGATGAACAATGTGGACTAGGAACACATCAGCAAATCAAGTTTAAAAGCACCAAAAAAGCCTAAGAACTTTGTAGTAGGGAAATCAAATAATTAGTCAGACCTGATGAGCATTGACCCTTAAAAAGATGATCACAGCCTTGGTTTGGGGATCAATACCATCATAGGTCCCAAGCGTACACAGACGGCGAGCTATTCCAGTTCTTTATGACCAGTTCAGCCAGTTGCTGAATGGACTTTAACCCACTTCAACAGGTACCCCCTGTGATACATCCCATCACTTCTGCTAACTTGAGGTTCCTAGCAACTGTTAAGACACAGTACGTCATAGTATAAGCACACAGATTAATGAGCAAAAAGGTACCAAATGTGATCGAACAACTGTCTCCAGTTCTCCCCTACGCAAGCCTGGGAGATTCATACATATCTGACACTGCCTATGGCTGTAGGTGCGATGCACAATGAGGAACTTTAGAGTGTGTTTCCATTAAGTAAAACTCACAACTGTACTGGTTAGTTACTGTATGGATGTGATTATAATTTTTTAATGTGTCGGGATTATTTCTTAGGATTACTTAGTGATGTCATATTTGTGTACCTGATTTCTAGGATTAGGTCAACCTCCAAGGTAAGAATAACTCCACCAGTGATGGATTCCATCTGTTTCTGGAAGCAGAGGCTGCATATGTCATTTCGCTTCTGCCCTGTTGCATGCTGGCTCATTGTACTCATGCTGCTCTGTCAAGGGGAAAAAATCAT
Source organism: Hyperopisus bebe (assembly GCA_026777045.1). Taxonomy (NCBI): domain Eukaryota; kingdom Metazoa; phylum Chordata; class Actinopteri; order Osteoglossiformes; family Mormyridae; genus Hyperopisus; species Hyperopisus bebe. The sequence continues at coordinate 19,813,346 of JAODJW010000106.1, read as the reverse complement.
CAGTCAAATTCAGCCACCCACCTGCTCATTCACCCTGCCTCTTGTCTGGATATATAACGTCAGGAGTTTGTCCAAATGGATTTTTTTTACAGAACACTTGCAGCACATTGCCAATGACATTTCATGTGAAAATAGTGAATTATGAAATAAAGCAGCCAGTCATGACAGTAGCTCAGGCACAGAAATTATCCTTCTAGCAAAAATTAATTGCTCAGTTTCCGATATCTTGGAAATGCATTTTCCACTGAACAAATATGGAGTCTCCCTGTATGGTGATGGACAGCTTGAATTTAAATAGGCTGTAAAAGCTAATGTTAGAAACTTTCGCAAATATGTGCATTTTTAAGGAAAATATGTATATTTCTTTGTCAGCACCATTAATAAACAACGAAAAGAAGTTTACACAAGTATAAAGCTTTATGCCACCATACGTCTATTTGTGCATCATGCCAGTAATTTATACGTTTTCATGTAGTTTGTTTTTGTTATTTATAATGTGTTAATATTTGATAAATGACCTAGGCAAAAAGGCAATATGTCCTGAGATCTGGACATTGCCTATTAAAACTAAATTGTTCATTTGGGGTTAGAAAACAAGACTGAGAGTGAAGACACTCCCAATTTCACTTTTCAATGATGGTAATTTCGAATCTTTTGGTTTTCTGTTAGCCATCAAAACAACAGGGAACACCTGAATTTACTTTCTTCAACCTCTACATACACCTAATGCCTAGTTAGCAGCATGACTATATTAAGACTAAGAATGGGATCAACTTTATTGATCCCAGGGTGAAGTTCTTGTGCATACAGCATCAAGTACATTGACCACAGATGAACATAAATATACATAAACATATAGTGCAGAACAGACAAAGTGCAAAGACTACACATACTCTAAACAAGTAAACAGGGTGCAAATAAATTAAAAATAATACAAACAGAACACCCAGGAAAACAGAATTTTGGAATATGAAAGAAATGAATCGACAAACAAATTAACAACAACAATAATAATATTAGTAAATTAGCAATAGCAATTTATGCAGTGAAAAAGCAGAAATCACCGTACTGTCGCTATTACAAAGAAGGAGTGCATCCTGACGAGTTTCGGCTGGGGGCGGAGGGTGGAGCGAGGCACATCGGGAGGTGGTGCTGTAGTGCCTGATGGCAGCAGTTACGAAGGACCCCAGCCGCACCTCTTACAACACCCTTGTAGCCAGAATTGAAAGTTGGTTGTATAAGTCAGTGATGGGAGAAGCTTGGGGACTACAACAGCCAGTAAACCCTGAGCACTTTGCCTGAGGTGCTTGGCACCAGCCACCCCCCAATCCCAGCTTGGAGCTGAATCACAGGGACTGGAGAAAAATGCTGCATATCTGAGGCAATCACAGGTCAATCTACAGTGTCAATTCAATGGAACACGTTCAAGAGTTTTCAGACCAAATGGCCAATTAAAAAAAAAGGGGAAGAGCAGATGGGGAGAACTGTCATTTTGTAGCGGGTGGGTGGCAGGAGCGGGTGGCGTACTGTGAGCCACTGGAAGGGACACAGGGGTGGGGGCAGATCCCTGCTTTTCACACCAGTCACTCTTGGCCGGTCACGCAGGCCTGCCACGGAGGCAGAGGGCGTAATCTGCTCCCCCCATTCACGTCCCTGCCTACTCTCTGTTCACACTGCACATCAACTGCCATTGTGTAGGAGGCCTGCGCGCTGACAGGACCGTCCTCACCACAGACACCCAGTAACTGACATGCACCTGAAAGGCACAGACAAGCAGCCGAGGATTGCCTACGCTGATTAGCTCTCTTGGCAGAACAAATGCATTCTGCATGAAAAGGGTTCCAGTCAGGTTCCAAATGACATGGCTCAGGTACAACTTAGACTGACTGTGGAGCTCCATTGGGTCTTCATTGCTAAGAACATTATTCCATTCTCTACTACTTAAATTGGCACTAGCAGACTTGCAAGTATGTGAAAATTATAAACTACAGAAGCCAATGTCCTAGGTTGGCAAACTATTATGTTTAAAGCCATTTATCTGGACAGAAAACATTTATTTGCTTTAAAAAAACCCTAATATTAAAATAAATACAAATAAACAGTAATACAATAAAATCTAAATTTCTTCTGTTCTACAAAAATCTATTGATGTCTTGTTCAATGGCTTAAAAAGCATAGCTCTGGTTCCCAAACCTCTCGACGGAGGTGCTCCAACCATTACGTGTATTTGTTAAATTTCAAAACCAGCTCACTTTATTAACTAAATTGATTAGTTAATTAACTTCATGACGTATTTATTAACCAAACAAGGTGTGCTGGTGGTCGAAGTCAACAAACAGGCTCCATGGGATGCAAATCTTGAAGTGATCCGAGAAGAGGTCTTGAACCTGCCACACTTTGACAAACATGAAAGCATAGTCTTATGCTTGTATGAATACACTTTTCTTTGGCGTCAAAGGGCTTGCACAGTTCTGTAATTTTGTCAAATGATTTGCATCGTGCGTCGGTTCTCCCCATGCATGCACATGCAAGTGAATGAGAAAGAGATAGAGGAAGAAAGAATGGGAAGCGTTCGGCAGAGGGTGCGCTCCCTCTCTCCGACTGTGTGATACTGCAGTGTGTGCGAGATCTGCCTTGCTTGGGAACTAAGTCTGGTATTCTAAAAAAAAAAAAAATTAACAAGATAGGAGCGTAATATTGTGGTTACGAGAATGCGGTCCTGGGGGTGTAAGCGTATAAATTACAGAGGATTACTTGCAAATTCGTCCAGTACTACCCTTTTGTGACCGGGCGGGCGGAATCGGAGAAGACAGCCCGGGGCCGGGATGCGCGGGCTGCAAACTTAATGAAGCTTTACGCCCTTTCATATCAGGAGGCGAGCACCTTCAGAAAATGGTGAAGTCTCGCTTAAGGAGACCGTCCCCGCCGCGTTCCTGACAACGTTTGCAGGGATTGCATATGTGTCTCTTTCGTTTGGCAAGCCTTTATCTAATTGTGGGTGGACAGCACAGAGCCGTCGTTACTCTGAATTTGTCCTCATATCGCAATGCACTTATCTTTCCTAGCTCAGCGCATTTGGGGGGATCCTTTAAAAATGAGATGGACTGCAAGACGAGGATAGGCTACTAATGCACGGAAATTATTTTCAAAAGAAGAAAGGAATATTACCCAAAATTCAAAACGATATAAAGTTTGCGTGTGGGGAGAGGAGAAAGAAAAACGTAGGTTCTTTTTTTCAGCCGTAATTACACGAAGTCATACATGGTTGTTTTTACGGGAAATGCAGGATGCATCTGTACGAATGTTAACTTTTTATACTTTTCCCCCAACTGGTAAGAGAAACTACCATATTTGTCTATTTCTCTTTTATACCATTATTTCCTTCCTATGAAGACAGTCGTGATAGGCTTTCAAGGAGTGGAGTTTGATGATACAGAGCTCCGAGGCATCATATATATCTTTGCACTTTTTGCGTTATCTATAGGATAAACTCATCGCCGTTAAGCACATCTGATAGAAATTTTGCTGCATTTCCTTGCGTCTCGAACTGAAAGCTTTCCTAGGAATGGGTCCCTAAAGCAACAAGCGACGCCGGAGAATGTGACGCCGGGATGAGGTGCGCGCAGTTTGGCTGAAGATCTCTCCACTTATTTTTTGTATATCCTTTCCAGCAATAAGTGGCTATTCCAATGATCTCGGATCGAAAACATTTGCATTGCTTATAACGATACCTAAGCACCTTTGTGTCCCGAGGTTTTAGTGAGTGGCTGCGAAGAAAGGACTGTGGTGATGGCCATGACCAGTTTAGGAATTAACCGGAGAGCGTTTTGGGTGACGGCGACGCTCTTAGGATTGACACTTTCGCAGGAAATTTATGCTCCCCATTCAATCAGAGTAGAAGGGGATTTGACCTTGGGGGGACTTTTTCCCGTGCACACCCGGGGTTTAAACGGGCTGCCTTGCGGCGATTTAAAGAAGGAGAACGGCATCCTGAGACTGGAGGCTATGATGTACGCGTTGGACCAGATTAACAGCGATGACGAGATTTTGCCCAATATCACCTTAGGTGCGCGAGTGTTAGACACGTGTTCGAGGGACACCTATGCCCTGGAGCAGTCCCTTACTTTCGTGCAGGCGCTTATACAAAAGGACACCTCGGATGTGAGGTGCACCAACGGTGAGCCTCCGGTGTTTGTCAAGCCCGAGAAAGTGGTGGGAGTGATCGGCGCCGCGTCCAGCTCCGTGTCCATCATGGTAGCAAACATTTTGCGTCTCTTTCAGGTAGGTGCTGATTACGACTAGGCTGCCCCTGGGTGCAGTTGCCTTCTGAAATGTCATCCACACACTTGATTAATAGGTTTTGTGGGACATATGAAGTAGATTGAAGTTGTATCTTGAACAATTACATGAAGGAATTTGTATAACACTCGCATATTATGTCATATTGTTTTACACACCGAGAGGAGAGCCCAGATCCCCGATTTCTTGTTGTGGATAGCCTTCCCCTCTTTCCTGACAGGTGCTCCTATTTATCGCCCCATTTAAAAAGGCAGTCCAACGATAAAATAAGCGAATATTAGAAAGGTTTTGCACTTCATTTGTAATATCCAACGCAACCCTTTATGACATCAGTGTCTTTCTATGCGTGTGAATAATTTAGACTCAGTTTAAATAAAATCCATATACGGTTTCGAGGCAACGTTTCCTGTTAAAGCAGGAAATTGCAGTATTATCTTACATAGTTTTTTTGCGCCGTTATGATGTATTTCAGGTAATATGTCGGGAGTTGTTAAATATGCATGCCTTCAGTTATGTTGGCTTAGGCTGATTGAATCTTACTTGAGCATGACGTGTTTCTCCGCCTTAAACTGAAAGCATATCCCCCCATTTTCACACGCCCCCACACTGCTTTCAGTGACTATCCAGTGTTTCGCCGGAGTCATGCAAAAGTCATCATCCGGCCTCCAAATTTAATTTGGCAAAAATCGAAGATTGACTTTTTAAAAACAAAGATTCCCAGTGATTTATATAAAATGTTTTCGATCGGTTGGATTGATGCAAACTACTAGAAACGTTCATCTACGGTTTAGAGGGAGCCATCAATGAATCGTGAGGGAAGTCCTCTGTTTTAACTGCTTAACGTGAAGCACATATGGACGCAAAAAATGTGAATTCTGAAACAAACAATTACTATTAACAAGGTAAATGTAATCTTTCAGCAAGAAACTACGTTTTATTTATTTAATCACCATGTTACTATATATTCATGTATTTAACAGATAGGAGGAGTTCTATTACAGTAAACTAAACGAAAACAAATCCTTCTGGTTTTCTCTCAACAGTACTTAGTATAATATTGCAATATTTGGGCTGTCAATATGCAAATTACCCAAGTGTTCTCATATCTGGGCTTATTGAGTAGTCATTAAAGATGCATCATTTTTATGATGAGACTTTTCATATTCCTGATCACATCATTGCGGGCCCTTACAAAGACTGCATGGCCAGGTGTAACTGTCACGTTACTTGAGCTGGGTTTTGCGTATTCAAACACTGTTGAAGAATCAAGTTTTCAACTCAGTCTGCTTCAACAGGCAGCTCTACTAGATTGCTTAGCCAGTCAATTAAGGGGATGCATTTTAAACTGAAAAGTTTACACATTAAGATCCTTAAGCACCTCTGCACTGAAACTGGGTATATCACATCAGCTGCAGCAAACAGGCAACTGTGTAATCGCATATCTGCTGAGCAAATAAATGGAGTAATTTCTTAAAGTCTGCCCTCCTCAGGCACATCTAGAAGTGTGGAGAAATAAATACTTTCTCCCGCTCCTGGCGCGCGAGTATGAATGGGTTTCTGTGGGGTTAAACCTTTTAGCAGTTGGCATGTAAGCGAGGTGAACAGCCTGGGTTTTTGGAGGGGTCTCTGGATTCCCTCCAGTTCCGGTGCTGTCCTCGGAGAGCCATGTGGACGAGTCTGTCACTCATATGTTTCTTCCAGCATCTGCGCCAGTCAAACTCGTGATTAACTACTTTCATAAGCAGATGCTATTTAATACTAGCAAAGTGCTTAATGTGTTTTTAGCTATAATAGAGAAAGAGCGCCAACATCAACAAGAGTGCCCCCCCCCCAACTGCACACACACCCACCTCTCTGCTTCCAAGTCTAATTTTTTCTGATACTGGCAAACAGTTCCATTAATCCCAGTTCTTAAGGATTCAACGATGTTTCTTATTTCCTGAGTTTTTCCTTTTTTTTTTTTTATTTTTTAAGAGCAATTGTTCCAATTGTTCCCAAATGCTTGGGAGGCGAAGGCAGGCATGCAGAGATAGATGGGGCAGAGCATCCAAATGGGTTGTAGGATACATCGCGAGGTGATTGCTGGCTCACGTGTGTGATTGTGCTGCTTCCCACACTTTCGAGTATTCCCCTGCAGGGGGATCCCCGCGTCCTGCAGATTCCTGATTCCTTCGAAGTCTTCCGTTCTGCATGAGAAGGTGCCACTATCTTCAGCTGCATTATGATGCATACAAACCATAACTTGACAGTCACTGCCCGGAATTAGCTGAAAAATAAGCCTATAGTTTTCTTTTCAGGTTTCATGCATTTTCTGTTCGCTTATCTAGTATGGGGTCACTGAGGTAGCATCGGGTGCTGGGTATGATTCCAGTGCATCCCAGGGTGCACACACAGTGGGTAGGTTTGAGACAACCATTGGACTAAGGGAAAAAAAAAACAATGGAAATCCTCCATGTAAAACATGTAAAGCTCTCGCAGGGAGCAGGGATGTCATTTAAATGACCCACACTGGCGGTGGGAGGCAGCCGTGATTCCCACAGAGCTGCTGTGCTGCCTGTCAGCTTACATGCCACTTTTAAAAGTATCCTACCCGTATGTTAAAAATACTATTTTTTTTGCATAATACATATCTTTCTTCTCCTTTTAAAATTGTCAGTTGAAACATTGTTTTCCAAAACTGTAATCATCAAAGTATTTGTCCAATACTGAAAAACATTAATGGGAAAAGGCATGAATTAATGCAAGTGAACACAAATGACAGAAAAATTAGTACATATGAATTTCAACAAGTAGTTAAATCCTCTCTAAAACAGAATATAGATTAGTTGAATATCAAAAGGCTCAGAATAATAATAATATAACCACACATTTTAAAAATTGGCTCCAAATAAGAACAACTGACACTGCAGTTTTTTTCTCATAATAAATTCTTTTTCATGAAATGCCAGGTTTGCATTCTGTGAAATACAGGGATTCAATTCGCTAAGCTACACAAGGTATTAACTGCCTTCAGTCACTGTTTTTAACCTTTAACGAGATGATGTCTGGTAATAAAGGCAGGTATTTATCCACAGTTAAAGTAAGATGAAAATTAAGTGTTTTGCTATCCATTAAAAGAACCTGGTGATTGTGTCAGAAGGACCCCAGGAACTGCTACGCCTGATCAAATCTCCTGGATCACAGTGGGTGGCGGAACCGACCCCAGTTTGTGCAGTGTTTGCTAGGTAAGCAGGCTCTCCATTTTGCATGGAAAACAAGTGCAATCTTCATAATTACCACCGCGAGATGAATAGGAAATGCTTTCATCCGCTTTACTCATTATAAGGTGCAGCCAAAACACATTTGTAGACATTTATTTTTTGGGAAAACACTTGCCAGCAGTTGCCTCTCTGGGGTTTTATGAGCAGAAAAAAAATCCAGATGTAAAAAAAAAAAATCCAGGACATTGTAGTGGCTAGTTTGTGCAGTACCAGTTTACGAGAAAGGTTTGTGATAACTCCTTTTGGGGGGTTCAGTTACTAGGTTCAACTTGTTTGGAAAGGTATCACAAGGTAGTCAGTTTGCTTGCATTTTTAAAAAATATGCATAAATGATGTTTGTCTCCTGATTTTATTAATCTGCGAGTTGTTCAAACATGCTTTAAGTTGCTTTGCTTGTTTCATCTGATGCTTTGGAAAGAGTTTTTTTTTTTAATTCTGTGTCGTGTTCTTGTATTAAAAAATAAGAAATATTACAGTTGTGTGGCACTCAAAATTGGGGCAGGAATTGGCAACTGGGAATGCCAGCCTTTTCTTAGGGTTTAGTAGCTTTCAAGTTTTCGGCTTGACCAAAATAAGATCTGCTGCTAATGAGGTACCTGATTTTTTGGATCTCTGTTGCAATCGGTGCATTCAGAAAACAAAACGGGCCAGCTGTAGCTGGTGACTAGTCCCTGTTATACAGTTTATATGTTCTGTGCAGTCCTGTGTTGCCCCATCTCTCCTATCAGTATGCCCTTTGGGACTGCCACTGGGCCAGAGTAGATTGCACTGTTAGCATCTCTCTCTGTCTTCAAAGACTTAAGATTTAGCTCGTGTAGAAAGGGTATTATTATATAAGCCTCCACGAGGATGCCCGATGTCAGACAGATGTACTTTTGGTTGTAAGCAGTAATAGGGATCTTTACGGTTACTTTAACTGTCTATACTTGCGACATGCTGAGAGTGCGCACCCAGACCGCTCACTGAGAGTGCCCTCCTGGGAGTCATCGTGAAAGTAATTTTGGATTATCCGATCAAATGAAGTGTAGTTCTCGGGTTAAATAGTTTTGAAGAACCTCGCTTTCTAATCAAATCTGTCCAATAGAAGCGTGCGTTTCAGTGTTATAGAGCACCTTGGATACATCTGTACTGCTGTGTGTAGTGAAGCACGGACGATGTGATCCTTGTATTCCTATGTTATCTATCGGTCTGTGATGTGATGCTGTTTGTTGCATAAAACCACAAGTCGTATAATTTTCATCAAGACTCCCTAAAAAATGTCTGTGTTTCTCCCAGAATGATGGCTGAATGACCATATACACTCTTCTCTACTTAGCCATGGAACTTATCAAGCCATATCTGGCTCCAGTGCCAGAACAATTTTACCCTATTGATCTGCAGCAATAATCTGATTAGTTCCATTGCCTGGGGTTTTTAGCTCATACTGTATCTGATCTTATCACTCCAGAAAAGTTTATATAGTATAATCTCAGATTATGGGTTTGGTTGGTTAAATCGACTAGTTTTCATCTAAAACCCTTTGTGAAACAACATTGTGAAAGAACAGGTAGGAGTAAGCTACATTTTGGCCACGGACATTTTATTTATTCTACATGGACTTCGCTGTTCAGTCGCATGTTGGATGCAAATGGTTTGAACCCATATTGTTTCCTCGGCAACCCTGCCCTGCGTATACCTGACAGGTGCCTTTGTGCTAGTAAAATCCAGTACCTATGTCTCATAATTATAAAAAATGTAATTCCATTCTTAATATTTATTAATCAGGCCATAAGTTTCTCTAATGTTTCATGGACTGGGATCAATTAAAAAACATCTTAAAAATTGGAGTCTCCAATTACGGTGTTCAGTTTAATGTAATTTGAACTGCGCAATTCATTCAATCAACAGCTTAATGTAGGCTAATTGGTTAAGAGATAAAAAGAGAGGGGGAAATATTTGGAATGGGTTTATATTCTCTTTATATAGGCATCTATTTTTTTGTATTATCCAGTAGCAGTGTAATTTAGCAGATTAAGTAAGAAAGGTTGCAGGTTCTTGTTCCAGAAAGGCCATTGATTCAGTACCTTTGAGAATATTGGCCTGCCTTGAATATATAGATTGGACCCAAAATAAAATAATTATCTGAATATTGTGTAAGTCAGAGAAGAGTTTTCTTTTATAATAAAAAAATTTGTGTATGTACAGCTTACTAAAATACATTATTTAATACCCTTTTTCACCAAGGAACTCAGAACAAACTAGAATAGCTGTTTCAGTGGTCTTGTTACCATGGCTGCTTTTCTGTTTTCTTTGTAAAAATCCACTAGGAATGCAACAATGAACATGTGATTCCCCGGCGACCTGGAACACTTCTCATTGGGTATAATTAATTGTGGCCTATTGATGCCCTGCCACTCCCTGATCAAAGACACGGTCTCCTAACGCAGATGTGCACCTACTAATCATTTAGCACCTGAGTGATTTTCTTTTTTTTAAGCAGCACTGATCGTAAACAACACATGTTCAATGCTGCCCGCTTGGCTTGTTTCTGTCCTGTCTGCTATTGTTTGCAATCGATTGATGAGCAGTTGTACCCACCTTCATTTTAATAATACAAAAAACAACAATGACAATGGTTTGCCAGGATGATCCATCAGATTGTAAATAAGTAGAGTTTAATATTGAGTAATGGGTAAGAGCCAATGCAGCTTAGTGGCATTCTCCATTCATCGAAGCCCGCTGCACATTCCACATCAGACTGTTGTCCTCTGAAGAACCGTTTTGGGCAAATTCGATCCCTCTCTCTCATAAAAAGCAGTCCACTTCAGTTCTGCCACTGATTTACTGCGGAATGATACTCTGTGTGGCTTCAGCCCTAATAATGTTTCCTGTCGAGGTCTTCGGCCGTAACCACAGCTATTGATTGCCTCCCACTGTGTATGAAATGGTAGATGAAGGGGTTATGCGAGAGTGAATTGGGGACTCATCAGTCACATGGATCCTTGTTCCCCAAATCCTAGGCGCAGATGTTTGCCAAATTGGCTGTAGATATAGATGCTGATTTGGAATTGCTTATTCAAGAGGCCAAATGTGTCATAGAGTACTGTTGCCATGGTGTGGAATAGCCCACTCATCCAACTCGCTACTTCAGTGATGAGCCGCGGTAGCGAATGGAAGTGGGATGAGTAAAGGACATGAAATAATAATGTTGTACATGATATGAGGCCAGAAATCTATGATGAGGCATATAAAACATCAGTGCCCATTTATTCCAAGGTTTACCTCCAGTCTACCTTCTTATGAACACAGAATATACTGAATTATGGCTGCATTGATGCTGCAAAATATGTATACATATAATTATCAATTTGCTAGAAGAACATTTGTCAGATCTTTCTCTGTAAAATATGACATTTCTATAATGATGGCATAATAAAAATTAATGGTGAAGCATGATTGATGCACTGATGAGCATGAATACTCAAACCGGGTCTCTTTTTTTTTTGTCCAGAAATGAACTGAGTAGCAACAGTTCACCCATGACACGTCTACCAATAATTGCCGCTGCACACAGCGCCGCTTGTCATGTCTCTGGTTAACGGATGCCGTCGCATTAATCACACGAGGCATTTAATTACCGTTAGCCGCATGTGAGCGTGCTTATTATGCTTTACAACTGTGTCAGCACACATTTGACGTGGAGATATCCGGAGATGGCGTATTTGGTGTCCTGGACTCGGTTGGGGATGAGACGTACTATTTTGCTGTTTCTTCACAGGGTGGGAGGGTGGAGAAGTGGGGGGGGGGGGGCTGCTTAGGTGGCCGGTGAGGCAGACAGCAGAGAACATTTGGACAGAGGGCTCATTTCCACCTCCTGCAGGAAGAAAATCTGCCATGGGGATGGGTGCCAGGCGGCCAGACGGCTGGCAGGATGCAGTGTTCGGCCAGAGGATTACTGCGCCGCACACATGTAAAACTCCACGCCACGTAAGGCCGAATCAGTGGGCTTAGTCATCGTGTCGGTCTAGGGTGAGAAGGTGTCAAAACGCCACACGGCTGAAAGGTGAAGTATCTGGAGGGTAGCCCTTCCTCCGGAGACAAGCAAAGCTTACCGGTCTATTCCGGTCCCCGGTTACCGAAGGACACAGCAGCGTCCAGTGAGTAAACAGTACCGTGACATAGCTGGAACGGCGACGGAGGTAAATCTGGGTGCTCTGCAGCCGTGCTCAATGGGCCTCGTGGATGAAAAGAAAGGAAATTGTTTTGTTAGGCTGGGCCATTCAGTTGTACTGGTCTGTTCCTGTGATCCACAGATGCCGAAATGGAATAAACGCAAGCTCAAGATTTTTGGCTGTAGTTCACGCATCTATCAATATACGACTGCTGGAATAATAGAATCAAGATTATAGTACATAACCGGCACAATTATTGGTGCAAATACGAATTTAATTATTCAGGGGCAGAATCGTGTTGTGTCGCAGAAACTATTCTTGTCTGGTTTGCACACAGGGCTTGTCTGGAAAAAAAATAAAGGGTGTTCTCCACACACAATGAGCCCAAAAACCCACGCGCTTCCCTGCCATCTGTTCACGGCATCCCTCTTTCAGTGAGGCTCCTGCCCATTCTTTTCCGTTTGTGATGTCACAATGGGAGAGGGGGGGGGGGCGTTTGAGTGCCTGGCCCAGGTACAGCACCCCGTCAGCTGATGGCTCATGAGCGTTTGTCCATCTCCAAGGTTGCTCCAGATCACGAAGCAATGCACCGTGCATTAATTCTCATGGAGACACGTGAACCCATACATCGGCCTGAAAGAAAAAACAAAGCTCATTTTATTGAAAAGTGGTTTACCTGCGTTATAAATGAACTGTTACTCTCAAAGAGACGTCATTCATACATACATAACATAGCCAGTTACCTGTGTTATTATGGGGGGAGGGAGTGTTGGCTTGAAGTTTGGGAGCACAGAGCAGGCAGCACGCAACCTCAACACAATGGTTGCCAGATAATCACAGGGCACACACACACCAGTCACGTAATTACACACACTGGGCAAATTAGAAAGACCAGCAAGCACACTGAATCACATGTCTTTGCCCTGTATTTGGAATCCGGACCTAGCATGTAACAGGGCCCGAATCTGGAAAAACACCTAAGTAACACAGGGAGGACATGCAAACACCACACACCCACACATGCACGCACACAGAAACACACACACACAGACCTGTACTCATATCTTTCTGGGGACCATCCATCCATTCATTCATAAATAGAGACATGACCAACAATGACAACCTTAACCCCAAGCCAGCCATAACCTTTTGGCATTTTTAGTTTTGATTGCAGTCAAAAATTTGAATTGTCCTTTATGGGGACTGAAGTAAGTTTTATTATATTGTGGGGACACTTGATCCCCACAATGTAATGTATATCTGGACCCCCCCACACACACACACACACAGACACACACACACACACACACACACACAGAGGTGTAATTTAACGCCTCAGCCCTGCAGGTATGCAGCAACATGATCCAGATTCACATTATTAACTACTCAATAAACTGCTTTATTCAGATTAATGTTCATAGCAGATTTATAGTTGGTGTTTTAATGTCAGCTTGGAAAACAACATTTGTTTAACTGGACATAGCTGCTTCTTGGTCAATGAGCTGTAATATTAGCTTGGTAGATATGTTGCTTAACTAGTTTTATTAAACCATGTTATGGTAATGCTAGCAACTAGTACATAGTCAACTTTGGCTTTTGCTTACTGATTGCTGAGTTGTGTTAATGAATAAGGATAACCTGCTTCCTCATAAATGTGTGCGTTACGACGGCAAATAGGGTGACAACCCAACCGTAGCCTTGTGGTGAACAAAAAGAGGGTTTATTATGGGACCAAAAATATATACAGACAGAAACAAAAAGACAGTGAGGGGTCAAATAGGAGGCAGGGAATAGCAACTAAGAGAGACCACAGGGGGCACAATGGAGACCAGCACAGTTACTAACACTGAAAGGACTAACATCTACAATGACAGAACTAGGGAACAACATACAGCACACACACCTACAGTACGTACAAGTGTAACCAGAATCAGACTAGGGACAGGTGTGAGTGATCTGATGCAAGAGGGGAGGAATAGGGATGACCTGCAGAGACCCCTGCTGGCCAAATGGGAACATAGCAGGAGTGACAGAGACAGATTGGGACAGTATGACAAAAATGTTGCCGCTTAGAGGAAGGGTACCGTAACACCCTTAGCTGGATTAAATGGCTAGCTAATAAGTAAAAATGCATACAAAGGTAATGAAAATGTTTATTGTTTAGGGCAGTGTGAAGTGTGCTGCAAAGCAATAAGGACCAACTTTTGGCCTCAAAGCTCTCCGTAATGCCCACACTGAAAGAATAAAAGGCGGGACTCCTTCCATCAGGGAATTTGTCGGATTATTGCCAATTTATTTCAATGAATTGCATTGGTTGCTTTAAAATTACCCCCTTGGTTCCCATGTCCCCTTGTGACAAAGCTGTTCTTGTGAATTGTGCCGTCACAGAGACAGAAATCCAATCCCCCCCCAGACTGAATGGACAGGAAAGAGAATCACCGCTTCTGTCCAGCTCTCTGTTGAGCATCCTGCTTTCCTCCCGCCCCCCACAAAGTTAGTTTACAGCTGGAGTTTAGCAATTCAGCAATTAGCTGCAGTAGATTCAAATATTGTCTGCAGGACATTAGGCGTATTTCATTTAAAAAATGCGTACTTATTGGCTTAAGTCATGAATAGTTTGCTTGCCATCAGCCCCCCCAGTCCAGTCATCTCTATGTATGCCCCTGGTTGGCGGTATTATATAAACCTGTGGTTTTTGTAGCTCGTTAATAAAATATGTGGTATATTATGACCGGTGATTAGCTGAAACGGCAGACCTTTTGCTTAGGAGGTGACAGGTAGCGAGATGCATGCAAAATGTCAAATAATGTTTGGTGGGCTGTGTATGGGTTGGTGGGTCAATCCTCCTGGCCTGTAATCCTGTCCTTGGCAGAATAGTCCATTGAGCTCTGGAGCAAGGCCCTGATCCCAGGGAAGCATTCCAGGGGTGACAGATTGTTGACAATTGTTGACCCTGGGCTCTGACCCTAAACTTCACTTTCAACTGTATGTATGTGTGTGTGTCAAGGAGAGCAAGATGAGATATTTAAGAAGAAGCATTCCACTATACCTGTGACTAATATAGCATCATTTCATTTAAAAAAATAATAGAATCCACAGTGGTTAGCACTGTTGCCTCACACCCCTGGAACCAGGGTTCGAGTCTCCGCTATGACTCCCTGTGTGTTTGCATATTCTCCCTGTGTTCTCATGGGGATTCCTCCAGGTACTCTGGTTTCCCTCCACCATCCAAAAACATGCTGAGGTTAATTGGAGTTACGAAATAGCCGTAGGATTGCGTGTGTGAGTGAATGGTGTGTGAGTGTGCCCTGCGATGGGTCGGTGCCCCATCCTGGGTTGTTCCCTGCCTTGCACCTGTAGCCTCCAGGATAGGCTCCGAACTCCCTATGACCCTGAATGGGATGGTTACATAAAATGAAATGGACGATTGGATGAAAAATAACAGAATGTTTATTAATGCAATAATCGGCATGGATGTACATGTTTAGCAATGCAAACGCAGATTGACCCGAACATGAGTGTTTGCTCTAAAGAGCAGGATTCCCCACGGCTCTTTCCACACATCCAGGTGTGATTCCCCTCCCCCTAAAATTGTGCCTCCCTCTCACTGCTCACACAGCAGGGTGAGATGGAAAGCCCCATCTTTGCCGTCATTCGCCCGGGCGACATTCATCCTGCACTGATGTGAGAGAGATATTAGGAAAAGCGTTTATGTGCAAGCCGCTTAACTGGATTAGCCCAGGGCGGCGCGTGGTGCTTTCCGGCAGAGCTTACGCCAGGCTGGCTCCCTGTCTCCCCTGAGGGCCTGCCGCTGCTGGTGGCCATAGCCCTTGCCCCCACCAGCACGCTGCGAGGCGATGCCACGCGCCTAATCTTCCAAATCCCCCCATTAGAGATATCCAACGGGCGGGATGAGGGCGGTACATCAGCGCCGGCCCACCAGACCCACGTCAGGGCCCACGTATGCGCCTGACATATTGCCGAGCTCCCGGCTCCCCTGTAGCTGTCGGTTCTTCGTCTGTCGGCCGTAAAATAGCGTGAGCGGTTGCGGCGTTTTGCACTGGTCCGGGAACAGCGGGAGCTGCGGCTGTTTTCATTTACTTTAACCTTCCCCTGTAAGGTAAGGTTGGCTTGGCTTTTGTTAGCTTTACAGCTGAATGTCTCCCTGAAGCCATTTCCATTATAAAACTTGCAGAACAGGACCATAGTATCATTTTCAGCAATGCTTTTGCTCGTAACTCTACTTATTCACTTAACCCTAACCTTTTTGTGATTTTTATTGTTTATATATGGTGTGACAGTGGGATAATGCACAGGGACATAAGAGGGGCCATTATTCACGCAGAGGAGCCAGCACTATCATTTGCCAATGATATGTTTTGAATATGTGAGTGACAGGGGAGTGGGCACTCTGGGGGCCAATCAGCTTTCAGTTGGTGCCAGTGCCCCTGTAGCCCCGCCCCTGTACATGACCCCTGATAATAATTTCATGAGACCACTCAAAACTGTAAAAAATAGAATAACAAAGATTATTAATTGCATTTCATATTTTATCAGTTTTGCAACTGTTATTTTTTCATGTCACACGTTGCTTAGAAAATCCAAGATGGCAGTTGGCATCCTGCTTTAGTCGAATGGAATGCCCGGTTAGTGAGCAGCCTGCTCCTCCCCGTCCCCCAGCCGCTGCCACTCATTCTTCAGCTGCACTCTTGGGAGACGAAACTGTCAGTGCCTCATGTCACAGAGAATTCCCCCTCCACACACGGAAGATGGTGAATTAAATAAACAAACCAGAAAAGTGACAGCATTGCCATGGACGTCTCCTACAGCGCATGTATCTGTAGCCTGACTAAATTAGGCTAGAGAGTGGAGGTCGTTTACTGCTGCAATCCTCCCAGGATTTCAGGAAGGGAACACTTTGCGTGGGCAGATCTAGAATATAAGAATTTAAGTGAGAATATTCCATATCGATTCTTAAAAAAACATAATAACATAGACCACCTGTTTTTTTAATAGTTAATGCTAAGTTTGTTTCTAGTGAGGCGATATACTCAGGCATGCTGGAACACTGGTACTGTACTTTTGGCATCGTTGAGTGTTCTGAAGTGTAAAGGATTTGTGGGTAATTTGTGTGTGCCATCTGCAGTGCGAGCTGCCAGGGACTGCTAGCGCTTGCGTCCATTCGGGCTCTGCGTTCAGCTGAGCGGCTCGGTCAACCCACCTCCATGTTCTGGCTGTTTCGGCCTCATGCTGAGCCCCATGGCCAGATAGGTCAGCGCTATCAGTTTCCCAGGCACCTAATCTCTAATTTACTGTTAATAATTTCCCAGCGACACTATCAGATCATTCAGGTGTGAGCAGAAAAGTAGCGAAATCACATAAATAGGCCGGTCCGGACGAAACGACAGCTGCAGCTGTGTCGCTAATGCAGTGAGCCGGGAGAGCGATCACGGATGTCGATAAAAGAGCAAATCCAATTTGACAGGCCAGCGTTGAGTCGCCGGCTGCTTTCAGCCACGTGATGGGATCAGCTTTCTCCTTTAGTGCAAGAATTCTCACCGGCCTTTCTTCGGGCCTTTTATTGCGCTAATGCAACCAGTCGATACCCGGTTAGCATTGCGGTCGCGCCAGCACCGTATCTTGAAAGCACATATAAAATGCCCCACCTATGAAAAACTAGCTTTCAGTATGAAGGTAACACTGCAGTGGTCTTTTTTGAAAGTAATGTCATTGGCAGTTTCAAACACAAAAGACAATTTTAAGATTTATAGTAGCCTTAATTTACTGTTATAGCCCAACTAGCATCCCGTTTAGGGTGTTCCCCTGAAAAGTGCTCTGTGCTGTCTGGGATAGACTCCAAGCTCATGACAACCTTGCATTAGTCACGCTGTTGGAGATGGATGGACATATAGCCACATAAAGCATAATACAACTAGATCGTTGAGTGGAGGAGTGGAACAAAGCCCCAGGGAAGGACTGTATTTCAGCACATTAGCCAAACTCCACCTTGTCTGCAGGAGCATCCAGAACTCATTCTTTGCAGATACAGTAGTGCTCTGATGTTTTTGTTTTTGTTTGTTTTTAAGGTGCACACCGTTTATTACCCAAAGGACACCAATCAAACAATTACATCATTATTTACATTTGGGAAAACAATCATTTGTAGTCAGGTCAGTGCTAATTTACACTAATAATGACATGGTTCGCTCCTCTCTCTGTGATACCACGTGAACCGATTTTACTGAGTGAGGGCTCTGTAACAACTACATGCCCATCAAATAAATGAAGATGAATTAATTTATGTAATTAATCAGCCACAGGTAGGTTTGTCACTCTCAAAGACCATTTCAAGAAAACCCATAAGGACTGAATATCTGTGCGATAAAAAATAATAACATAAACTCTCAGTCACCCCTCATTGCTCAGCACAGTCACTGCTTGTCATTTTAGCTTAAGCTCAGCTGTCTTGCCATGGAAATTACCTGAGGAGACATAAGGTTCTTTAATGTTTACCTTTTGGATAAAGCAAATTATGCAAACAAGGTCTGAGAAAACCTGCGCATTTTCACGCTCATTGTGAAAGCAACACGTGGGACATTAGGACGGGATTTTAATAATGTATGTCTCCAACGCACACAGTTATTGTGCTGTTAGCAGGAAGTGCAGAAGTGTCCCCAAGCACCGTCTGAGTCACAGAGGTTCTCCCTCGCACAGTACTGCAAACACGCACAAGCACAGGAGCAGCTACCAATCCTGCGGTATTATTATTATAAATAAAGAATGTCATTTCATTTTTGCAGACTGAGCGAAATGGACTGAGGCCATCAACTACTTTATTCTCAAAAGCTGCTTTCCAAGATTACTGTCAACCACCCAGCATTTGCTAGCAGTTTCTGGACAGTTAACTAGATGAAAGAGTTTGTCTTTTGACCTTGGTAATATAAAAAAAAAAAAACAAACAGGAATCTTCCGCCGTCGGCTCCTTGTGCTGCTCTCTGTCTCTCTGTTTCTCTGCTTTCCCTCCTTCCATTAATGGTGCTGAGAGGGGGTCAGCACCCTCACCCAGATGGCAAGACACGTTTTCTTTCCGGACTTCATGTTGGAGATAAACACAAAAGCTTCTCCCATCATGCAGCTGCCTCTTACCTTTGCAACAAACACCAAACACTACAAAATCCAACTCTATTGTGTGGAGAGTAATAATTACGCAAATCATTCTTTGATTCAGCTCACGCTCCATTCTGCCACTAACTTGATGTGAAGGACACACTTAAGTAATTATGAATGTAATATCCGGTCAGTACACACAGCTATTTCACAATTTTTATTGCCACTTTCATGAACATTTTTTTCACTTACCTTATTGGTAATTCCCAATCAGTGGATATCTCTCCTAAAGTCTTCTGAGTTCTCTGAAAAGCAAACTGTAATATAAGATTATGCATATTGCTGTGAGTAGAACAATCCACAGAAGAAATACATGCAGCAAAACAAATAAATGGATAAGTAAATACACTTTGCACATGCCAGTCGCATTTGGTTTCATATTAAACTCATAAACATTTTGATATATCAGGTGAAAACAGCACAGAATAGTGGGACTATAACTGTTGGATTTGTCATCTGTTCTAGGATTTTCTTTAAGGTGGAGAGCATAAGAGGAGCAATAATTCATACAGGGGGGCAGTATTACCATTAGCCAATAATATGTTTGGAATCGGTGAGTGACAGGAGAGGGTGCACTTCAAAGGCCAATCACCTTTCGGATAAGGCCTGTGTCTCTGTGGCCCCGCCCATATCAGTACCTGCAGTGTTAGTAGTGTGTGAGAGAGGCTGTCAGAGCAGACATTAACCCACGAAAATGAAAGCATTGCACCGTGCGGGGTGCAGCACAGAGCACGTTAGTGGACGCTAATGCTAGGGCACACACCTGTGGCTCGTGTTTAGGAACAACCCCCAGCAAGTGTCAGCCTTAGTAAGGCTATCGTTTATCTTCAGCAAAGATGTTGCTTGTATAATAACACACATCTATCTTCTGCCTGTTTATCCTGGACAGGGTCATAAGAGGCTCCGGAGCCTATCCCAGACAGCATAGGGCACAAGGCAGGAGTACAGCCTGGATGGGATGCCAGTCCATCACAGGGCACAAGGCAGGGGTACAGCTTGGATGGGAGGCCAGTCCATCACAGGGCACAAGGCAGGGGAACAGTCTGGATGAGACGCCAGTCCATCACAGGGCACAAGGCAGGGGAACAGCCTGGATGGGATGCCAGTCCATCACAAGGCACACACACACACACACACACGCACACACATTCACTCACACACATAGTCACATGCACTGTGAAATGCCAGTTAGCCCAGCTACATATCTTTGGGCTGTGGGAGGAAGC
>JAODJW010000106.1:19782635-19793143 GCA_026777045.1 Hyperopisus bebe | reverse complement strand
ACAGGGCACAAGGCAGGCGAACAGCCTGGATGAGATGCCAGGCCATCACCGGGCACAAGGCAGGGGTACAGTCTGGATGGGATGCCATTCCATCACAGGGCACAAGGTAGGGATACAGCCTGGATGGGATGCCAGTCCATCACAGGGCACAAGGCAGGGGTACAGCCTGGATGAGATGCCAGTCCATCATAGGGCACAAGGCAGGGGAACAGCCTGGATGGGATGCCAGTCCATCACAAGGCACACACACACACACACACACACACTCACTCACACACATAGTCACATGCACTGTGAAATGCCAGTTAGCCCAGCTACATATCTTTGGGCTGTGGGAGGAAGCCAGTAAATCTGGGAGAGACTCACCACACCCACAGATCCGAGACAGTAGTCGAACCCCCAACCCTAAAGGTGGGAGCCAATGTGCCACCCTTATAAAACAATGTGCACTATTAATTGCACTATTAAGTTTAACACACCCCCCCCCCCTCTGAGCTAGCTTTACTACTGGTGCCACCTCCACAACTGCCCCACCCCACCACTGGTGCCAATGCCCCCACCCCCGGAGATAAAATGAAATTGGGCATTGAACTGGAAGGGGCACTGAGAGGTGATGGTTGCCTAGAGCTTTGACCAGCCCTGACTCTACCTTGTGATCAGTACAAATTTTTTTTTGCGATTATGTTCGAGGAGAGATGAGCTATGTGGCGGAAGTCGGCAAAGCCCGGGCAGACCTGTGCAGCCCCGTTCGATGCTTGACGAAAAGGTCACGTACTCAACCCCTCCACCCCTGTGACACAGCTACACGGCCCGCTGACACCCACGTATGCAATTAGAGTTCGAGCGTCTGGTCCGTTAGTCACGCCTCCCCGGGTCCCCGTGGACATACCAGCTGCGATTCCGAAAATATACGCTCCGAAGACCCCGGCGCGAGGACGATGGCGGGACCGCTCCCGCTGCTGGCACCGTGCCCGTGCCACACTTGGGGTCGGCTGTAGTTTTCCACAGCGTGTAGCTAATTAGCATGTTGCAAATTAGCTTCACCTAAAGCAAGCTGCATGGCATACAGCTCAATGTGTGCAAATGCAATGCAGAAATTCAAGGTAAATAGCCTTTTATAAGGGTTATACATCTGTGATTTTGGGGAGGGGGGGTCTGATCCTGCTGCCTTAATCAAAGAGCCCAGCCTCTGATCTTTTCCCTTCCAGAAGCACAGCTGTCGGCCGGTCTGTTTCATTTGAATCGCTTCTAACACATAGTTTGTGCATGAGGACAACAGACAGAGGCACATTCGGAGTCGTTCGGCTTTCTCCCTTTGATGTGAGCGCTTCATGAACATTCAGGAAACATCGATCCTGCATGCCCTGAGGCTGACCTCCATTTTCCATATTTACCAATCTCCCGATACTGGGAATTTACAATCTATTAGGTGACGTCTTCAGCCCCTTTTAAGTGCCAGTGCCAGTGTCCAGTGTCTTTGGTGAACTTGACACTGAATTGCTACTGCTATGGCTACAATAGAGCCTGGTAAAAAAAAAATAAACAAAAAATAGACAGGAACGGTGCCGAAACACACACAATTCAGCCAAACTGCTCTTGTGCTCCAGAGCTTAAAATAAACATTGTTGCACTGGTGTTCTTCAGCACAGCCATCTAAGTTTGTGGTCCCAAAGTTTTTATTCTATTTAAGAATGTTCTCGGGAACACTGGGCTGCCAAGTACATTTATTTTATCTTTCCAGGTGATCCTATTATTTACTGTGTGGGTTTAACCACAAACTGCCAAGTTACCAGAAACTCCCCAGGGGCCTTTTTACAGAAGACTGTGACTTCAATATTTCCAGGACGTCATCATGTGTTGAATAGTGCTCTTGCTTAAACCTGACCAGGGTGATTCTAGGAATTTTTAAAGTGGGGAGAAGGTATTAGAGGGGCCATAATTCATAGAGTGGTGCCAATCTTTTCATTAGCCAATGATGTGTTTTGAATCAATAAGTGACAGGGGAAGGGCACTGTGAGGGCCAATCAGGTTTCAGTCATGGCCAGTGCCCCTTGTAGCCCTGCCTCTGTGTATGCCCCTGAACCTGACAGAGTTGTGCAACTTGGACTTCAGTTTGATTTCTTGTGCTTAATAAAAGTGATTGACTAGAGATTGTACAAAATGTAGTGTGAGGGCACGCCTACCTATTCAGTGTTCTAACTTTTTTTTTTTTTCCAAAATTTACACATGGAGGCACTAGTGAGCTTTTAGAATGGAACACCACAGAATGGAAATTCTACTGACAAACACGCTGTAAATAATTCACAGGCATGTAATCTTATTTGGATTGTAAAACCAGCCTGTTTGACTGTGTATTTTACACTCCTTGTTTACCTGAAGAATATAACTACTGCTCACTTATATACCAATTAAACTACAGTATATAGTTTTAGTGCGATTGTCTTACCATAACCGATGATAACCAGAAAACTAATAGCTTGTTATTGCCCTATGAAGTAAGAAAAACCTTTTAAAAATATTTACTCACCTACTGTCTTCATGGTCACAGGTGGCAACATTAAAAAGATAAACATATAGCAACAACATCACATAAATGTTCAGTACAAATTTCCAAGTTGTCTTTCTAGATTGGAAAAGCTTCAAAAGAAAGATTCTCATAAGGTGCGTAAATGCCAGTAAGAAAAGAAAAAACATCCCACGCGATGCATGGAGTGAAAATGCTTCTTCACAAGTCCTCAGCAAATTCACAGAGTGGGGAATTTAATAGACAAACAAAATTCGCCATAAATTATAATTAGTCAACTGTTAAGCTAGATGGTTAGAGGACAAGCCTGAGATCATGATGCTATACATTTGACAGCTTTCCGAAAATGAAGCTGCACAGTTCAATAAGATTCAGTTACAAAAATGTTGGTTTATATAAATTAGCCATTAGGAAGCTTGATAATTTAACATGCTAATCTGGTTGTTATACACAAGTTCGTTGAGTTCTACATATAAAATATTTCTTTGGCAAGTACAATATATTTCATAACCAAAAATGTTATAAATATCAGTTCAGCTATTTTATCGTACATTATGTGAATGATAAGCAGGAACTCACTGGCCACACTGAGCTTGCTTCCTGGAATTGTTGCTAAACATGTTGCTACAGATTACTGTCACATACATTTAGCTTGGAAAAAACGGCTTAAATGCTTGAATTATGGCTTCTGGAAGTCTTACATATTATCGAAACCAATAAATTGTCAGAGGAGATGGGAACAGAATAATTGCTCATAAAGCTGCTGCATCCTGCTGTGGAGTATTAACTATTTTTTTTATCTGTGTGAGTGTGCCCTGTGATGGGTTTGCGGCCCATCCTAGGGTATTCCCTGCCTTGTGCCCGTAGCTTCCGGGATGGGCTCCAAACGCTCCATGACCCTGAATCGGACAAGTGGTTACAGAGGATGGATGGATGGATGGATGGATGGATGGATGGAAAAATAGGATTGGCATTTCAGTCCTGGGTGTCCCCTGCCATATGCCCTCTACTTCCTGGGACCCAAGCTCCAGGCTCAGTGTAACCCTGTGGTGCATAAGAAGTAGAGAAGATGGATGGATGGATGCAAAGGAGTATATGGGGTGGGGCCACTGGGGCTCTGGCCTCAGCTGAAAGCTGATTGGCCCTCTGAGTGCCCCTTCCCTTGTCACTCACCGATTCTACATATATAATTGGTTAATAATAAGGTTGGTCCCTCTGCATGAATTATAGTTGCTCTTATGCCTCCCATCCACATCCCTGAATGGATGGATGGATGGATGGATGGATGGATGGATGGATGGATGGACCAAACAGTAGATCTTGCCAAAATATGTGGATTTAAAAAACACACAAAAAACCTCGATCCTTATGATTCTTATGATTTTGTTAGCATTTGCAAACACCGTTACTGCTTCTGTAGTGTGAAATGCTTAGCAAGTCAGCTTGAAGATGCTCTGCAATGCTTTTCACATATTATATCTCTCTGCTCTTCCTGCTTCTGCCCTTTTTTCTTTAAAAAAAAAAAAAAAAGCACCACTTTTCAGCAGGGGTGTTTTTCGGGAGGTAAATGTTCACGCGTTAGCGCAGTACATCACCTGCCTCTCGACAGCATACGAGAACAGGGAGCAGCCCAGTCTCCCATTCCTCATCAGCACGTTTCTCCTTTATTCTCCTGCATAGTGAAACTCCCCCTCCCCGCTGTGGTTGAGACCCCCCAGTGGTGTTGTATCTTTCCAGTGTGGATTCCTCTGTATAAGCGCTTCACACGTATGACTTTGTGAAAGGAACTCACACATGTCAGGAGGTGCTGGGGCCATCAGAAAACAGAAAGTTGTGGTATTACGGTAACATATTCAACAGTGGGGGGGTGGGGGTGGGGGATACATTCCTGAAAACCGTGAGAGCTGTCAAAATCTCTGTGGGGAATATTAATTCCTAATGGGAATATTAACATCTAATTAGGTGTTAAGGGAGCCGTGACCGCATTTAGCCCTCGTTATTGTTTAATTACCTGTTCCTTAAAATGCTAAATTAAGTTACACATAAATAGGTTATCCATCCATCCATCCATTTTGAAACTGCTTATTCTGGTCAGGGCTGTGGGTGATGGGGGTGGGGTAGAGCCTATCCTATCCTATCTCATCCCATCCCCTCCCATCTATCCCATCCTATCCCATCCCATCCCCTCCCATCCCCTCCCATCTATCCCATCCTATCCCATCCCATACCAGGCAGCACAGGGCACAAGCCAGGGTATGCATTGCCAATCCTTCCCAGGGTACACACATCATACACTGGTATGGAAGTAAAAATTGGACTTTGGGTTTGCCTGTAGTGAATTTTGCTGAGCTGCCAGATAGCCAGTCTTGGCCTGACTGGTTCTATACTGAATAATTTTAGACAGCTGCTTCTTTGTTTCATCTGAACTGCAGTGGCAATGTCTGGTGTCCAGGGGGCTTGATTCTCACTTTACTGTAAGCCTTTGTAGTGAGGGCCCCTTTGAAATCACACTTCTTTTTGCATTCTATTGCCGAGTTTCCAATGAAATCTGTTTGCTGTGTAAAAGATGATGATTACTCTAAACACTCACTGGAAACTGTATGAACCTACCAGCTCTGAGAAACAGAGTCACCAAATGAAACAGAAATAATTATTTTAACACTATGAAAATTAAATAAGCTTTATTTCAAGTATGGTTCGCTGTTAACTATATATGATAATAATTTTTTTATGAAATTGTAACGTTATAATGTTAGTTTACTGCAGTGGTCTGACAATTACCCATATGAAAAAAAAACACATGGGTCATATAAGGCAAGTATTTCAATTATATATGACAACGCATGATGTTATTTATATGGTCAATACAAGTCAGCATTTTTCTTGTATGATTATGGCCACATTCATGCCAAAAAACAATTGAAGTGTAAGACACTCAAGAGAAAAGCCTATAGAAAAAATATTAATCTTTTGCATGAACTTTACATTTTACCATGTGTAATAACAAATGGCCTTAGTAGGAAATACTTGTTTATTGCTTGTTATTTCTTAATAAAAAATATGTTGCTTTTATATAATTCCAATGAAAGACATGTATGATCTCTCCACATTCAGTTGGTTTAATTAGAGATGAGAAAATTCATACTACGTTCTCAGAAAAAATAGTGAACACATCAATTGAAAACGGATGTTTCCTTTTCAAAATACTCATTCTAGTTGTGTGGAATGATTCATGATTCAACTGAGCTCATTCAAAGAATTATGCATTGACAAAACATTAATATAATGTGCATTTTACATGAATAAAGGAGATATATTACTAATGACACATACATTTAATATGGATTGTGCATGAATGTGGTACTTATATGTTTGACATTACATTAATTTCATATGTATTTTGCATCAATAAAGTACATATATGTCTAATGATGCATTAAGTTAATATGGATTGTACATTTATTCTGAGTGTCATATGAAGAGCTTAAAACGCACAAGAGTCTTATGTTATTTTTTTTTAAAAAAAACTATAAAGTATTTATTGTGGGGTTTAGACATATTAAACCATGTTTACTTGTGTCATCTGGATGGCAAGAGC
This sequence comes from Hyperopisus bebe, assembly GCA_026777045.1. Classification (NCBI taxonomy): domain Eukaryota; kingdom Metazoa; phylum Chordata; class Actinopteri; order Osteoglossiformes; family Mormyridae; genus Hyperopisus; species Hyperopisus bebe. The sequence goes on along the minus strand of JAODJW010000106.1, from coordinate 19,787,021 downwards.
TGAAAGAAATCTGCTGTATTTTGTTGTTAAAGCATCTAAATGTGCTGTTCTGCCTGCATATGAACCGCTTGACTTCTCTCCCTAATTTGACAGCTTTTTTTTTTTCCTTTATGGAGTGTGGGCAAATGGTTTTCAACAAATAGGTGAGAGTGGTAGGATACCAACACTTAGAACCTTTATTTAGGACTACAGGTATATAAAGGACCAGTGCAGTGTAAGTCAAACAAATAAGCATTAGAATGAAACAGGTGAAAATTAGGTAATACAAGGCAACTGCATAAGGTTTGCTCGATTTAGATGAGCATTAATGTTAGGTACAGTCACAGATACAAAAGAACACTAACCTGACAAAAAACTTTAAAACCACGCCAATTGTTCTATCATCCATCCATCCACCCATCCATCTGTCTGTCCATCTGCCCATTATCAGTCCATCCATACATCAATCCTAACATCCATAACCACTTATGAAGATCCAGTATTAGGCTGCACTGACCACCAAATGTTATTTAATAGAAATTGCAACAACCAGAAAAAGAAACTCACAAATCCATGAAACGAGGTCTCAGCAGAACTTGTCAGCTGTCTTTCTCCATCTGCCTCCCATTCCTCTTGTGTCTCGTTCCATTACTTCCTTCATAAGCTAAGATACACAGCAATACCAAGTAAACAAATAAGGCTCTTAGCAGGTTTAACTTAATTAGGATTAATGCTATGCTAACGCTATGTAGCGGTGGAAGAGAGACAGTCTTTCTTAATTGGCTGGAATTTTATTCACGGTTCAGCTTGTCAAGAATCAATAATTTTGGAGAAGCGGGAAGAAATGACCGCAGGCCAACCAGAATTCTGTTCAATTGCTTTGTAACAGGTCTCCAGAGGTTGTCAGAGGAAAGGAAAGGAATTTGAGTAGCACAGGTCATTAGAGCTGGGTTTTCAGACAGCACCGAAAGATAATGGTACGTTGTCCGGCTAGTAGAATACCAGCGCTGACAGAGGGCAGGTTTGAGAACATCCATTGCAGTGCAGGGGGGCTGGCAGATGGGCGAAGGTGCCGTGATTGGGTGTATTGTTAATTAATTACTTCGTGCATTTGGCAGGCAACCTATCCCGGTGACTTACAATGCAAAGATGGCACGGAGCTGCAAGATGTTTTTGCTGAAACGTTATTATAGGGCGGCTGTAGCTATGAGGTGGGCGGAAATGGTGCAGCTGATTGCAGTGCAGGTAGGTTTTAAAGATGAGTGTGTGCCAGCAAGAGATTTCATAATGGCAATGTTGATGATAATTATTAATATTACTTTTATTATTATTATAATGTAAACAGTTTGGAAGTTCCTGGCTGAAGCCTGTGACATGTTTATGAATATAAAACATGAAGAGTGTGGCTTGCGTAGCCCGAATAGATCTGCATTGGCATTAATCTTTGGAGTTTATAATAGCACTGTTAGAAGGTCCTGTCTCCCCATTCGTTCAGCTTTCCCTGACGCCCACTCTTAAATTCAGCTTTCCCTTCCCCTAGCCTAAATGAGGATGATTCCCCAGCAGGGGCGGATTATAGGCTATCCTAGTCATGTCGCTCTAGGGTCCCCAGAGACGTTAATCCGCCCCCAGTCCCCAGTGTCTTTCACACCGCTCTTCCTGCCCAGTCCATGTGAATCCTGGAAAGGGAGACTCCATCCCTAACAAACATATTATTCTCTATTCCATCCTCATGTCCCACTGTTCTGGGTTTATGGTCTGCTACCCTCAGCAGAACAATTGTCACGGTTACTAAGACCCGGGTTCACAAGGGTGGCAAATTTTGCACAGCACCCTCAAATTAATAATGTCAGCCTCGGGTGGAAGCCAATCAGTCCATGACTGTGACATGGTTGTGGGGATTGAGCTCGCTCACTAATTTAAGATGCACACTTGGTGATTTTCTTCTGGATCCAGCACTTACGTGAAAACGATCAGAGGTGGGTAATTCAGATCCAGACAGCCAAAGTCCAGACCAAGATTTTATTTCAACCAACCAGTTGACTATGACTCTTTATACTCAACTGGTTGATTCAACAGAATCTTGGTCTGGACTTACTCTCTGGACCCCACCTCTGAAAATGATAGGCTTTCTGTCTCAGTTTGTGATGTATCTGATGTTCAAGCAGGTATTAGGGAATGCTTATCTGAGCTAAGGTAATGATATCATAAAACAGTATTTCTATTCAACAGTGAATAAGTGTAGCAAAAATCATCTGGAGACAGAGTGCTATTTTTGGCAAGAATGGTAAGACGTTTTGGTCCTTAATGTAGCCGGTGTACCTAGTGAAGAGTATAAATTATATAGGGTGCATCGTATAACAATTTGAACAAAAAATGTGAATAAAAAAATCCCAATGTTGCCGAGTAACAGTGCTGGAATTAGAGGAGAGTATCACAGAGAGCAGGCGGTGTGGCGTTTGTTGCTTTCTGCTGGCTCTGTGGATCAGGGGCTCAGCATAGCAACCGCTCAGCAAGCCCATGTGACGGCATGCAGCCGGAGATGGTGGAGGTGGTCAGGTCACTCATGCGGAGCAAACGAAAATCAATACCACGCAGAGACCAACTTACAATAATAAATACAGACGATGAAAGCACATAATTTTCCACTTCCCTCCATTCTTTCCCTAGTTTTATAATAATATACGTGGTGGCATAATCATAGATTATAAGCCAGTTCCTGTACATGTCTGTCGATGTGGGAGTCAGCTATGAAAATAAGCAGTCACAGTGAAGTGTGCCACGCCTGGGCTTTGCAGTCTGTGCTGAGAAAAGAGTCTGAATATATTTTGGTTCATCAAGTGCCAGAAGCAAAGAAAAAAAAAAAAACAAAAGAAAAAGAAGAAAAACACATTTAATGACAATGACCATGTGAAACATTTTTTAACACAATTAAAAGCAAGTAAATTACAGTTACCAATCAAATGAATGTAAGAACACCCACTGCTTACACGACTGTGAGTCTGTAGCAGTGCAGCCAGCGAAGGTGTCGGAGCATCTGGCCTTGAGTTACCCTATGAATTTAACCCCTAATGGCCTGTGGAGCCACACAGTATCTTTTGTTTCAGCTTGTCAAGTGCTGTGTTTTTAGATTATTTATACGTTTCTTTGTTTTTTTATCCACTCTATGCAAGTAAGCAGTTTCCAGCTATATATCATTTGTTTGTCCATCCATCCATCCATCCATCCAGTCTTGACTGGAGTCCAAGCGGAGTATCTCTAATTTACATGAAATGCAGTTCAGATTCAGAATACAGTAAAACCTTAGATTGCGAGTAACTTAGTCTGTGAGTGTTTTGCAAGATGAGCAAAAATTTGTAATAAATTTTAACTTGATAAACGAGCGAGGTCTTGCAATACGAGTATTATGTATACGCTTTGTCTGCCGAACGTCACGTGATCACAACTGAGCCGATGGTTCCTCTCTCTCTCTCGCTGTGGGATTGTGGGTAATCATCATCCATGTTCGGTCTCAGTCAGCGTGCCTCACTCATATAATCAAAATTTAGTAGAAAAGCACCAGCCGAATAAGGGCGTAGCAGTCCAAACGATGAATCTGTTAAATGACATTGCAATGTCCACATTTCCGCAAAATCGAAAAGGAGGCAAAAGCAGCTGTCATTGGATAAGTTCCTTGTTAAAGTCGCACAAAAAGAAAAACATTCCAGTGAGCCAACAGATAGCAGTAATTCTGTTAGTTGTAGTGAAAGTCATCCTACAAAATAACCCTCCTCTTCTCCTCTCTCTCGTCTCCCTCACACCATCCACGATAATTTTCAAAGGTAAAGTGCAGGTTAATTTGTTTTATGTACTTTTACTTTATATTTTGTATTAATCATTTCTATATTAATATTTTTGGGTTGTGGAACGAATCATCTGAGTTTCCATATTTCTAATGGGAAAATTCGCTTTGATATACGTGTGCTTTGTATTACAAGCACATTTCCGGAACAAATTATGCTCGCAAACTAAGGTACCACTGTATCTTGCTTAACATGCAATTACACAAATTCAGCTGAATATCTGCTTAACAGTGCACAGTGATGATCCTGGGATTCACCGTTGTTTGACTTGCATTCTGGTCCATTGGCAATGATTCTTTTGTCCATGATGCTGTACCTCACAGGAATTGCTTGTGTGATTTACTCATCAAGGCCACGTCCTGCCATTGCAGAAATAGGGGGGAAATGGGTCATACCTCTGAGATAAATGCTCAGAAATGTAATTTTTTTTTTCTTCTTGACAAGTGAACCCTGGCAGAACAGCGCGTGCCGAGTCACAGGATCTGTGCCAGGATCATACACTGTTGTCACGACAGCCCAGGTTCTCTGTCACTCTGTGTTGCTATTCATCCATCTATTTTTATCC
>JAODJW010000106.1:19748893-19782535 GCA_026777045.1 Hyperopisus bebe | reverse complement strand
CATGTGTCACTAATGCTAATGTGAAACAGCTGGATGAGTCTTTCAGTCAAGGAAACAAACTAGTCAAAGCACAAGAAGAGCTGATCTATTTAGCTGAGCACAGGAGCCTTTCAGTTTGAAAGTAGTTTGTAAAACCTGAAGTAGCTCAAAGTGTCCTCCCTGACATGGATTATCTGGTTACCCTAGTTTCATCTTTACCCCATAGGGATGTTTCCAACAACATCCACGCCGTAGTTGGAGGAGAGCTGGATTCCGTAGGAGATCCCAGTGGAGACGATGACCTGCAACAGGAAAAGCTGTATTATTATTATTGTTATTATTATTATTACTATTTGATGGCATTGCGGCAGAAGTGCCGATGTGACCTTACAGCAGGCAGAGGGATGTGACATTACCACTATGATTTCCCCCGGAATGGGCACCGGAAGCTTCTTTTTGAAGCGGTCATTCAGGTCTTTGATGGCATACAGGAACACGATGCATGTCAGCCCCACGGTGATTGTGGTGAGGTTGGTGCTGGTGATGTTCTTCATCACCTCAATAAAGCTCTGTTTTGGAGAGGAGGGCAGTGAGATAGAGGAGCTTCCACCTTTCCGTGGGGGGGGGGGGGAGGGCGTATGCAGGGATACACCCTAGATGCAACTGCAGTGCACCTCAATATTCCTTATTCATTATGCATTAATTTAAGATGAAATACTTTCTAAAAGAATGTATGACTCCTGCAATGGGTTGGTACCCCATCCTGGGTTGTTCCCTGCCTTGCATCTGTAGCCTCTGGGATACCCCCCCCCCCCCCCCCCCACCCCCCCCCCCCATTGACCCTGTATAGAATAAGAGGTTTCAGGAAATGAATGGATGGATGTTTGACATGACTAGTATTTAGTGGAAGTCGCACAAGTACAGGTACATTGGACTGTGCTTTTGCCATATCTCATCTTGCTCTCCGTTTTTTAAGATGTAGACATAGAGGTGAAAATCTGAGTGCAGGCTGTGCTGTCTATCCAGCAAACGTGGAGCACTTTTCTAGAGAAGTTGTGGCTACTCAAATGAGTTTGGTATTCAAACTGGTGACCTTCTCGTCATAGGCACAGGGGCCAAGCCTGCTAAGCTCCCCCCCGCTGCTGTTTATCACCTCAGCCAGTTGAGTACGTCTAGTTTTCCTGGTACAAAAATGAGTGATTTCCCCATTCAACCCACATTTCATTGGTCGCTTCACTGGTTTACACTGGGTTAAACCAGGTGGTGGATCCCACAAGCCTCATATCTGAGGCCTCATTCTGAAGCATCCGTCGAAAGTTTGCCAGTAGATTTGAGCTGGGAATCCTCGTGTTCCTATCTCCTTTGGTTGTCACAAGCCAGAGACAGATGTAAAAATAACATACCAGAGAAATACTTCTATTATGAATATAAATGGTTCATATACAGATGGAGAAAAAATCCAGCCGACAGATGCATACGCAGGGGAAATAATGTCCATTCGACTTGAACAAGTCTTCAGAAGCAAACAAGAGAGCATATTCCCATAGAAACAGGCAGTGACAAGCTCCAAGATGGGTTTTTTTCTGGCAGCACAAAACTGTTACTGATCCAATTGGCCTGAAATACAGGGGCAGAGTTGTACTGCACAGTTTTATTATTGGTGATACTGTTTTTTAATATTCACTAAGGTTTAGGGTTCCTGTCTTAGAAACGCTGATAATATTTAAAATATTATTGATAGCACAGCCTGGAAAGCAAGTGATGAATTCAGAGGCGCGTGTGTCCTAGTGAAGGTGCTGACCTGTTGAATGTTCTCGCTGAAAGTCGTCTGGTGTACCGATCGCCTAATTCAGCAAGGAATTCTTGATGGCTGGGTTCGCTATTTTTAGATCTCATTCGCGGGTTGTCATCATAAATCGATCCGTCTCTGCCTTCTCTGTCCATTTCTCCTCAAACTTTTGTATTGTGTCCTCAGGTATGTATGAGTCAGAGGCATTTCCATCGATCCAAGCGCCACCACATAAATTATAAATGGCTGGTTGATGTCAGTAGGTGGTACAGTTGCATCTCGAGCAGTGTTTCTGCAACCTCAGAACAGCCTGTGTTAATTAATCTTGCAAATACTTATAAAGCCCATGTTGACATAAAATGTGCAGGCCTCCCCATGTCTGAAGATGATACGGTATGTCGAAGTGAGCCATCCTCAAATATGCTTGTGCTTGTCCTGATTCAAACATGGCTTTACCATGTTGTACCTAATCCTGGCCTGGGCAGTTATTTCCTGTAGAGGGCCAAATCCATGTCAGTGGGGGCCATGTTTTAATTATTGTTTTCTTGTCTCATACTGTTGTGTCATCACAATAATAAACTTGCTATATTTTAATTCTCCCTTTTTTGAAAATGCACACAGAAATCAATAGACCCAGTGCCTTTTCTCATGTTTAACTTAACTTATTTGTTCATTATTAATTCGAAGAAAAATGCAGTTTATTCCCACAGATTTTAATTTTTTTGACTGTGAGGGACAATAAAATTAGCCTCAGGCTGTCATTTGCCCAGATCTGAGTAAATTTAATCTGAACCGTGGACTCTGGATTAATGATATGAGCATTTGTGTACACTCACTATGGAACATGGTTGGGTCACCATGTTTGCTATTAGTACAGTCATCGTAACTCGACAAGCCGCTGAGAATCCTCCACACACCAGCAGGGGGCGATCAGCACCACGTGGGCTGACAGTAACTATGGTTTTCTCACTGTCGGCTGGTGCTCGATAATCGCCCCCACTAGGGGGTGGGACAGTCTCTCCTTGCCAGGCTTAAATCCCATGCTGGGATGAGGTTGAGGAGACACAGGAAGGGCAGGCCAGCGGTCCATGCCGTCTCTGAGCTTGTGAGTATCGGAGGACAATCACCCTGAACGGCCTGCTGCCTCCTGACTGACCCTGTTGTATATTTTCCTCTTAATAAACCTCACCCCCTTGTCTCCCATGCCTCCTTGCCCGCCATAACACACACACTGTCTTCTTTGGAATATGTGTCAGCAGCTCACTTACAGTATATCAGCGTACACTTTGTATTACGTAATGAATATCCTTTAAATTATGTACTCCTCATCCTGTGCAGCATGTCCCCTGCTTGGTGCCCAGAGCTTTCTGGGATATGCTGCAGGCTCACTGTGACCCTGTACTGCATAAGCGGTTATGGAAAGCTGATGGATGGCAGTAAACACTGTACACCTTTGGGGGTGGTATGAGGCTCAGCAAGGTAGGCCTCTGTGCCTGTGATTGGACAGCTGCTGGTTCAAATCCTGCCCTGGGCAGAATAGTCACATGTCCGTTGGGGACTTGAGCAAGGCCCTTAACCTCCCCCCCCAAAAATGCTCCAGGACCCCCAGGTAAATGGCTGACCCTGTGCTCTGACCCCAAACTTTGCTCTCAATTGTGCGTGTGTGTGTGTCACTAAGGAGAGCAAGGTGGGATTTGTGAAAACAAGCATTCCAAAATACTTCTACTTTTGCAACTTAAGCATTTCATTTTTTGCATAGAACAATATATTCATAATAGCTGGGCATATTTAGATGCTTATTCTAAACTACTCCCTAAGTAGCAAAGTATTCAGTTCTAAAGTACTATTCTAAAGTACCTTGGTCTAACTTCACTAGCGAAGATGTTACTTGACTTGGTTACAGAATATTCTATCTCTCACTTGCTTGGCAATGGTAAACTTGCTAATTCTGGTTTTTGCATTTTTAGATATAAAATTACGTAAATTATGCAAATCATGTATATTTAGTAGTTTTTAAACAACTGCCAATTGTAAAAAATATAAGGCCTGTTGTTGACCATTTGCACTGCTCTGTTTGCATCTAATCTGAATATCGCTTATCGTGGTCTTCCTGCTTTTGTTAGCATTCCCGTTTCCTTTATCTGTCATTGAGGGCTGTTATGTTCCTGCTGTTATGCAGAGGCAGCAACTCGCGCCAGTCGTTTCGAACATGCTGCGCTGACAGGGAAAGCGTAAAATGAAATCACTGACTGCTTAAACCCTGGCAGGCCGCTTGTGATGTAGGAAGCCCATTGCTATGGAAGGAGGCTTGAGAAAAATGAATTTCCAACACTGCTGTCTGCATGATAATTTTCTTTTAAGCCTGATTGATTACACAGCAGTGTCCTTTTAGGTCCTCTTAGGTTTAGGCTGCATGAAGGGTCCGCCTGCCGTTACCATGGGACCCCAATGGTGTGATATAGTTCATTGACTGAAATTCAATTGGGGTTCCAGAGGTTGGAGGGTGTCAAATAATATATTGACCACCATGACAAGTTTAACACAAGTTTTATTTGTGATCTGCCGGAATATTACTTGCTGCGTGTTATTCCTCCCTGTGCACAATTTGTGTGCATGGCACCAGAGCTGCGCTTTCGTGTGTCGTTGGCGTGTTCAAAGCAGGATATCTAGTAGAATGCTGTTCACTCAGCGCCTGATTGATTCTGTGAAATGGATCAGTCCGCTGCGTGATGTAGAGCACTTCAACTAAATGCGCTTCAGGGATCGTCCTGGTAAACAATACACCAGCTGCGTTTTTGGTGTTTAATTTTCTGGTAGCGGCAAGAGGGAAATGAGAGCGTTAGAACTAGAGTTTGATGTAATGATCTTTTTTTTTTTTGAGGGGGAGGGGGTACAGTGTCTTGTATGAAGCAGTAGTACAGTCCCTAATGGGGACAGAGCAGCCTTTCATTTAGAATCCTAGACCTCAGTTAGGAAGTTCTGGTAGAGTAGAGGTGAACTTTATTGAAGGGATCCAATTCCAGATTCAAGACATGTTGGGGTCCCTTGCGTCTATCAGACTCAGTTCCCAGAACCACTAGGTGAATATGGTCCATATAGTCATGTCATAGCAAAAACCAGGATGTGAAACCTTCTCTATGAAGTTGTGATGCTCCTCACATATGCCTGAAAGTCTCCCCCAAGCCTCTCCTATAGAGCAGAGGATTGGTGTTCCCATGGTGCTGAAATAACTCTGGCCTCCCTGTGAGCTGCCCTGCCGGTGGCCCTTGTCATCCTCCGCCGCTGTAAACATCAAATAAAACGCATATCTCTCAAAGGGACATATGCCAGCGAAGGGTGTACTACCTCATAAATTGTACTGAGTTGGCATGTTTTAATAAGGGCGACTACTGCAGCAGGAAACACAGACCTTCAGACACCTACTCCCGGGAATTTGGTTGTCACAGAAAAGTGAAGATACAAAGAGGCTGTTTATTCTGTGGACAAGCAACACGATTTGCGGCAAATTGGTAATTCCATAATTTGGACCACCTGTTGGCAGAAAAACGTTCAGTGCGATCAATTTCCTTGTCTTCTGTGATGTGGGAACTTTTATTTTGTCTCATGAAGTGTTGTAGGCGCACCAAGCCTCAAAGCATTTTAATGAGGCTGGGAATTCTAGGGGGCAGCTCTGCAGTGGCCTGGCTCTTGAGTGTGCTTCTGACTTCCATCACTTTGGCTGATCTGTCAGAACTGTCAGATGCTGGTAGGATAGAACCTTTCCTTTTGCTCCAGATCGATAAGCACAGACCCTCGGAGATGTGCAGGTTTTCTGTTTATTGTTGCTGTCCGTCAACTCAGAGGTATTATACCTCCAGGTAAAATAGCGACCGACCATATACGTCACTATAGTCCTTGAAAGAAAAATCACATTTCTGGAAAAAGAAAATGTATCTAATTTCATGTAATATCTAGGATCCAATTTACTTTTTAGATTTTATGTCTTTTATTTTTTTAATTCACAAATTTCTTTAGCCCACAGAGACGTCGTTAGAATGAATCCCACAGCCATGTAGGTGTGAAGCTACATTTCTGCCCACTGAGCCACTGTGCTACATGCATTTCTAAATCAGACTACCCTGGAAATCCATTGTCCAACAGCCATTGACATCAACATAGATTACAATGCTGCACGCGAGCCTCCATAAAGCTATGGGGTACTGGGTTTGTATACCTTTATCACAATTTCATTCCCCAGTTCAATTTGTGTTATTGTCTCATATTTGTTGAGAGCTCCATCGATAAACAGCCGCCTCTGAGAATTATTGTTAACCAAATGGAAGACGTCTTGTATAATGTGAAATATTTGTCAAAGCATATTGCTTTGCGTGGTTGGCAGCTCTGTACTCATCTCATATGTTTGATAACTTGTTTATGTTTTGCCCTCTCCTTTGGTACACATGTGCTGCTGTCCTTCTCAGCTAAGAAATGCACATATTCCTCACCCTGGGCTGGGTCTGGTAAGGATGTGTACACTTAGACTATTACGGACTTGTTTCTTATCATGTGGTTGTTCTGGCAGAGAAATATTGATCACTCCGGGTTTATGCTCGTGGGTTTAGCATTAATTAATAATTAAGTGCTCCAGTTAAAGAGGAGGTCAGGTGGCTCCATGCGGGACGATTCCCACATCCTTCCTGATTGTGGGAATCATAGTTGCCAGGGTAAGGTACGGCTGCCAAGTAAGGCTTATTTTTTTATTAACACAGAACAAAAAGGACAGGATTACAGGCCTAAATCTGTAACCTAAACCTAAAGAACAAGGAAGTAACCTAACAGCCTAGAAAGTGATCTAACCGTAGGAGTCTTATCCAGGTAAACAAGCACATTGCCAACAATGCAAAAGAGAGAAGGCAAACAGTGATGCAGTAGATTACGAACAGGATGTCCTGCATGCAACATAATTACAATACAATCTGTAGCTTACTAGATGGACAGAGGTGGATGGATGGATGGATGGATGGATGGATGGATGGATGGATGGATGGATGGATGGATGGATGGATGGATAGATAGATAGATAGATAGATAGATAGATAGATAGATAGATAGATAGATAGATAAAACAAATGTGTCACACTGATTTCCAATGGGGTAGATGGAAATACATCAATCAGAATTACATGTCAGCAGACCCCAGACTGGAAGTCCAGAACATTGCTGTCTCCACACAACAGGAAATGGGAACTGCAACCAAAAATAACACCAAAATAACCTGTTGTTGAAAATATAAAAATGGGCTCAAAATGTGATGTTGCTTCCTTGTAAACAAAATGCAATGGCAAGCACCAATAGGCAAAGGAAGTAATACTTCATAAACAAGCCGTAAAACACCTTATTGAGGAGGTGGTCAAAATATATTTTAATAAAATAATTACTGCAATGTTGTGGAGCGTAAGAAGAACAGCACAGCAACATTCAGGGGGAAATCTTACAGCTCCCAAGCACTTGTGTAGGCACCAGGATCACATCTTCCACAAGCCCAAAGCACTCTCTACAGCAGTGTGTGTTCTTTGATGTGTGGTGTTATACCTCTCTTCGGCCGCAGTTGGGGGATTCAACACTGGAGTCAGCAGGTATTTGCTAACAGAATACCTGCTGTCCCCCTAATAACCAGCCACCAGCAAGCACACCATCCTTTGCCATCTGATACACTCAAAAGCTGGACCAGATATAAACATCATGTTTACTCCTAGGCCATTTGGTGACAGTGTCTATAAAATGTCCTTGATGGTTGCATATCACCTGGAAATTTAGGCCTAGTGCCAAGAACCTTTTCGACAGGTGCATATTGAATGTTGAAATATTAAGCTGTATTGTTAAAGCTGCACTTACACTATGTTTATGAATTTATGCGAAATTCTGTTTTAATTCTACTTCCTTTTATTCAAAGTCCAATTGTGTTTCTGCAGCATGTTTTCAACCAATTTATTAATTGAATTTTATTTTCAAGGTCATTCTCAAGTCAATTCTGAGTGGTGCACATCCCTGTTATCTACTCAAATTGCATAGAGGTGTTACAACAACTTGCTTATTTGTGCTAATTTATAAACATTATAGTTTTATATTTCAATACTAACCTCTTATTAGATCATCAGCATTATTACGTTGTCCAAAAAGCATGTCAGTATGTTTTTCTTATCCATTTTGGCTGACTCTGTGACAGGTCAGCAGGCAAAAGTTCAAATAAAGAACGACGTGAAAAATAACGAGTGGGTCGACGCACTCGTAAATCTACAAACAAGATAACGAACTACTTTTAGTTACAGGGGTTTCTGGAAATGCGTGCTAATTGATAATCGATCTTAAGTATGAGATAACAAAGTACTTAGTGTTAGAAACCTTTCTGGAAAGCCACCCCTAAGCCTGGAGCCACATGTCTTCCTCCAACCCCAAAGGTCTGACTCTAAAGGCAGGTAGTGGAACATTAGGTGGCGTGTGCGTACAGGCCAGGATCACACTCACCTGTTTCTCCCCGAGAGCTGGGTTCAGCAGCTGTAGGTGGGGCAGCCAGTGACGTGCGATGCTCCTCAGGTGCATCTGGAGTGCTCCCCAGCACTGCTGCTAAAGGTTAGCACTGAGGATATGTGCTCCCTCTGGTGCTGAAATCGTCCTGGACTCCTACATCTCCGTGAGCAGTCTACCTCCTGTTTGTGAATTCTCTGGTTATGATCTTTGGAGGACAGAAACACATATGGACGAGCCCCACTGCCCTCCGGCAAACATTAAATAAAACACATGCAGCCGTGCCTGGAAACTCACAGATAGTACTTATGTGTTTCTTATTACTGTTTATGGCAGTGTTTCTTAATCCAGTCCAGTCCACGTTTTTGCTCCCAACCAGCTAAAATTGTGGACTGTCTGGCAGGGTGCATAGAGGAAGCAAAAACATGGACCGGCTTTGGATCCCAGAGGAACGGATTGGGAAAGTAAAAATAACTGTATGAAAGGATTTACCTTTATGCATCATGGAAATCATTGCTTTTCATTTATTCTGTACAAAAAATTGTCATCATATACAGTAGTCCTGGGTCATTGTCAACTTTTTTATTTTTTATTATATTATATCTGTAAATCAATAAGAAGTTGACCAGAATCTGTAATTGCTTATGTTTAGTATTTTTGTATTATATTCGTTGCTTTTAAACATGCAACGTAACCAACGACAGAGAAAAAGAAAAGAAACAAGATTTGAAAGTGGTTTATCTCTGTTATCAAGGGCGAGTGCAGTTATCTGGTATGTGTTGTGCTGTGAACAGGTTAATTGCTTGCACACTTTGCTCATTCATTCACTCATGGCCCAGAAAACCTGACCATCAGAAATACTAAGATGTTCCCACATCACTAAACAAGGCCAGCACTCAGGATGAGACACTGATTGACTCATGAGAGTAAAAGACAATGATTGCAGCAGGAAACACACTGGAGATCCTGTCACCTCTCAAAAGAGCGTCTTTAGCTGCACATTACACACAGTGATTGGTCTTGTTCTTTCAGTGAAAATACGTGGACAAACAGTTTCTGCTTGTAATAAAACTGAAACCAACCACAAAATGTTTCCCAGTGCAGGCTATTATCCTTGTAAGACTCAAATAAAGATAAATTCCTTTTTTGATGCCCATTGTAGAACCTTTTTGACAGGCATCAAAGATGAGAAAAGCTATACATCATTTTTCACGATGAAGTTCATGGTCCACAAAAGGCAAGTCAACCTGAATGAACTGCATTTTAGCTGAAAGTCACGTAAAGGCAAAGTATTGGTTGTTTTCCCCACAATTGCCTGCGGTGTCCTTTAAAGGTCACTATTAGTCAGCCTGTGCATCACTCAATCCCTGTTACATCATGCTGATAGGTGTGACTGTTTCACATCTTGCGAAGTTTCAGAGGGCAAGACCAGGGCAATAAAAAAAGAGCAATTCTGCAAAAAAAAAAAAAAATCATGTATTCTACCTCAGACCACTTGCTGTTTAATTTTGTTGCATTCCAGTACTGAGTGGAACAGACAAGTTGCAGAGTCGATAAAGTAAAGCGTGAACATCTAGCCCTTCTTTTTAGGTTCCTTAACTAAACACTCCAATCCATCTAATTTCTGATGCTCCAAATCTTTCATTTCTGATCCACTGAATCCAGTGATGGAATCTTTTGGTTTAAGTTGCCATTCCAAAGCAGACCCAAGAATCATCTGACTTTAATCTACCTGTCAGTGCCCTTAATGGCTATTCAGGAAGAGCTTTTGGTAGAAGGGAAACAACAAAAAATTGTAGCTATGTGTCACAGACAATCCAACTATTTCCATTTGGAGAACGAGATGTCATTTTACGCAGAGAAGAAGAGTAGGTAACGTTTTCAATCAAAGGTTTAATTTTACTTTACACAAAACATCTTCTGTAGCTTTCATAGAGGATCTGGGATGATGGAATCTGAGAGTATTGATTTTTCCTATTCTGGATAATTATCCTTTATCATAGGCATCGGTGTATCTCGCTCACAAGTCATGCCTTGTCATAATCAGACTGATTAATTGAGCTAGAGATCTTTAATGAGTCGGCAGCCAGTATTCAAAATACTTCTATCGCCAAGATTTTTGAGATTGGACGATATCTCAATGACTGTCTAGATACAGGCCTATTGTCTGAACTGACTCCAGCTCACAGAGACATTCTTCATTGGCTGAAGCTTTCTTGCTCTCACCTATTACGCTGTTATTTAGGGGGATGAGAGCCAGCTGGTATTATTGGGACCCCATTGTCTATCTAGAGCTTCAGGCTATTGCCATAGACATCAAGATGAAGATATTTTTATGTGTTTGTTTTAATGTTATTTGACAGAAAGCAAGAGGGAGTGATATGAAGAGAGCAAGTATTAGGAGATGGCGAGTTTTGCTAGAAATAGTACCAAGAGTACAAATACTGTAAAGTACTGTGAATGCAAAGGGTATTAAAAGTTACAGTACTGTGATATTGTGGATGCTCTGACTGTAACATGGAGCACAAGCATACTGTCTGTGCTACAAATGGCTAAACCCAGTGAAAGGTTGCTACTTTAATGGTATATTGGTATTGCATAAACTTGTGTAAATGGTAGAGGGGTCATGTGTACAGGACACTGGAATGCTGCTATGAGCAGCCTTATTTGTTGGTGGTTTACATCCTAATTCGAACAGCCACCTCTGCAGAGGTCAAGGGTGCAGCACTGCAAGAGTGAAATTGGTATTCAGCAGGAATGGAGCTTCTGTTACTCTTGAGTGCCACACATTTGTGGTATAATTAAGTAAACATAAAACTAATCATTCCACCAGCTTGAACTGCGTAATGTAAGACTTGGAAACGTGCATATTTATTCTTACTTACTAATTTCTTGTGTGTTTTTCCTGAATGTGGTTTTGAAATTCTTTTGCCCTGTAATGTCAGTCTGTCGAGCTATGATTGTTTTTAACTCATTCTCCAAAAAAACCCTGCTTTTTCAAGTCAAGTCAAATAGATCTCATTGTCACACCATCCATATATAGTGTTGAAATAACGTTCCACTGGGACCACAGTGTGACATACCAACAGCAAGTAACAAGGGGTGGGTTTCACCATACTTAAAGTGCTTAAAGTGCATACTTACACCTAAAAAACCAGAGGACTGTGCAAAACAGGAAAGCCAGACACAATCATTTAGCAGACACAATCATTTAGCAGTATTTTCTGGAGTCAGAGTAACTGATAAATGCTACATATCTGCTGGAATTGGAGTGGCTGCTAAATGCTACATATTTGCTTAAATTGGAGTGGTTGCAAAGTGCTACATGTTTGCTGGAATCTGATTGGTTACTAAGTGCTACATATTTGCTGGAATCAGAGTGGCTGATAAATGCTAAATGTTGGAATGACTGACAAATACTAAGTGATTTCTGGAGTTGCAGTGGCACCTACAGTAAATGCACCGCCATCTTGGATCTGGATTTTTAATCCCTCTATTTTGCTTTCACCTTCACCTGTCTGTACTGGAAACAGATGTGGGCAGAAGGTAGTGTAATTCCCAGGCTCTGGGTGGGCGGTTAATGCCTCTCATGTGACACCCTATGAATAATTTCTGCACTGGAACCATTCTGATCATACTCACTTATCTCTGTGTGTCTTGTCCCCAGATTCCACAAATCAGCTATGCTTCCACCGCCCCAGAGCTGAGCGACGACCGACGCTACGACTTCTTCTCCCGTGTGGTGCCCCCCGACTCATATCAGGCCCAGGCGATGGTGGATATCGTCAAGGCCATGGGATGGAACTACGTGTCTGCTGTGGCTTCTGAGGGCAACTATGGCGAGAAAGGGGTGGAAGCTTTCATGCAGCTCTCTCGTGAAGCAGGTGAGTGGAGGGACACCAGTGTTATTAACTGGAAGGAAGTCAAGCTGGAAGGCTATTCAAAATGTACCAAAATCATTTTGGTTATTACAGCAAATGCAATAAACACCACTGTGGCTAGGACAGCATAAATCAGAATCTGTAACAAAAAAAAAATAATGTATGAGCCTGGGTGAAAAGGCTGCATGGATGTATCTCCATCCATCCATCCATTTTCCAACCCGCTTATCCTACTGGGTCGCGGGGGGTCCGGAGCCTATCCCGGAAGCAATGGGCACTGGATGTATCTCTTTAATATATATTTCTGTGTATATGTGTAACGTACTTCAAAAAAATAAAATTGTTAATTTGTTAGGTTTACATAATGCAACATGAAAGTCATGGGGGTGAATCTGAATATGACTGGTACAAGAGCCATGTTCACAAATACCCAGGAGCATGATGGGTCAAAGCACATAATCCCTGAAGAGCAGTGACTCTAAAAGATGACATAAAGCACAGCGGAGCTGGTTGCTGCAGATATATTTTCTCATATTGCATGCAGCTTGAAGTTTTTTTTTTTATTATTTTTTTATCCGAGTCCCTGGCAAAGAGTCTGAATTTCAGCAACAGTGTGTTTCTTTTACTTTCCTAGGAAAGCTATTTGATCTCTCAAAGGGAAAATCCTGATAGTAGGTACAATCTAAATTTGCTTTATGTCTTCCGACGCATAAATGGTGACTGAGCCAAATTTATCTCTGGGGTGAAAGCCCATTGATGACTGAAACACCTTGACCAGCATCGTGACTATTACATCGCAGTCCATGTCTTGCACCAGACACTGTTCTTAGCTATCCGGCAACTTGTGGCCCAATCGGATTGCAAAAGCCCCATATCCATTAAGATTAGGTACTGGCAGGTAAAATTTACAGAGATTAGATTTAATAAGTCAAAATGTTGTACTTTGATACGAAATATGGACACAAAAATTTCAAGTTGTTGTCTTTAATGGTTTCAGAGACGTGGTGCCGCCTGACCTAATGAGCAGGGACCTCGCTTTCATTTCCGCACTCATTGATTGTAGGATTTTACTACGAATCTCCTGAAAAAGTTTGTTTTTTCAGCTTTACCTTGCCTCTTATTTTACTGGGTTTTTGTAGGCTTCTGTGAGATAACTGAGGGTAAAACTGACCAATATTTTTGGTCGAAACATCGTTGCATTTCAACGGACAATTTCAGTGCAACTTTTGAAAGAAATAACAGCAAGGCATTATGGCAAACAGACTTTAGTTGGGGAGAAGAGTAAGAAATATCCTTTATTTTCACAGAAAAAAATTTAAATGTGACATTTCTGGACAGAGAAATTTGAAATTTTAAGCATTTTGCACCAGGTTTTATGCTCTCCTCCAGTCAATATGGTACCTTCTAGTACCTATCAAACTACACTAGCCCTCCATTTCCTGAGTTAATACCAATACGTTTGGAGCGCATGTGTGCAAATGATGACGTTCAGTTTTGCTCCCACAAACAAGCGTCTCTAATCAGCCACTGGGCTCAACAGCGGCTGCCATGTGCTGGGCCACTAGTCCAGAATTACCTCCACGCTGAGTTGTGAATGCCACTGCCAATATGCGTATAATTCATCAAACCTCCTGGCTTCCCCGTGATCTCTCTTACTTATCTGGTAATTCATTAATAGGCTAAGTAGGGAAAAACTATCAAAGAGCTCAAGCAAGCTGTTACTACAATGATGTCCCCAGCTGGTATGCGGTGTCAAGCTCGGAAATTAAAGCTTAACCGAAACGGCAGGTCGAAATGCCCCGTTCCCCATGTATTACATCATCAATCAATCAAAATGCAGGTCTGACTGCACTATTAAAACCTTTCAGATTACGCCATCCATCAGCAGTGACACTCCTTCCTTTCCTCTGCAATATCCCTGAGTCATATCGTTTTCCCAAGCTGGAATGGATGACTTGCCACTTATGAATGATCCTGCTCAGGCTTACCAGGCTGCTGAAATAGGCCGATAGCAAGATGTGTCAGGTCCAAAAGCCAGCATGTGTCTCTGTGTTGATGACAGAAATTCATACATGGTATATGTCCTGTCTTAATAGTACACCTGAGTAACCATTTGAGTTACTTGAAATAATTGTGATTCCTGGGGGTGGTCTCAGTGGGTTAGGCCTTTGTCTCTGTGGTCAGAAAGTTGCCGGTTTGACTCCCATCGTCAGCAGAATAGTTACATGTCTTCTGGGCCCTTGAACCAGGCTCTTAACCCCGCCAAAATGCTCCAGGGGCACCCAATAAAACGTAAAGCTTCCCACTCCACTGCCCACTGCCTCTCTCTCTCTCTTTGTCTCATAGGCAGTTGAGTGGGAAGCTTTATCCATATATATATATATACACACACACACACACACACACAAACATATACACATATATATCTGTGTGTGTGTGTGTGTGTGTTTCTGTGTATCTCAGAGGACAGCAAGATACATGAAAAAGGAGCATTCCAATGTACTTGTGCAAATGGAAAATGAAGCATCTTTCCATAATTGACATAGCTGTTTGCCTTATAACTTTTTCCACAAGTTTGTAGACAGTGAAAACAAGTTCAAATTCAAATTTGTGGTCCACATTCATCTCTGTTTGTGTTCCACAGCCAGTGGGATGTGGCCATGACCTGTGTTCTTTTATTAATAAAGTAATCTTAATAAAGCCACCCACTACTAAGTGGGTGGGCATGTTTGTTTTAAGCTTCTGCCTCTTAAAGGGAACCTTCCATTAAGCATTTTTTTAATTTGAAATTTATCTAAGCAAACAAAATGTGACCTGGAATGATGACAGCAGAAGACAAAGAGGTAGAGCGGGAACAAACAACATCCTTTAGGGCGAAAAGGAACAAAGTGTGGTGACCAGCAATGGAAAGAGGAAAAAGACAATTGAAATGATATTACTGTTTCCATGGAGAACAGCACAGTGCTCTCATGCTCTTCACGTTATGGGGCAAACAATGGTCTAGTTACCGTGGGCAAAACAAACAAAATATATTTCATAGTGGGAATGACAGGAGAAACAAATCAATACAGATAAAAGTGGTGACCTGACTTTCCCTTCTGAGATGGACGGTGGCCTTGCAGGGTCAGAATGAACGCAGCACTATTGAGAAGCACACGTTATTATTGAACATGGACTGCAATCAATCAAAAGTTGTTTTGGCGGTGATTTTTTCCTGTTTTGATCATCCAATTGTCTTAATGTGCTTTGTCCTTTTTCTGTCCTAATTCATCAGTCATTATATAGTAAGAATCAGGCGTGACTAGATTCTATTGTATTGGGCAGCCTGAATAGCATCCTGAGGAAGGAGAGATTACTCAGCGCACAAGCTGTTGATGTAAGTGGGCCGCTGACATTACAGGCGTAACGATATTTTGACAGACTCGTAGACGTGCTCGAATAAGTGACTTAGTGAATGATGAACCACAAAGTTTCTACGTTGAGCCACCACTGCGGAAAAACGCAGTATCTGTTTTGCTTTCAGGAGGTTTCTTAAGCAACAAAAGATTATATAAGAAAGATTAAATATATATATAATTAAATAAGTAGAAGTCATACCTCACTAACCTTAGCTATGACAACGTACATCAGTTCTATAAAATAATCATTATTCAACCCTGCATTTTTTATTGAAAAGACCTGTCATTCCATAAGTGCAAACCTAAATTGAGAAAACTAGAGGCTACAGCAGTGTTTCTCAATCCAGTCCTCAGGGATTCCCAGCAGTCCACATTTTTGCTCCCACCCAGCTCCCAGCGCACTTGTATCAGGTATTCAATGCTCATGATTGGTTGGGAGCTGGAAGGAAGCAAAAATGTGGACCGTCTGAGGGTTCCCAAGGACTGAACTGAGAAACATCGGGCTGCATATATAGGAGCCAAATCTGTACAGTGTGCCTATTATCACATTGTAAATTTGTGCCAAGTATTAGCCCACTAACTGGTCTCCACAGTCATAGGATTTACACCAGTAAACCACAATCTTTGGTCATGGAGCATGACATACATAACAGGAGGAAATGTCAGTTATGCTTCTTTCTTTGCTTTTGTACTTGTGATGGTGATGTGACGACATTTATATTAAATTTATAAATGCCGGCATGTCATTTACGGCATGGCACACTGGGCTGTTTTCAGCGGATATCTGGCATAAGGCAGATAGCACTGTAAAACAGCAAGCTCTCCTTTTGCATTTCCCCCATTATTACCCAGCACAAGATGTTCCTTTTGGGACAGAAGCCCTAAAGTGCAGTCGGTTGAGAATTTACACCCTGGTTTTATATGCTAACGGTGTTTCTCTCTTGGTCGCTAATCCCCTGAGCGTGGATGTGTTATATAAGGAGGGAGGACCCACGCAATGTAGCAGAGTGGTGAGATCCTTAGCTCATTTCCTCTGGGTGATCAATGCTCCTGACCCCCACTACCTGTGCCCCGGAGGGTGAAGATCTGTCAAAACACACTTATTTCTAAGGAAGATCCCAAACCTGTTCACCACAGCTAAATTGAAGCTGTAATTTCTGCTCCTTAAGTACTTCTTCAGAGCTTCGAGACCTTAGATGAATAATTGAGGCAGTTAGTGACTCTCAGACTTATCAGATGACTGCTGGGAAGAGATAAAGAGGGAGCATTCATCAAAGCAGCCCAACATTGTTCTGCTTGGTGCCCTTCACCACTGAGTTGACACAGAGTGCTTTGCGGATCGTCATACCAAGGCAACAGCGGGAAAGCGAATATTGTGGTGGCAGAACCATTTTAGATAAAGCTGGCGCTCCGTGTGTGTGAAGTATGGGGATGAATAGCGCCCGGTGAGGTGACTACCTGTCATCCACTGTGCCAGGATCAACAGTGACAATATAGTGTTGCTGATTAGTTATTATTTGTTATTATACTAGAGAGAAAATTTGACTGATTACATTATGGTGGCTCAGTGATTGTGTTATCATAATTGTGTTTAGTATGACTTCATTAAATCGAATGTAATGCCAATGGATGTTTCTGGGGTTCAGGCTCCAAGGAGAGACTTCGCATTAACATTTGATGCTTGAAAAATGAGAATAATGTGCAGTCAGAGACTGACCACTGACCGGCCAGCTCTATGTGCATGTTGAGAGCCATGTCACAGGAAGCAGTCTTTTTCTGAAAGGATTTTCTTCTCCATACTATTTACTTTCTCCTCTTTTGGAAGATTATAGGCAAACGAACATAAAGGTTTATATAACGGCCTGCTTATGCGGCTGAAATGGATTGTGCGGAATAATAGAGACAGCAACCGGGCTTCACACCGAACCAACACACTGAGTGGAATAATCTCATGTGTTCGCCGGCATCAACCAGGCGGAAAGCCACCACTGCAACCGATAACGCTGCATGGTTGCCTAGCAACTGTTGCTCAATGCCGAGACCCACGGTTTGCCCACAGTACATCAGATGGAGTAGAACAACATGCATATTTACATTTTCCTATAACTCCTGTATTTTTGCCACTTTTTCTTTTATCTGTGTCCTCTGCTGTAGTCCAGAGGCCATGCATTTTCTATAGCATTTTATCCACCTGTGTCAGCCTAAGACTCACTGGTCAGAATATGAAAAATAATAATCCTATTGCTTTTGGCTTTGATGCCTATCCATCCGAAAAATGATCAAATCATGTGGAGAAACACAAAACCACGTTGTCCATTTGTCAACATCAAGATTTAAGATTTATTTTTAAATGGCATAGAGAGAATGCAGCTTTTAGAGCTAACCGCTCTTTGAGGAATGCTTTTTTCCTTTTATTCGGTGAAAAACATTTGCATTTATTTACCAGATGCTTTTATCCAAAGTGACATACATTTTTCAGAAAGCAGGGTTAGATCATCCCTGGAGCAACTGGAGGGTGTTAAAGGGCCTTGCACAAGGGCCAAAGAGTGAAATCGCTCTGCTGATGCTGGGATTCAAACCAACAACCTTTTGATCACAGACAGAGTGTCCTAACCTGCTGAGTATGCACCACCCCCATTTTTGTTTTATATAAAAAGCTAATTGCCACAGTGCTTTTCCGTGCATATGGTGCTGTACACAATTACAGGTGTATTAGCCAATCTAACACAGAATAAAGGCTTTTTATACAGTGAATGAACTGCAGTACATAGGCAGTTATTCACTGACAAAAGTAAGCTATTCCACAAACCTTTATGTAAGTCAGAATTCACTTGCATTTACCTTCCCATACGATTCAAGACACCTCATAGCATACCCATATAAGCCAAAAATATACTAGTGCTACATAATAAGGAACGTATTAAACATACTCACTTACAGGACTATGTCGCCTTTTTAAGTTAGCGCTTCCGTAAACTCTATGTGTGAGCTGATTTTAGGTAAATCGAGAGCTTTTTTTAGCAGATATATTTTGTTTAATACCAGTATGTTACTGCATTCGCTGTTAAACATTACAGTATTTTGCAAATGCTATCCCTCCCTGAATCTTAGTGTGACCATTCAGTCTGGTTACCCTGGAACCTGTCTTCTGCATACATACTGCTTGAACAATTACATACTTATGTACATTAGGCAGGCAACTCGTCCATTCCATTATTACATTTATTTTAAAATTGTTATAAGCAAGATTAGTTTAAGGTCACATTCTCAGATCAATGCCGTGAAACTTCACTTGCTATTTATTTTGCATAACGCAGTACCGCAAATAAATAACGAAATGTACGCTCATATTTCCGCTGCATTAAGCATATATCTCAGGAAAGACAGGACGCAATATCCTCAGTCAAGGTGTCGTAGAATTTATTAATAGAGTGTGTTGGCAAGACCCATCGCTAAAGAATAACATCCTCACTGAGAGAATACCACAGTATGTTTATTGAAATCCCTACAAGATTAATAGGGCGTTGTGACCCGAAGCGAAGGTACATCTTGACAAATTACAACATTTAACTTTATGCAGTTAAGGACAAGCCCACCCTGTACTTATTTGGCTTGGAAAATTACATGCGTTACTGCAGAGTCAACAATCTAGGTCAGGCATCAGGATACTTGATTAAAAATCCTAAGCCAGGCAGGCCTGCACTGAAAGCAGAAAATGGAAAAGCAGGCCTCACATCCCCTGTCATTTGAGAGCTCTTCTTCTGGATGAAAAATCGGTACATTTTCTGCTTTCCTTGGGCCTTTGGGCTTTAAAGTTTTAGGTATCAAGCAGGGCAGGGGGCCAGCCTCTGTTGTGCGGCAGGCTTTCCCATCTTCCTGTGGCTTTCTGAAGCACCTAGAGGACCTTTAATAATTCAGTTGGGCTTGCATAACACGGCTCCCGCATGCAGGGCTGCCTCGTTTCCGCGGCACAGTCATCTAGCCCCCAGCATGCCCCTTGTCACATGCCGGTGACAGAGTGGCCCTTCCCTTATCACCCGCTTGCACGATATCACCTGTTTAACCCCCATCTTCAACTACCCAGTCAAGTGAAGGGCAAAATCTTCAATTCAAAGTCAGATGGTGTGGTTATATGTACAGTACTATGCAAAAGTCTTAGGCAGTCAAGAAAATTATGTTTAAATGATTATACAGTATGTTGGTGTTTTATACCTGTGATCATGTTATTCTGTCTGTTAGGTCTGTGTTTGCTTTGTCTTTTTCAAAATCCCTTTGAAAGTCACCAAATTATTTGCAGTAACCATCCAATATACCCATGTATTAATTCACTTGACCACTAGCATACCGTGTTTGTCTACTCTATAGCTCATCAAGGTTTTTTAAGTAATTAACTTAATTGTCATAACACAAAGGATGAAGGACTCAAGACAAGTGTTGTGGTAAAACAAAAGGGGGTTTATTGAGATCACTGGACATAAATTGGAAATAAAGATGATTGCAAAGGATTTAAACAGGAGCAGTGGCGCAAGAAAAGGTACAGGCAACACGAGGGTTCAACATTAATGCCTGGACTGGGGAACACAGGACTGGGACGCATGTATATGACATTCACAGCTAATGAGAGGCAGCTGGGAGTGATTAACATAAGGGTTAGGAGCGAGAGGTAAGACACACTAGTAACACGCATGGCTTGTTAGACCCATGCTAGGGAGGAGACAGGAGGGTCAGGTGGACATGGTGGACAGGATTTGACATTAATCAGTCATGTGAGCTGGTGGTGAAATTTAACAAATACATGGAATGGCTGAGGTGCTCCAGAGGAGAGATCTGGGAACTGAAGTGGTGTTCTTTGAGCCATCCAATAAGATACCAACATCCAGGAGAAATTCTTGTAATCTTTAATTGTGTTACTGTTCATTTGTGTATATTCTAATATCTTTTGCACAGCATTGCTCATGTAATATGTAAGTGTATGTATATACATATAGAGCTCTTTATGTCTAATACAGATAAATATTTGCGTGTGATGTGTGTTTGAAAATATGTGATTCACAAAATCAGTAGTTTTTTTTCCCCCACCATTTTATGACTTAAAATTTATTAGCTGTAGTTGCACACATTTTACTGCAGCAAAGTTTTTATATTATTTTTTATTAAATATATTTTTACATCTAATATTGGTATGAATCTCTCTGGATGTGATGGAGTTTACAGAAGCACTAACTTAAAAAGGTGACATACTCCTGTAAGTTTACTGCATAAACTAGTTGCAAGCATGTGTTTGTAAGCAACGTAACCAAGGGAGCATGGAGGATGTTATATTATTTACTGCATAGGAGATTTTTGGAGGTTTTTGAATCACAATCTCGGGGGTTGAAGGGAAAAAAAGCTAAATGAAATGGAAATTAAAGATGACAAGAGTTTTCAGGTTCCGTTTTTGATGGCAGCCATTGTAAGGTAGATGCTAGAAGCAAGTGAGATTTATGTGGCACTGGGGACGTGCCGTGGCAGAACGTCACACATGTATATCAGAGCTGCAGCAAGTTCTCAAGCTGAAGGATTTCCCCAAAGAAGAAAAACTGAGTTTGAAATCTACAGTCCACCATGCCCTATTAAAAAACCATTTACCCCATGAAATAACAATTACATTTTTAATGCAATTAATTTTCCAGCTGTAAGCTGCTATTATCTTTGTGACTACATGAAACATTGTCCTAGCCAAGGTTCCTGGTCGGTAATGAAGCGCATGGCAGCTGGTGAGCCGCAGGCAACGGTTATCTCTACAAGCCTGCAACAGTAAGGACATCATTGCTTTTCTGAAGTGGCTTTAACACCCAAGGAAAGGTGTAGATCAGACCTCCGATACCCTCGCTGCGCTGATATCTGTCACTACACAGACCTTGGAACACAGATGATGCTATACCTTGGATTTAAATAATTATTTCAGATCAGATGTCGGTTCTTTCGGAAGGTAGCATAGCTTTTTTCGAAAGCCAAAGACCCTGTTTCTTAAACGTGATGAAATACATAACTTCCCATAATACAGCAGTTCATATTGCTACATTGCTGTACAGAGAGATTCGAAAGACTGTAAATTTTAATATTTAAAGTCTATTGATCATTAATTTATTTGCTGTGTGTGTGTATGGGGTTGAGCTCCACCATGTTCTCAGGGGATGTGCTGGTTATAATCATTTAAATTTTGTAATAATCTATAAATAAATCAATACAGGCAATTTAATAATGAATAATAATGAATGAATGAATAGAAAATTACATTTTATTGTTGCAGTAAAGTGCACACAGTATTACCAGCTGCCTTTCATCACAAAGGAACTAAATGTGGTACGGGAATATGTGCAACTCGAACGGGAGCCTGATTCCTGAGCTGCATTTTCAATAGTTACTGGTACTGATTTTTATATCGCCTTTGAAATGACTTCACTCTAGCTTTGTGCGAGCCTCTCACCAAAGAAGGAACAGTTTTCCGTTTTACCACATGATCTTTATGACATTGCGGTATGCAGTGTGAGCTTCCAGTGCTATTTCATGACAGCGTGCATGTGAACAGCCGTTGGGACAAACCTTGTCGCCTCCTGGAGACTGCTGGGGTATAGACACGACGCAAGAGTTTCTTGCCAAATGCACAGTACCCAGACAGTTCCACTATGTCTGCCCTTCCGGTCACCAGCTGCTTACAGTAAGACAATAAGTATGATCACAGTTATGACAATAGATATGTGAACAGGGTGCAAAATCGGCATACACTGCAAAGGAGTAGATGCATAAAAGGTAAATAATCAGTGCTATGTGCCAGGTCTTAATGCAGTTAAGTAGGTATAAGTAGGTAGGTTATATGCCTAATACAGGGCTGCGGTAATCATCATATTGTGGTGACAACCTATTACCAGCTATATATTTTGTATCGTTTATTTATGTACAGTAAAAACTCTCTTATCTGGCATCCAAGTAACTGGCACAATTCTAAAATATCAAATAAAATTCATCCTCTGTAACTGTCATATTCATAGGGGGATCCGGAGCCTATGGCAGGGAATAACCTAGGATGGAGCGCTCAGCCCATTGCAGGGCACACTCACACACCCATTAGTAATTCCAATTCACTTCAGCAAATTTTTGGCCTCTGGGGGGAATCCAAAGTACCCAGAGGAAATCCTACTACAAGACAGGGAGAACATGCAAACTCACACACATGGAGCCATGGCTGAGACTCAAAGTCTGGTCCCAGAGGTGTGAGGCAACAGCACTAACCACTGCACCATCCCTATAAAAGTGAAATATTCTGAACAGCAAGTAACAACACTATTTAAATGTGCAATAAACTAACTAAAAATAACAAAGGAAAGCATTGTGCAATACATATGTCAGTTCCTGTACATTCCTACCAGAACTCTAACTGTATGTAGGTGCTAATCTTGGCTGAGCGTGTGGAGTTAGCATATTTTGGAGTTTGCATTTGGGGTACGATGCTACCCTCCAGTTCCCTTACACAATTCAGTGACACAGTGTCTAAATTAACTTCTGTCTCCAAATAGCTCTGTCTGTGTATATAATATATATATATTCCACTTATACGGTACAGATTTAGGGTGATTGCAGGCTCTCGCTGTGATATGTGATGATAGCCTGCAGTCGAATTCCGAGCAGCACTGTATATTTCAGTAAAAGCCACAGAGCCGCTAAGGCAGATAAAACAGCTTGTACACAAGAAGACGCCGTCACTGAACCCATCAATCTGCACCTGACACACACAAACACAGGGACCCGTTTACGCCGATGACATTTGTTACTGCAAATAGCTGCAGCTAAACAAAGCAGATATTTCTCCCTCTGGCAGTGAAGGCTCATTCCTTATGTACTGATAGTTATGAAAAGGTTAGGGGGTAAGCAAGAGCAATTATGGGACAACGGATGAATCAGCTAATCATCCACATGCTCTGCTATTTACTGGAAAAATGCCTTGTCGCTTTTGTTAGGTCTTTGAATAGCTGACTTTTTTGTGGAACTGAAGTCTTTCTTCACCATTTTTAATGCAGATGAAGTATAGGCACAGTCTTCAAAGTTCCTGGTCAGACTGGAAGAGTTTGATCTTCCACCACCCCACTACAAGGCTCTACCTTCACACTCCTGTGTCCTCCAGAAATTCTGACATTCCGTCAATGTCCTAAGCTGTGAATTCTGGTGTTGTGTGATAGTGATTTTTTTCAGACAGTACAGTAATACATCACTTAAAGCATCCATGTATAATGGATTATAGATACCTTCATAATGAATTTTAATGCATTCGTAAAGTATTTTAAACATGGCTATATCTATTTATAAAACACATTATAGCCATGTTTATTATGCGTTATGAATGCTCTATGAAGCTCTCATCTATAATACACAATAGATACCTTCATGATTCATTATAATGGCTTATACTGACCATTATAATGCATTATGAAGGTATCTATAATGCATTATGATTACTGCCTTAAGTGAAGTGTTATCAAAAGTATCAACTTTCTCATGTTCCCAATTATTATTAATTGAGAAGAATTAATAAAAAAGAAGCAAAAGCAACACAGAAATTCTGTACATGTTCTTAGCAATTATTTTAGGATAGGTTAATAAAATGTTTTGGAAAGTCTCCAAATTCACCATGTTGGTGTATGTGCACCTCCATTTCATCACACTTTGGTCAAGCTGCATCAAGTAAATAGAAAATAGGAGCCTGTGAAATTGATTAACCTGTCTAGGAACACTGCAGGTCAATCGGGTTGTAGTGACTCTGATGTCAGCTTGCATAGAGACCACTGGCATCTGAGGCTCTCAGGTCGAGATTAATGGCTTTGAGGCGGGCATCACGTGGTAATGTCAGTCTTAAAGTAAACCTGCAGTCCCTGGCTGGTAGCCTTGTGATTTTTTGAGAATCACATTTAACTGTTAAAAGTTATTTCAATTCAGATGTTACACTACAGTAATACTGCATGGTGACTTTTACTTCCATGCAAAAGTCTAAGGATACCTGCTGAAAAGCTAGATTTTTTATGATGTTTTACATCTTGTGTTTTTCCTGTACGTATAGAAATACAAAGATTTACAATATAGCTTACATATGGAAGAACAAAAAAGTGTCAAAGAAAATTGAGAATTGTCTCTTGCCTTGGTAACAGCCTGGTAACACAAACAGGCTTCAGCAGGAAATCACCTGACACGCCTTCCCAGGGTTTCTGCAGCATTTCCCAGAGATGCAGGGAGATTCCGGATTGCTTTGCTCTGACTTCTTTGTCCAGTTTGTCCCATTCAAGTTCTGTAGTATTGTAATCTGGAGACCTTTTCCTTCTTTGTGAAGTAGCTCTTGTACAAGTTTGAGGTAGATTTTGAGTTATTAAGAATGACGAACTGCCCCATCAGCCATAATGCTGGCAGAATGGTTGCCATTGAAGTGCTATGCTATGATAGTCATGCTGTTTGCCAGGGGTTTGGTAAAGACGACCGACTGTTTCACGCGGCAAAGCAACCCAACACTATACCTTTCCTTCCTCTATGCTTGGAACGGCCAAACATTTGTTTACCCTCTCTGTCTCACATATACAGTGGTACCTCGAACTCATTAGAACTCGAATTTCTTAAAAGTTGAAACAACCAATTAAAAAAAAAAAAAAAAAAACCTAGAACTCGTTCTGAATTTCAGAAGTCAAGCCGTGAATGCCTATATAGTTTAAATACTAAAAAAAGAAAGAAAAAAAACATATTTCGGTGTATTTTTTTGGGGCCAGGAACCAATTAATTGGTTTTCCATTATTTCTTATGGGGGAAATTTGATCAGAACTCGAACTTTTTAGGATTCGGTCCGGAGTTCTGAACGGATTAATTTCGAGTTCTGAGGTACCACTGTACACCCTGGTTGGACGCAAATATTTGAAATCAGAAAACTTCATAATGCATTATAATGGCTTATACTGACCACCAGCTCCTGATAACAGACAACTGTATACAGTGTAAAGCACAGATAATTAATTAAGTGAACTCAGTCTGTTGACTGTTAGTGTATTTCAATATGAGTGGCATAGTGGCTCATTAGGTGTGACTGCTATTTAACCGCTTTGGTGCTGGGGTTTGAATCCCTCTTCTGTTCTGTGTGTGGAGCGTTTGCATGTTTTCCCCAGTGTCATGTGGATTTCCTCGTGCAGTCCAGATACATGCAAATTGGCATAACTAAATTGCCCATTATGTGCCTTGTGATATACTGGCATCCTGTCCAGGTCCTACTGCAACCTGACCAGGATAAATGGGTGGAAATGTAAGTATGTGTATTGCAAGGAATTCACTTGTGAAGTCTCTCGCCAGTGTAGTTTCTGCCAAACAATGAATTATTGAACAGTGAAATAATTAATGTAATAGAGTGCAGACATATACTGGGTATTGAAAGGCAGCTCACATACAAATTAAGGACAGTTCTGTACACTTTATACCCTTTAAAATCCTTCCCAACAAGGTACTGTGTGGAGGTGTTATGAGTGAATTTGCATATAAAGAGTGGTGTCCTGGGGTGCGGGGAGGACAGGAACAAGGCAGGAGACCATGATCACTTCCCACACTGGTGAGTGTGAAACCAATTAACCAGCTTCCTAACAAATGCTGAATCAATCATTTCCTCATCACCTGAGTGACCCCGTCGCCTCGCTGACATCCCCCATAATCACAATTCACATCAAGTCAAGTGGAGCTTTATTGCCACAGAAGTCAAGTCAAGCAGTGCTTTGATGTCACACCCATCCATAAGAAGTAAGACAGCAGCAGCATAACAGGGTGGAGTAAATATAGTGAGTAACCATAGACAGATAAATAATAATAAGTTACAGTGACCAGTGTCAGTCTGGGGGGCTGGACACAAGGGTTTATATACATAGTGATACATAGTGCAATGTGTGTGTATGTAAATAAGAAGTAAGACAGCAGCAGCATAACAGGGTGGAGTAAATATATTGAGTAACCATAGACATGATTTCGATGCAATTAAATTTATTTTTATATAGTCACCCCAATGTGATACATTACAACATCATTAAGAGATAGTAATCCAAAACAGGGAAAAGGAAAAATAAAGAAATTAAATAAAGGAAGCCAGGTGACAACGGAGGAGAGGAACCAAAAACTCCCAACTAAGGAGAAGAAAAGAAACCTCTGGAGGTCTAAGATCACCTGGAACCACCCCCCCCGCCCCCCCGCCCGGGCAGACTAACATTATTAAAACAGTAAAGACTAGGCTTGCCTGCTAAAAACAAGGTGTGAGATATTTAGCTAGTGTTGACCGACCTCCATCTGGATCAGGATATTCCTGCCTTCCTTTTTGGTTTGCTTCAGCTAGTGACTATGGGTATCTTTTAAATTAATAACAAACAATAAATTTTATACATTCACATTAATCACTGATCATTACAGTGATGCAGTTTATAGTTGAATAAGTGACACTTGGCCAGTAGCTTAGCACCTGCAGGGCATTTGGCTGCTTAGTGAATGGTTGTCACTCTTGCTTACAAATGCACAAACACCTGCTCTCTGAAGTAAGGATATTGACAGTCGGATTTCAGCCAAATTACATCACTTCCTGCCCCTTTGCACTCATTTTTATGAAAGCATGTAATTAGCACTGATGTGGAGTCTGAAACACCTTTGCTGTTCAATGAATGGTGCATTTTCTGTGAGCATTAATTATAAACCATCATTTCCATGAAAGTCGCACTTACATGGCAACGAACATCTGTTTAGATAGTTACTTTTCAAATATAATGGACACTATGGACAGATATCTAACTCAATAAGATTAAATGGCTGTTGGTTATATGCCCTTTGGAGTTTAAGCAGCTGTCCAAAGTGTCCGAAGTGTAATTTTGCGACCTTGATAAAGTGAGCCACCAGTGATTCTCTGGTGAACACTGAAGCTCGTGCATGAAACCGTTTACAGAAGATGACTGTATCCATTTAACATTATCAATACCCGATGCTTTTGGTGGGTTCTTTTGCACAAACTCGTGTGTGCGTGTGTGTGTGTGTTTTCCAATCTGCTGTAATTTTAGAGATACCGATTTCAGAGAGAGGATTAACCCAAGAATTATTACCTAGATCGATATTTTTCATGTACGACGCAAATAAATCTTGGTGCCCCGCCTGGAGCGGTTTCGCTGGCCGAGAGCCAAGGCGACCGTAACTCGCCCTGATGGGCGGCTGAGACCAGCGTTAGTAGTGATCTGGAGGCCGGCACACCAAGGACGGGATCAAAACCTGGGCTGTCAAAAGTGAACATTTCAGTAATAGGACCAGCATCGCGTCTCGCATTATGGAAGCACCAATATGACAGCAGTGGGGAAAAAAACAACAACAATATCACTGTGTAATTGCAATGAAAAACATCTGATATGAAATATACAACTGAGACTGAGTCTAATAACATAATTTGAAAGCAGTCTCATTATTCTGGCCTGGTATTATTATGCATTGAAAAATGCAATAAAACATTTGTAATGAAAAGAAGAATAAAACTGGTTGCTTCAGTTCAGTTTATGGTGTCAATCATGAACTAATTAAAACCTCACCGTGCTAATTTGACCCTTGAGAAGCAAATTCTGACATTCTTACTGTGCTGTTTGTGGGGGGATGCAAAAATTTTATTGTACTGTAATTCTCTTCACGTTGTACAAATGCAGTCAGCGTGTGTACAAATAAACATAAACATAAATATTTAAAAGTATTAAAGAAGAAAAATCCAGTACAGTAGACAAAAAATGGATTAGGGACCAGAATTCAGAGCAAAGCCAAGTGTAATCACTGGAAGAAGCTGCTGATAGATGGATATCATCGGTAGATAGTCACTTAGATCCCATAAATAAACTGTTAAATACAGTATGATTGCTTTAAAAAGTACCAGAGTGAATATTGGTTTGATGGGCTGTCCTAGTTTTGCTCACACAACACTTACAGTACTGTACACACTTCCAAATCTATGTCAGAAACATAGCTGTAGATGTGCAAACGGTTTGGTCAGCCACTTGACTTTTGCTCTTTTGATTTAATTTCCTCCTGCTTCATGAACTTTTTCAATGGCCCTTTTCCACACTTTTTGAATCGGCCTGATTCATTGTGAAACATTTGTCCCAGACCTGTGGCATGCAGTCAGGGACATTAATATGGTTGTCACAGAGGGCACACGTCACAGCATTCGGTTCAGTCTCATCTTGCGCGTTCGTCATGTGGCGTGTGTGTAAACACCTACCTACCACTACCACATCCAGTGTGCAGGGCTGTCAGCGTTACGGCACCAACTTACGGCGCTCAAACTTATTTCATGCTTGGCTGATGGATTAAATGACTGCTTTCGATTTTGCATGAAGGCCAGCATATTATAGCAGTACTGCTGTTGTAGTCACAGACTCCTAATGATGACTATCACCGTCGTGATTTACGGGGGAGAGGCGCCCCGCTTTGATGCCGGATCTAGGACAATAGCGGTACTTGTCATAACATTGTGCTTCAATTAGAGGTTGCCAGTCTTTTGCAATAACAAGATTTCATGTGCATTCATACCTTAACTTCTATATGTTATATGCAGTCTTTTTCAAAATGATCACAAAATCATTTTAAACACTTAATTTGACATCGACAGCAATACGGACCAGAGCCGGTTAGGTACATTCACAGAACATTCATTTATTCACTGTACAACCTACTATGCAATACCCACTGGCCCATTATTATGAAATTCCATGCAACACTTTCCCTTTCCCATTTGATGTCTATTATTTATTGTCACTGTCTATTAATGACTAAATGTATTTTCAGTGTCTCAATTTGTGTGTTTATCTATCTATCTATCTATCTATCTATCTATCTATCTATCTATCTATCTATCCTTTAGCAGTTTCCACAAAAGTTCACTATAAAATGATGTACACGTTGCTTCACACTTATAAGAATGATGATCACTGTGCATATATTATACTGTATGGGTTCCACTAATTACTACAGTATAATATACTCCATACTCTGAGTTTTGTATAGCTTCCACTGAGTATAATACAGCATAATATATCACTACTCTGACTTCTGACTATATTATAGTGTATACCTTCCACTACACATGGCAACAGGGTTTTTTTTGGCCTTCTACTTTGGGGTGGATGAGTGGGAGAAGCTTAGTCACACAGGACTACGGATGCGATACAGGGGGCTGACTGCCGTCGACCACGACCGCCCGTGAGTCATCTGCATTGACTCACTGCAACTCCCCCCCAATGGGATTCCCGCTCCAGGATCCTCCCCCAACCCCCCACCCCCACGCCCAGACTGGGGATCGTGAGGCTGAGGTGATGAACCAGAGTTATTGTGAAGCTTTCAGCTCCTGAGTGCAACTTTGCCACTGAAAGTGCTGACAGGAAATAAGTTTTCACTGCGCCGTGTATGAATTTCCACAGTTAACTAGCCTTTGGCTGTTCCCTGGCTGCTATCCAGGTTTTTTTCCCCGAAATGTATGTTTTCTCGGGAGTAATTTTATACAGCTGATAGACCCCTGAAAACTCCCCATATAATTTTCTATAATTTGCATGGGAGTCATTTTTTCCCTCTATATGCCTTTTACTTTTTATTGGTCATGCGTCATTAATTCGTTTTGCTAATCTACACAAAGTGTAGTTACTGATAGAGTAAATGAATTGTACCATGAATGAATTCTGAATTTAAATCTTATAGGCTACTGGATGCAGTTTAGCGGGCAGACCAGGGAAAACAGGACATGCTGTATCCAACATGTCAGCGTATTTTTGGAGTATGGCATGACCTTTAGTTTCAATGCCGTTGGCGGCCTAAATACCTTCATTTAGGCTGAGGTGGAAAGAATCTTTCATATCACTTTTAGGATGGCATACTTGCCCTTGGTTTTTCTTGAGATAAAAGGCCATAAAAATGCTGTATAACTCAGCTTTTTCCTTTTATATGGTATATTTAAATACATTTTGTTCTGTGGGTCCACCTGTAAAACAACAGCAGAGGTTCAAGATAGAATTGCTCTTTCTTTGTGGTACCAAAGCCAGGCCTGATGAGGAGTATGGAGTTCATCTGCACCACTTTTCGGTTGGCTTTTGGGTTCCTCAAATAGAAAAGGTCGACAGCCGTTTTAAAATGTTAAAAAGAGGCCCCTTTCTTCAACTGCTGACACTGCTTGTTTTAAAGGTGATGGTCAAACTAGAACTGGTACACCTGTGGGCTATTCACTGTCCTCTTTATAAACTTTGCAAGAATCGTTTTGTTCTCATCCATACTCCCTAAATACAGTGGTAATGGAATTCACCATCAGCGCTGAGATAGGAGTTAGCTTGTCAACCTTGTATTTATTATGACAGGGCAAAAGGGACTCATTCAATGCAGCTGGTCATCTGGTGCCTCTATACCTACCCGCTATGAATACTTCCTCTTCATCTGTTTCTTTACATCACACAGTTCAGCTACAAGTCCAGCACAAGTCATCCACAGTAGCCTCAGAATGGAATGCAGAAACTGAGACTGCCATTGATAGATAGTGGTATTCAGTATTTGTAGCATTCATGGAAATAGCCATTGCACAAATGCAATGGCTATTTTAGATAGATAGATAGATAGATAGATAGATAGATAGATGATAGATAGATAGATAGATAGATAGATAGATAGATAGATAGATAGATAGATAGATAGATAGACAGACAGACAGACATGAGTTTGAAGGGTGCAAGAATGTATCTTTGAGACCAAACAGTTCGGTGAACACAGTAGTCATAAAATGGACTTAGTATCTGCTACTAATGGACCATCAGACACTTTTGATAGCTGCTTTACAGTTACCCAGACAAAATGGTCCATAAAATAACTGCATGGACAGGTTAATTAGAATATGAGAGCTCTGCTTTGACACTCCTCCACTCATTTTTCAATTAACCATTTGATGCACTTTCTTCGCCTCTGAAATGCAATTAGATTTATGAAGGCATTAATCTGCCTTTGAAGTGTCAACGAGTTTCGGAGGCCAAACAACACAGGACTCCACTGTGTTCATGGACAGAGATACTTGATTGGCTATTTGTGCAAGAACAAGTACATAGGGATTTTTTTCATTTTCACATGTCCCAACTTACTGTCCTATGAGACTCGGATATAGAGGTGAGATTGAAGCTTGGGTTCACAGCTCAAGGTCATCCAGCCCCCCGAAGCAGTTTTTTTGGTTTTTTTAAGGTCTTGCTCTTTAGCCCAGCAGATCACTCTGCTGACCATAAGTTTAGGGGGGTCACCGGTTCAAATCCCACAACCAGCAGGTTGATGCCAGCACAGGCCTTTTAACCCCGACTGCTCCGGGTGGGGGAGGGCTGCACGCCAGCTGACTCTGCGCTGTGACCACCGAGCATGCTCTCACCAACATACAGTCACAGAAGAAAATAAGAGGCAACTCACAATTTTCACTCATTTCTCAATTTATGGGAGTGCATCTGAATAATGCATATATTTTCATATATTTTGGAAAGTCATCCTATGATTCATGAGAAACTGTCAGATAAGTTAACGGTCATCTCTGGCATTTCAAAGTTGCTTAAGCCCTTTACCTGGCTGGTTTCTAGACATTCCCAGTGTCTCCAGCTTCATCATATTATTGTTTCCTGATGTTTTAGAAATTTTGAACCTGGAATCAACCTGCTGCTCAGCATAGCCTTCTGCCAGCAGAACCACAAAATGCAGATTTGTTTATAAATATAGAGTGGTCTCTTAATTTTTTCCACGGCTGTATGTGTCCATGTGTTTCGTGGTGGGCTTGATGTGAGAGGCGAAAAGGGGAATCACTATTCATTAGAAACCAGTAACTCTCCGATCAGAGACAGAATCCAAATCTGCAAAGTCGCACCCCCCCCCATGTTTTCATATTAATTACAGTATGTGACTTCACTTCAGGAGCCAGGCTTGAGGGGAAGCAAACCCGGCAGGTGACAGTAAACCCTGTATATGTAGAGATTATCTGTCCACTGCTGGACAAAGGCCCATGTCCTTCCGGATCCTGCTCCCTTTACCTTTTCACCCAGAGGGGCCAGCTCTGCAGGGCCTGTCTTTCTCAATATGTTTCATCTCCCAAGTGCCTCGAGAGGTAATTAATTGGTCAAAAGACATCAGTCAACAGAGCTGCCGCGTCACATCTGCTCAGTCTGAGTCCTTTACAAACATGTGGGTCTGTGTTGGGGCCCAGGGGCGTCGGGTTCACATAAATCTTGTACTTGACACCATGTCCTTGCAGGGTGCGAGTTGTCCGTCAGTGTGCATTTGCAGCACATAGATACCAGAAGAGAATTACAAGCTATTACTGAAGTCAAAAGACTTTACCTTCAGTTTTAATGCAGTATTACTTTACAAAGGCACCTCATTCCATTAATTTCAAAACTCTTTTGGTAACACTTTCTGTGAATTCCATATCTATAAGAATCTAAGAACACTTTCATAATACATTACAATGCATTTATAAAGCATTATAAACATAGCTATAAATATTTATAAAAAGGCATAATACATTATAGCCATGTTTATTATGCATTATGAATAAAGCTCTCATCCATAATGCACCATAGATACCTCCATAATGCAGTACAAAGCATCCTTAATGCTTATACTGACCATTATAATGCATTATAAAGGTATCAGTAGTGCATTATGGATGAGAGCTTCATTAGAGATTAAGAAGCAATGTGATCAATACTATAATGCCTTATGACTGTCAATAGCAGATGCTCTAAAGCTTTATTAATACTTATACTGACCATTATAGTGCATTATGAAGGTATCTTTAATGAATTATATATGACAGCTTCAAGTAATGTGTTACCACGGTCCTGACTGTTGTTTGCGCTTATGCGCCAAATGGCAGTTCAGAATACCCACCATTTTTGGAGTCCTTGGAAGGGGTGTTGGAGAACGCTCCCCCTGGGGACTCTATTGTTCTGCTAGGGGACTTCAATGCTCACGTGGGCAATGACAGTGAGACCTGGAGGGGCGTGATTGGGAGGAACGGCCCCCCTGATCT